>ML779512.1:775887-786704 GCA_009831015.1 Picea engelmannii | reverse complement strand
TCTTCGGATCTAAACATAAAGGTGATATAACCCCTTGCCATAAAAAAGAACCAAAGAGAATAACTTCACAATGGTTCCTAGTTTTTCTTCATCAACTATTTTAAGGAATTCTCACCAATTTTAGATCGTGTAAAAAACCTTGATAGGGGAAAATCTGCATACACCCTAGATGTTTTTGAAATGATTTTTAATTCAACTTCATTTCTCACTTTTTTCTGTCTTAATTTAATTACCTTATCCCTCTTCTTCTTCCTATACTCCTTTTTTGTGAGGTCAGAATATGGTTTTTCTTTGTTACATACTGCCAAGGATTTAGTTTCTCCTTCTACCTTTAGACTACCATTGTTTCCATGATTCCACTTTGTATTCATTAAAAAATGGTGCACCCTCTAAGTGAAAAGACCTTGTCAAGGATTGAACTGACATAATACTCCCTATGTTTTCCTTTAGACAAGAAAATTGGTATTCCAACACCCTGGACCTATGGAAACTTCATTTCTTCCAACACCCATTATGCCCTTGGGTGGGATGGTTCCATTTAATATCTTACCTCCAAATCCTTTAATCATGTAGAATTTAGTGTTGTGATTAGGATTTCCCTCCTAGAATGAGTCATCTAAGAGATTGGGAACCTTCTTCCCTAAAAACAAGGGTTTGATCCCTAAGGGATTTCACTTGTACTTTAGGTCAAATCCAACTTCTTGTCCACATACTACCAAATGGTGGTCAAGTATGGTTTTTTGTCCTAGAGTTTCCCTCTATGACTTGTGTGCTTGGATTTCACTTTGAAAAATATGTTCAATCCCCATTGGATTGTTCATCAAAAGCTTGTTTACATTCTTTGGATCAATCAAATATCGACTCCAGTTTTCTTTTGAGGATTATTTCTTGTTATGTATATATTTCTCCCCTTACGTAACCCTTTTAGAATATATTATAGGTCTAATTCTTCAGAATGCATTCCATTGTTCTTCTACTAGAGATATACTCCCCTTCCATGCTTCCAAAACTACCAGTTGTGATGCAAATATCACTTTGCCCACCAACTCCTCCTTTGGATCATATAAGTAGTTTCCTTTCTCTCCTCCTTCCTCCATTGTCCCACCCATAACTTAAAACTTCTCTTCTCCATTATTTAAACCAAAACATTTGTGAACAACATCCCTAGTTAACCCTTTAGCATTGATTAATGCATCTAAGGGGATTCAAATTGGGCATGTACTGGCATACAACTATCCAAATACTCAACAATATTGGTGACCACCAGTTGAAATAACCCCTTGGACTATATATATATATATATATATATATATACAGTCCAAAAAAAATAATATTTTTTCCATTGTTTTTGGAAAAACAATGCCGAATGTGCTTACAAAGAAAGAAATCCAAAGCCTCTAGGAAGATATTAAGTGTTCAATTGTGTAGTTCATAACTGTAAGAGTCCATGATGATAAGATTATAAATATTCCAAACCATAACAACCATACCAAACCTCAAAACATAGGAAGAAAGGAACCCTAAGAATATCATAAAATTTCCAAATATGAGACATACAACAATGCCTCTTGTATGCTTTTCAAAATCACTAAAAGGTTCTTGATAAATATCTCAAATAATATTAACTTACCATGCTTGTATTGGTCATGGTGTTGGCTTCTGTAGTCATAATGGAAGGTGTCTTTGCTTCCATGTGCTCTTGGAAAACTACCTATATCTTTTCCAATGCTTATTCCTTCTCTACCAACTCTTGGTGTAGCTAAGTCATCATTTGAGTGAGCGACAAATATCTATTTGAATGACTTTCTCTCTAATTGCATAAGTTAGAATCTTCTATTGTCTTAATCTACCATGACATTTGTGAGGGAATATTGACATTCAACAAATCGATTCTTTAGCAATGGTAGCAGTCTTGTCAAGGTCTTAAGGTTGTTCTCCATCTCTGCTATCCTTTGATAAAACATTAGGATCTCTCCTTCAAATTTTTGTTCTCTTCTTGAATTTTCCCATTGATGGCCTACAAGTCTTGAAACCTTTCTCTTTTTCCTTACCCGTGTTGAGTCTATGTTCTCCTCAAAGTTGTAACAACAGTGTCATATTTAAGGATTCAATGGCTTTGATACCTTATGATCCATAAATGAGGTACTTATAGCCCACTTGTTTAATCAACATGGATCCTTTATGGAAAATGAAATCTAATCTATGTTCTCAGTTTTATGTAGAGATCTTTATCTTCAATGGCTTATGAGGCATATGAACTCAATGTAACCTACACACAAACAACCAATTTCTTAAACATATGCACATGTATCCAATGTCACCATGGTTCTTCTTCTTCTAATGCCATTATCCCTTATCAAGCGATGGTTCCACATCATCATAGGGTCCAAGTCACCATGTTTATTCACCTTTGTAATGTGTAATCACCCTCTCCAATGCATTAAATACCCCCACATGTGGTCCAAGGGGAGAAAAGAATGCATGAGCATGCGTGCAACGTCCAAAAAAGAAAGGATGATGCATATAAATGGTCCATGTGGCATGTGTGATGACATGGTGCCCTTGTCATGGCCCGATGCACTGTCATAGATCCCAATGCAATGACATTTATCTCGATGCAATACATAGATCCCAAAGAAAATTCCACGGATCCTAATGTCTGTAGATATGGCCATATATGACTACATGAACCCAATGCAACATCATAGACCCTAAGGCACTGTCACGAATCTCAAGGCATGGTACATGTATCCCAATACACAATACCCACTTGAAGTGATGGGTCTCTTAGAAAGCCATTAATTGGTTGCACTTGGCGACATCCCTTAGCACAACATAACACAGGGGGTTAGTTCAATACTTGCCTAAGTCTCACCAAGGGGAACAATATTGACCCTTATACATGCATCAAGTCCTAGGACAACCCATATTTTCTAAGTACGTAGGTGAAATATAGGAAATAATGAGTAACAGTGACAAAAAGGAAGGGGGAATGAGTTCATGTGATGACCCTCAAAGTCTTATACATGCACATGCATTTTTATTCATTTATTCATTCATCTAGATTTATTGAGCTAGGAGTTTTACACATAATAACCTTCTAGAGGGATCTTAGCATTGAGTTACCATCCTTGAGACTGTTTCATACTACCCCTTTAAGCCTTTTTCTTTAAATGTCCAGTTTATCGAACAAGTCCATGTTATTTAGATATTCATAGACAAAGAAAGGACTACGGGCATTGGCCTCATAGTGAGGGGGAATTTCACAAGATTTATATTTGGATTTTTACTTTTATCACTTTACCTCTTAGCCTTAGTGGATTTATTGATTTAGGATTTAATTTGACCTTTCCCTTTGACCTTTGGAAATCATACATGACCAAGATGCAATTTTTTGTGGATGGAGTGAATGATAGTAGGGAGGTGGAAAATGGTTAGCATTGTTGGGATATGGATAACACTATATAGCCTAGATTCTCAATGGTACAAGTTAACCCAATAAATGAGACACTTCTAAGAAAAAACATGTTCCCCAAGGTACTACAAGGGAAGTAATAAAACCATGTAATGTTATGAAATGATAATAGACAATTGTTAGGTGTTTACCACTTTACGATGATCTAAGAAGTTTAATCATGATGTCCCAATGGGTGTTGATACATGTAATTTCAAATGAAGCAAATTGAACCATACAGTGCCATACAATAATACATCTATCATCTGAGAAACAGGGATGAAAGTGAGCTACACCACAATTGAGCTAGTACGATCATGAATTTGGTGGAGATCAAGAGGAAGTTTGTTTGGATATGGAGAATATGAGCATGACACATCATGCAATAAACAACATGACACCCTTGCGAGGGTATCCAAAAATTTTTCACCCATGAGGAGGTAACAATGCTAATAATGGTTAATTTGAAAAGGAACGAGCTTTAAGTCTGCAAGAGTTCTTCCAACCTAGTCCTCATCCTCATAATCCCCCACTAGCTTCACTTGTAACAAAACTCCATCTCTTTAGCATTTCTTGGAGACAGGCTATAACATCATTACTACTCAGCCCGTATTTTTTGGATACTGTATCATTATGGGCCATGTATCCCAATTTTGTATATATTGCATATTTTGATAGACACGATGTATTGTCGTTTTATCTTATTATACTGATGGTTCACTTCTTGCTTATGAATTAAATGATGTGATTGATATTACATGCTTATTGTACATGCATGATTGAATTCCTTTGTTACTGCAACAAATGCCAATCTAACATTTAGTAAGCCAATGAATAAACCAACACGTTTAAACTTCTAGAAACATGATCATAAGTAATAAACACAAACTATCTCTCAAGAAGTCACACCCTTAAATTCTTCCAAATAACAAAGAGGACATCTGGTTTATATTTGAGAACCATCCCCTAAAGGAATATTTATTTCAAGGGATACCCTAATCCCATTATGTTCATGGATAAAGACAACATCACTTACCTCACGAGGCTTTCCTTTCTCTACGGGCCTATTTGATCAAATTATGTCTTCCCCTACTAACTTATTCCTTGGCACTTTTTTTTTCCCATGTAAATATGAGCTTTCCTCCTTTGAGTCCTCTGTGAATACATTTTTTCATCAATCTCAATACCTCATTTTTAGATCTCTCACGAATCAACCTTCTTGTTTCTCTTATTTGGATGCAAGTGGTACCTTTTTTCCTAGTATGGATACCCTTATTTATTATATGAAGAGGATGAGAATGAGATTTCAACTGAATGGCAATGCTTTTTCTTCTTCTCCATGTTTACATGTTCTTTCCCCTAGTAAGTAAATTCTTTTGGAATAGTTCCAATCTGTTTCTCTTCTACATTATGGAATTCCATCTTCCATGTTGCCTTTGTTACAAGTGAGTCGATGTTGAAAAGTGGCAGTAATGGCCATGTATTTCGATTCTCCATTACTTCTTTCCTTGTATTTTATGTCCTAGAGACATAACATATTCAAATTGAAAATTATTTTAGGATTTTTCCTTACCTCATGTAAGTGCATCCTCTAAGGGTCTCTTTAGAGTGTTTCTTGTCCCATCCCTATTGACTCTTTCATTTGAAGTGGGGTTGTATTTACCATATTCCCTTGAATTTCAAGCATGGTTCTCACATCTAGTGAGAGTCTAGTACCTATAACCAAACTTTATGTGTATCATTGTTGCCTCATCTAGGATGCCTCCTTCCCCCTTTCCCGTTGATATTATGGTAGCTTCGGGAGGTATGAACCTCTATTGTGACCTTTGATAATATTAGAATGTTCTGGAAGGAAGCAAATAAATTAAAGAAACCCTAGACAAGATGTTAGCTGCAGAAATATAATTAATATGAATTAATTAGTACCCAAAAGGAGAAGCCGGCCCAGGCAAGTCTGCCAGAATTACTATAAATACAGGGCGCTAGTCTCTCATTATTCACATTCTCAGAATTTCAGAAGTCACTTGTGGACACTGCAGTTTGGCAGTCTTGTGCGCAAGTTCTGGAGAAGGTGTTGCGCCAGTTTTTGGGTTGGACTATCTGATTAGCTTGGGTTACTTTCTTTCTTGGTGCATTAACCTTGCTTGGCTATTGATTGCTACTTGTATTCTTCTCTGTCAAGGTCAAGGTGTTCGGAGGGTGGCTTAGGCCTATGGTTGGGTGACAATAGTGATATTGTCAATGGTAAAACGAGCACATTATTCTATATTCTAACAGGTTATGGGCCCACACCTCCTTCATTCAGTCTAAACATTGGAAGGAAGCATAGCCGCTAGGATATTGAGCATGCTAAGGAACTTCCACTAGGGTTACTAGAAGGAGCATCTTCCAAGACATTGCCACTAGGGTTACTAGCAGAAGCAGTTGTAGAAACCCTAATCTCAGATCCAACACCTTGTGATGGAGCATCTCGCTCAAGGAGAAGATATTCATATGCGCCCTGGTTCAACACACGTTTTGTCTATCTCAGAAGACAGAAACGTCAGAGTTGAAGTTTTGGATCAAAGCATGACCAACTACTAGTCAACTGAAGACATGAGTGAAACGATCAGTCTTTTACATTACTCAACACTCACTGGAACAATTGAAGATGACATGTGGATAATCGATAGTAGAGCTTCTAGGCACATGACGGGAGATCAAGCCAAACTCTCAAACCTAAATGAGAAGAAGACATCGTACAAGGTAGAGCTTGGAGACAAAAGAACTTACCCAGTCGAAGGATTTGGACAAGACTTCATCAAGTTGAAATCAGGTAACAATGTTCACTTAAGCAATGTTTTATATGTACCTGGTTTAGAAAAGAATCTTGTATCAATATCTTACCTAGAAGAAAAAGGAATCAGAATAGCATTTGTTGATGGAAAAGTGTTATCATGGCATAAAAACTCGAGCATAGAGAATGCTAGGGTTATTGGAAGTCGTAAAGGAAATCTGTATAGACTACTAGAAAAAAAATGAAGAAGCTCTCGTTTATGATGAAGTCAATCCCAATGAACTTTGGCATAGAAGGTACGCTCACATTAATTATCAATCATTACCTTTTCTCATAAAGATGGTTGAAGGAATACCAGAATTGCAGTCTACACATGAAGGAATCTGCAAGGGATGTGCCCTTGGGAAGAATATCAATAAACCATTCCCAAGTAGCAACAACAGATCTAAGGACATCCTAGACCTAATACATTCAGATGTTTGTGGTCTGATGCCAGTCATATCTCTTTACTACGTAATCTTCATAGACGATTATTCAAGAAATACTTGGCTATACCTACTAAAGACAAAAGACGAAGTATTCAACAAGTTCAAAGATGTCAAAGCAGTGATAGAAAACCTCACGAACAAGAAGATCAAGACATTAAGAACATATAATGGAGGAGAATACACCTCAAAGGAATTTGTTGCATTCTGCAAATCGGCAGGGATTAGGAGGGAGCTAACTGTTCCTCATAATCCTCAACAAAATGGTGTAGCAGAAAGAAAGAACAGATCTATCGAAGAAACCGTAAAAGCACTACTAAATGATCAAGGTCTATCCATGTTCTTATGGGGTGAATCAGCTATGACAACAATATATGTTCAGAACAAAAGTCCTCATTGTATATTGAAGGACATGACTCCAGAAGAATCCTTCTCAGGTAAGAAACCTAATGTGGAAAACCTAAGAATATTTGGATGTCCTGTTTACTCTCACATTCCCAAGGACAAGAGGAATAAACTAGAACCTTTAGGAAAGAAAGGGATATTCATGGGATACAGTGATTCATCTAAATCTTATAGAATATATATTCCAGAACAACACAAGATCGAAGTCAATAGATATGTAACATTCAATGAAAAGATGGCCTTCAAGAAATCCATAGAAGAAACTATAGAAGAAGAAGAGATTGAAGAACCTAACGAAGAAAGCACAGAAAATGAAAATGACGAAAAGGAACAACCTGATCATTCTATGGAGCGATGTGAAAACATTGATTCAGATATCATATCAAAGACCAAGAAACGACCAGCTTGGCTTGAAGCTACCTTACAAGATGTAGAAAGACTCAAGGTTCCAGAAGGAACATTCAGAAAGAGTAAAAGACCTAAAATATTCTCAAGTTATGCAGCATACATGACGAAGCTTCTAGATGAAGAACCTACCACATTTGAAGAAGCAGTTCAAAAGGGACAATGGAAAGAAGCTATGACGGAAGAGCATCAATCCATTATGAAAAATGAGGTATGGGTAATCGTACCTAGACCTAAAGAAAAATCGGTGGTAACTTCAAAATGGGTATACAAGATAAAACGTGCAGTAGACGAAAGTGTGGATAAATATAAGGAAAGATTCATAGCCAGAGGGTTCTCCCGGAAGGAGGGAGAATATTATGATGAAACCTTTGCTTTGGTGGCTAGATATACTTCCATCAGAGCTATCATATCTCTTGCTACTTCCATGGGATGGAACTTACATTAGATGGATGTAAAGACAACTTTCCTCAATGGAGCAATTGAAGAAGAAGTATATATTGAACAACCTCAAGGGTTTGAGGTACATTCTAGAGACACTCATGTTTTCACATTAAAGAAATCTCTATATGGACTCAAGCAAGCTCCAAGAGCTTGGCATGCCAGATGGACAACTATCTAATGAGACTTGGTCTCTCCAAGAGTCATGCAGATCCAAACCTTTACTACAATGTCATGGACAATGCACCTGTGATTCTACTACTATATGTTGACGATCTATTCATAACAGGTGAAGAGTCTCTCATTATGTCTCGTGTAAGTTCAGTAAGAGGTCTATTGTATGTGATGAAATGGTTAAGACTATGAGAGACTGAGTGTGAGTGAGCTGATGTAATCTCCATGATTTGAATAATAAGACAACCGATGCCTATGCTTGGTGGACGTAGCCCAACGTTTCGGTGAATCACGTGAAATCCCTGTGTCTGTTATATGTGCGTGATTGTTAATTATCATATATGAATTATGTTTACCGCATTTACAATTCTAACAGAACTTTCATCCGTCACTACTTTCATAGAATTTTATTCACCTTCAGGCATTCGTGCGAATTTCATTACCCTCAGTCTATCGAGATTAGTACATTGAATTAGCTCTTTTATTTTAGTTTAATTTATTTTAATTTTTATTATTACGATTTGCAACTGCTTAAAATGACATGTTTCGATGGGCGAGATGGTCCATGATAGGCAAAACATGCCTATAAGGGATTTGAACCTGAGCGAGGTTATGCAATACCTTTATTTTACCAAATAAGACTTGTTGCCAACTTTGAATAATTTATTAAATTTATGCAGATTAAGTTCAGATATAAGCCCATGTGGCCATACAAAAAGTCAAATCAGTGTAGGTTCAAAGACGCCTTAGTATTCAAGGGTTAGATGAAAATGAATCCAAATTAAGTTCCAACCATGAAAATATTCAATGAAGAACAAGGTAGCATGAATTACACAAAAGATAAACCATTGATGCTCAAAACAATTTAGATCCAAGGTAGACATATTAAAACCCATATTAAAACCCTAGATTGAAAAACAAAAATAAAAGGGACAAAAAAGGAAAATTTGAGTTTTTAGGGTTTTTTGGGTGGTTGAAGACAATGCAACACTAGTGCCTTTGGAGGGATATGGAGTCACTATGTCAAATACAAGTGAAGTCTAGGGTTTAAGATGAGGTGGTGTTGATGCATCGAGAGGATTTCCCCTCAATCTCTACATAGGCTTAGAAGGTTCCCTTCAAGGTTGGATGGGAGGATCGGTCCATGAAGAATCATTTCCTGGTACTAGCAAGGTTAAATCAAAGGTTGGCAAAGCAAAATGATAGAGACATGAGAATTCCTACCTTAATGCATGAACAATGACTTCAATGATAAAAGGGTGAAGGTTAGAGAAATTACCTTGAGAACCCTTCCAAGTGGAGCATTTCACCATTCTTTGGCCTTGTAGTAGCCTTTTTCTTCCAACAAACCTTCAATGGTGCTTATCTAAACCTTGAACAATAGGTAGACATTCACAAAATAAAATAAATTGATATTTGAAGAACTCTTTAAGCCAAGTTTCTCATTAATCTCTAATGATTTGAAATGGAGGAGTCTTCCTTTCATAGGTAAATTTCTTCCTCAAATACAATACAAAACCATGTTCTAGCTCAAAACCATGAGCTCCAAAACCATTATCCCAATGAAAACCATGGGAAAATACAATAAAAAATAAAATACATCCCATAATATTCTCAAAAGGTGAAATGACTGTCTAGAAGAGGTAAAAATATAATGAGTAAGCTACATGTGTGGACAAAAGAGAAGCTAAGAAAGGTGCACCCCTAAAAAATGTTGACAATGTCCAAGGAAATGGTCCAGAAGTAAGTAAAAAATGGTCCAATAGCACCAACATCCTCTAATCAACCTCCTCGATCTAGGGAATGGTCTAAAAGTGTAAAAATGTCCTAAAAAAGGGATGATATCACCTCCACATGTGTGAGAAATCCAAGCAATAATGTCATCTCAAGAGGCACGTGTGGGCTTATCATGGTATGTGCTCCTCAAGAGAACATCAAGCGATGGTTCCACATCATCATAGGGTCCAAGTCACCATGTGTAGTCGCCTTTGTAATGTGTAATCAACCTCTCCAATGAATTAAATACCCCCGTGTGTGGTCCAAGGGGAGAAAAGAATGCATGAGCATGCATGCAACGTCCAAAAAAGCAAGGATGATGCATATAAATGGTCCATGTGGCATGTGTGATGACATGGCTCCCTTTTCATGGCCCAATGCACTGTCATAGATCCCAATGCAATGACATTTATCTCAATGCAATACATAGATCCCAAAGAAAATGCCATGGATCCTAATGTCTGTAGATATGGCCATATATGAGTACATGAACCCAATGCAACATCATAGATCCTAAGACACTGTCATGAATAGCGAGGCATGGTACATGTATCACAATACACAATACCCACTTGGAGTGATGGGTCTCTTAGCAAGCCATTAATTGGTAGCACTTGGCGACATCCCTTAGCACAACATAACACGGGGGGTTAGTTTAATACTTGCCTAAGTCTTACCAAGGGGAACAATATTGACCCTTATACATGCATCAAGTCCTAGGACAACCCATATTTCCTAAGTACCTAGGTGAAATATAAGAAATAATGAGTAATAATGACAAAAAGGAAGGGGGAATGAGTTCATGTGATGACCCTCAAAGTCTTATACATGCACATGCATTTTTGTTCATTTATTCATTCCTCTAGCTTTATTGAGCTAGGATTTTTACCCAAGCTACTAC
>ML779512.1:726926-759276 GCA_009831015.1 Picea engelmannii | reverse complement strand
ATAGAGGAACTATTGAAGATTCAAATAAATGAAAAGGAAGATTCATGTTGCAAGTTAGAAGCTGAAATTGTTGATCTTAGAAAGAAGGTGGAAAAGTCAAACAAATTCTTGAATAGCTCACGAATCTTGGATGAGATCTTGGATGAGATCTTGGAAAGTCAAAGACCATCATGTGATAAATCAGGTCTTGGATACAAAGGAGAAGATACACATGCTAAAGAAAAAACCTCAAAGAAGCATGAGGTAAGTCCATCAAAGAAAGAAGATAATGTTGCAAAATAACCATCTACATAAGGCAAAGAAAATTTCAAAAGAACAAAGCAAGGAAGAAATCAAGAAGACATTTTTGGGACACCAAAGCAAAGCTATGAAAGTATTTTTCATGGGAATTGTTATTCATGTAATGGATATGGTCACAAAGATTTTGAATGTAGATCTTATGAAAGGAGATATAATGGAAGATTTTATAACACCATGAGGTGTTGGAGATGTGATCAAGTAGGACACATTGTTGTTCACTGTACCACTATGAGATGCTACAGTTGTAGTGGATTTCGCCACAAATCCCATGAGTGGTGGCAGTATTAGAATCAGGATGTTCGATGGTATTGTAAAGGGAATTAATGGATGTTAGATATGTACCTGATCTTAAATCAAATTTGATTTCATTGGGAGTGTTGGATTCTTCTGGATATAAGTATACAGGTCAAGGTGGAGCTCTCACAGTGTCGAAAGGTAATTTAGTAGTGATGAAGGCAACAAAGGTTGATAACCTTTATAAGATGGAAGGGAGTACTAAAGTGGAATCTAAAGTGACAGATGTATCTTCTTGTTTATGGCAGAATCATAAAGGTCATAAGAGCAAGAAAGAATTGCAGGTACTGGTAAGAGCTAAATCAGTTCTAGGCTTAAAATCTTTGTTTCTGGATTCCTACTTGTTTTATATCTCTGCAAGTTATGATGGTGGTGTAAAGGGATGTTGTGTGTGGGATCCTACTTCTTACAAGGTCATCATAGACAGAGATATAGTATGTATGGAACAACCCAAAGGGTTGATTCAAGATCACAATGGTAAATTTGTTTGCATGCTAGGTAATTCATTGTATAGCCTATTGGTACCCAGGAAAATATACAAGATGTTTGAATCCTTCATAGTGAGTCAGAATTTTTCAAAGGGTAGGAATGACTATACGGTTTATAATACATTCACAGTCTTGATGTTCTTTGCTGATGATATGCTCGATGCAAGCCGAAGCATGGAAAAAATCAATAAGAAATTTACTCAGGTGGACAAGACAATTTAGATGAGGGATCAAGGAGCAACAAAACAAATTAAGGGCATGTACATAGGGATGGTAATGGTAAGCTGTGGTTGGAGTTCAGTATGAACATTTTAAAACCATTTTTTATCCCTCTTGCTTTCCATTATAAGTTTTCTTCAAGGATAGGGCCTGTCTATAAAGAAGAAAATGTTATGTCTCGTGTAAGTTCAGTAGGAGGTATATTGTATGTGATGAAATGGTTAAGACTGTGAGAGACTGAGTGTGAGTGAGCTGATGTAATCTCCATGATTTGAATAATAAGACAACCGATGCCTATGCTTGGTGGATGTAGCCCAATGTTTCGGTAAATCACGTGAAATCCCTGTGTCTGTTATATGTGTGTGATTGTTAATTATCATATGTGAATTGTGTTTTCCGCATTTACAATTCTAACAAAACTTTCATCCGTCACTACTTTCATAGCATTTTATTCACCTTCAGGCATTCGTGCGAATTTCATTATCCTCAGTCTACCGAGCTTAGTACACTGAATTAGCTCTTTTAATTTTAGTTTAATTTATTTTAATTTTTATTATTACAATTTGCAACTGCTTAAAATGACATGTTTGCATGGCCGAGACGGTCCATGATAGGCAAAACATGCCTATAAGGGATTTGAACCTGAGCGAGGTTATGCAATACCCTTATTTTACCAAATAAGACCTGTTTCCAACTTTGAATAATTTATTAAATTTATGCAGATTAGGTTTAGATATAAGCCCGTGTGGCCATACAGAGTGAATATCTGATAATTAAGATATTTTGCAATTTGTGTCAGATGTTGTGTTGGGTTGGATTTGATGGATGATATTATTAAGGGCAACCTAATTCAGGATGAAGTTTCCAATGTGGCACTCACTCCTGCCTGTAATATATTTTGATTTCAAGTTGGTGAAGTTTTATTACACACTTGCCTTCTCACTTAACTATAACTCAATGCTTATTAAGTACCCATGTTTTCAACTAAACTTAACTCCATTCTTATTAGGTACCCACTTCCTCATCCAAAATCCATTCTTATTAGGTACCCACTTCCTCATCCAAATTCCTTCACCATGACCTTGGAGGTCTGCACCAACTACCGACAGACTTTCATTGAACACAATTTATCCCTTTAATGGGGAAGGGGCTGTTGTTGGGAAATTATACCCTACGGACTATAAATTGGGACAGGAAAAGTATTCTTTATTAATCTCAATATGAATAAACTTACAATGATAATAGAGATCGACCACCGTTCCTTGATCCTGATCCTAGGCTCCTCCTCTTCTTTGTCCTCCAACTGCTTTGCTTGAATTCTCCTAAAGCTTGAGGAAAGGCTAAAGGGTTGGGACAAAACGGATTCGGCAATTGGGCAAAGTTTCTTTGCTATGATTTTCCTCCTTCAAATAGTACCCCTACCCCTTCTTTTATAGGCTAGAAGGAGCTAGGGTTTTGGACGAACTCTCGGCCATGCATGGCTGGGAGTTCCAGTTAACTGACCCAAAGCTTTTCGTTCCATCGGCAACTTTCCTGTTTTTGTGCTTTGTTAGGTAAACGCGGGTTGTAGTGGGCCAACACGCGGGTTGTAGTGGGCCAACACGTGCAATATAAGGCCTGCCAGTGTTCCAACGCGCCCAGTAATGGGTTAGGGCGCGGGTTACTTAATTTAAGAGGTTTTTCAAGGTTTTATTCAGCATGGCTTTGGCAATGAAGGGCAATGAGTTGGCCTAATTCCAGGTAAGCATGGATGGTGAAATTTAGGGTTATAACAGATGCCCCCTAATGTGTGAGGTCAAAAGAGCATCTGATGTCCGAAATACATTACCAATTCTTTACCAATCTGTACTGATATGCTGAATGAGTGAGCCTAGGAATCAGGAGTCAGGAGGTGTCGTCTGCAAAAAATATCAAATGTCTCTCCGAGGCGGGCATACCCATGCTCGGAATAAAATAGAACCATGGCTACCAATCAAATACATTGTATATCCATGTCAAATAACTATAAAGAGTAGCCGCGAACAATACACAGCGGAGCTACATCTCGAAATCAGAAAGATATACATAGAAAGTATCCATCTCTCAGAAGCTGATTCGCCCTGATGGCTGTACTTCAGAGCTCGAGCAACAACTTCAAAGTATTATAAAACTCGGGTAGGAGTGTAATATGAGTGTACGACTGCACTACCCAGAGGTCTTCGACGACTCGTTGGTTATGGACTTGATAATCTTGATGATCGGACTGAAGGACTCAATGATTTCGAACAAAGAATTGATTGGACGTTCAGGATGGTTGGGTATGCGGACAAGAGAGATATTGTAGAGGGGCCGACTCAGGCTTAGTAACAAACTTCCCTTGGAAAAAAGCATGACTAGTGATAAGACTCAGGCAACATATCTGTTAATCATAAGTCTACGAAGCAGGAGGCAACGCAAACTCTCCATATGTTTGGAAGAGTAACCAAACGGTGGAGGACACAACTCTATAACGAGAAAAGCTTCCTAAGGTCGTACTACATCCCATAGTCTGATGAATCAAACGAACAAATGTGCTTTATCCAAGGGCGACTCATGATGCTACCAATAAAGAAAATACTTTTCCCATCCTCTTTTTGGGGTATATTTGATTTTTTTGTTCTTTTTGTTGATTTGGAAAAAAGAATAAAGGAATATTACGTTACAAGGGAGGAACGAGTATAGAAAACATACAAGCTCAAGGCACAAGGACAAGACTGATGTTCTAGGACATGATACTCGGGAAAAATCCTCCAGTGGCCAAAGGTGTTAAAACGCAGACGCAAACTGTTACTAGGCTGATGGGTAAAGGATGCAAATGCGGTTGATAGAACACACAATGGTAACGTCCTTCGATGTAAGTTTTAACGAGCCCAAAGAAGGAAAGCTCGGTGATTTTTCATGTTTAGAGAGTCTGAAAAAGCATAAAAGGGGACTCCATTGGGGTACCTTTTTTGTCAATAGTCTAGTCGGTTCGAAAAAGGGATAAACTAGCACCGACTCGACGTCAATTCAAAACCATTTTAACGAGTGTGAAAAAGACAAGGTCACTCGGCTATTTTTTCAATTTTAAGGAGTCTGAAAAAAGATTAACTATGGACTCCATCAGGAATGTTTTTCTGGACCAGTTTAACGAGTGTGAAAGAATAAGGTCACTCGACGATCTTTTCAATTTTAGGGAGTCTGAAAAGATCTTAACTATGGACTCCGGGGGGGTTTCTTTTTCATAAATTTAGTCCCTCAGGCCCGAAAAAGGAATAAAGTTATACCTGAGGATACTCTTCTAAAGAAATGACGTTCAATAGAGTATTCCTTTGTTCGTACAGGTGACCATCCGGACCGAAAAAGGGGTAAACTACCGCTGGACATACGTGACTTCAAATTTTAGTTTAACGAGCGTGAAAGGTCACAAGATCGCTCGGAAATCTTTTCATGTTTAGAGGGTCTGAAAAGGGCTTAAAAGGAGAGCCGCTATGTTTTGGGAGTTCGCAGGGTAAGACAAAGAGTGAAAAAGACCCATGCAAATGAGGCTCAAACTCGTATTTAGGAAAGACTATACGGACTCCCGAGCCTACTATGTTGTTAGAAACGGCATGGACACCATAATGCAACCAGGAACTACCTAGGGCATCAATGTTTTGGTAAGCTCTACCACCAAGTTGCGACACTTCTAGAGAAGACATGATGGTTCTGTGTCACAACCAGATGGGATTGATCCTAAATCATCAGAACAAAAGGAAACGAGATGCAACAGTGGGGATGAAATCCTACCCTATATGCTCAAGTTGAATTTTGGAATTTTTTTTATGGACCGTCAATATATAAATTTTTATTTTATTTTCTGAAACTCAATGAAAATTGTCCCAATACCTGATCAAATTCCTCCCATATAACTCCTGAACCACTCAAAATGGTTTTTGGTATAAAGAAACTGATAAAAGGGCCCAAAAAAATGACAAAAAGAGGCCAAAAAATCTAAAAATAGAAGCTGGCAGCTCATTATCACCATTGCTGATTTGGAAATTAACTCTGGAGCCAAAAGACCCCCTTTGCCAAAGATCGTGATTCCAGGAGCTACAGTGGACGAAACGGACTTCTGCTTGGACCAAGTAAGTACAAACTCCCCCATCTTTCATTTCAATACTTCATTTAGTGAATTTGAGCATGTTTGGGGGGTGGCCGTCGACCTCTAAGAGGTCGGCCCTAGTAAAATGCGGGTTGTCCAGGGACAGCCCGCGGGTACCTGCGCACAGGGTCAAAACTGCACGCGGGTACCCGCGACTGTCGCCTCGACAGCCCACGGGTTACCCCCGCGCAATGTAAAATTGAGTGTACAAGATCTAAACTCCCCCTTTTTGCCTTGTGATTTTGGCGGGATGTATGTTCAGTGGAGAGAGAGAGAGCATGAGGCTACCAATGAGGCAGTGGTCGCAGATCCGAATTTTATGGCCGTACTGACGCAGTGTGGGTTAGTGAAATTCTTTCTGTGTCTGTTTATGCGCTCTCAACCAAGGCTACTGAATGCCCTGGTTGACTATTGGCACCCTGATGCAGAGGCCTTCATGATAGAGGGGCAATCCTTGGTGCCCACCACTGAGGATATTTACTTTTTGACTGGCCTCTCGAGGAGAGGGGAACCAGTCAATTTTCAGACTTTTCCTGCGGGGCCGAGCAAAGTCTCGGAGTTGATAGCGGAGTATTGCGAGGCTGGGACTGATCCGAGACCTTCCTCGGTGCCCGTTAGTAGGATCACTAGCCTCACCCTGCAGACTATTTTATCGCTCATTGGGTGGATTACCGGCTCTGCAGCCGTGCACCAGGCTTCGCGCGCACAGATGAACTGTTCAATTCAGTGCATGAATGCACAAATTTTCGATTGGAGTACCACACTGTTAGAGAGCATGAAGAGGCAATTGACTGATTGCCGACAACAGACACACAGGAACTTCGGGTTTGGGACCATCCTGTGTTCATTTTTCTTTGAGAGAGTTCCATGCTTTAGTCCTCGAATGACAGCACGAGGACATCTGACGACTTTCCCTACAGTGTGCAGATGGGAAACGTTGCTGTCGTGACAGGGTGGTGGGAGGACCACCGAGGCCTTCAATGATGATTTCTTTGCGTGGCTGTCGCGATAGATTCCGACGATCGAGGATTACCCATATGTCGGGATCGACTTTTCCAGAGATCCAACGATACCAGTGCCTCCTGGTGAGGAGCGAGGGGAGATGGGTAAGTCTCCACCTATCTAGTTTTTTTTTGTTTGCATATGTAATTTTTATGTCTTTTTTGATATATAGATCATGTTTTTGTATAACAGAGTTGTTGATGGGTGAACTTTTGTATTGCGTGCAGATGTGGGACCCATGCGGCTAGCCGATTATGCTTGAAACCGGCACCGCCCATGGCCAGAGGCCGCAGTTGCCGCCTCCGGGGGAGCAGCAGTGGCAGGGAACCTCCCAGCAGGGGAGGTCGAGAGGGTTCTTAGGCGGATTGAGCGAAACTTCACTGCGCTCACTCGCACAGTTCCCATGGCAGAGATAGAGGATCTGCCGCCCTCCATGCAGGCTCATGTTGTGGGGGCACCTCGGACATGGGTCCGTTTGTTTAGGCGTTTAGCCCAGGCTGTTCATGATTATAACAGGGCCCACCGGCCCTGAGAAGACTTGTAAACTTTTATGTGCCACGAGCACTGATATGTATCTATTTTTTGAGGTGCTTGCGCCCATCTATGTACTCTGAGGATTTTATCATGTTTATATATGATTTTTATTTCTTTTCGTGTCTTATGGATGATGTGTACAAAAATGTATTTACATGTGTGTGATCATGATCTTTTTATATGTGAGCGAGATGCCAATCTAAAATATGATTAGCTAGAGTATCTGTGATTTGATTTAAACTCCTAGGAACATGAAAATACGTAATATAATCAAAGTTGTGTTCCAAGAGACATACCCTAAGGAATCGTTGGTGTAAAGTAGGGTCGTGCACGCAGTATATTCTGTTAAGCTGCGACACAACCAGTTGAGCGTCTAGATAGACCCGGAGACGAGAGATACCCAATGACAAAGCATCATGAAGCAACTCAATAACTGCACTATACTCAACAACATTGTTTGTGGTGTCACCTAAGCATATACCTCCGGAAGATAACAACTGACCCTGTGGTGTAAATATCACCCAAGCTGCGGAGGCAAACCTCCACGTGTGTCGACTATCACCGTCGGCATACCCCACGAACACCTCGGATTCACTTGACATCTGCCATAATGACAAAAGATAACATCAATGACACATCCATAACACATTTTTTTTCAAAAGAAACGTAAAGAGTAATAGTACAAAGACTATACATATGTTACAAAAAGTTACCCACAGTGATCATGCTATGAGTAATACTTCTTGAGGTAGAGCCAATTTCTAGGCTCCGCCAAAGCATTCCCTTCAAAATTGACCAGACGATAAGCGCCCTTTTTTAAAACCTCCTTAATAATGAAAGGTCTGAACCACACGGGTTTAAACTTGCCTGCCCCCAGGGGGTCCTTATCTTGGTCGTAAACCAGGACAAGGTCACCCTCAGAAAAAATCCGAGGACGAACGGACCTATCATATTGACACTTAACCTTATGTTTATGAGCCTCGTTGGCCAGGGCCTCATCGCGACGATGTTCATCAAGATGCTCAAGGTGTACTAACCGTTCTTCAAGTGGAGAAGTGTTTGGCGATAACTGTACTGCCAATTTCAGAGATGGAATTTGACATTCGATGGGAAAGACTACTTCCAACCCGTAAACGAGCTGGAAAGGTGAGAAACTGGTTGCAGTCTTAACTGATGTTCGATAAGCCCATAATGCCGAGTATAACATCAAATGCCAATTTGACTTGGCTGAGTTGATAGTTCATTGTAGCATCGTTTTGAGAGTTTTGTTAATAGCTTCCACCTGCCCATTGGCTTGGGGATAGTAAGGTGAGGAATGTTCTTGCCCTAACCCAAGCTTTGATGTTAACTCGGACATCATTTGATTCTGAAAGTGACTGCCATGGTCAGTGACAATCTCTCTCGGGATGTCGAACCGTGCTATAATCTGGTTAAATAAGAAGAGAGTTGCAGTCTCTCCATCATCTTTAAACGTTGGCATAGCTTCAACCCACTTAGTGAAGTAGTCGACGGCTACGATGATATAGCGGTGCCCCCTGGCTAACGGGGGGTTGCATGTAGTGTAATCAATCCCCCACTTGGTGAAGGGACCAACTGTGATGACAGGAAACATAGGAGCTGGATGTGCCCTCATCTTCCATGAGAAGATTTGGCACGGATGGCACTTCTTGACCGACTCGATGCAATATTTGATAAGTGTGGGCCAGAAGTAACCTGCTCGTAAAAATTTTTGGGCTGTTTCCAACCCAGATAAGTGACCGCCACAAGCCCCTGTATGACAATCGTTGAGCACTATGACGGCCTCCTCATGAGTGAGACACCGACGCAAGACACAGTCTACACCTCTCCGATACAACGTATCATTGAGTATGAGATAGTTCTTAGCCTGATGGCGTATCCGCCGATGCTCATCACGAGAAGCAGAGGTGGGGCACTTCAAATTCTGAAGATAGATCAGTATATCTCCATACCAGGGGTCTGACGATTCAATCAAAAACATATCCCCCCGAATAGGCGATTCCTCAGGCACAACGTCACCTGACTCAACCGGAAGTTCCGAAATAAGTTCTACGAAAACCAATGACTTCTTGGACTTGGCTGAAACGAAGTCTAAGTCAAATTCTTGGAGGATGACCATCCATCTACTGATTTTTCTGTTGATAACACTTCGTGTCAACATGTACTGGAATGGATTCACGACGGCAACGACGGTGGTCTTGCGAAACAGAACATAGTGACGGAACCGTTGAACAGCATGAACTGCTGCCGACACAAGTTTTTCTAGATGGGTATAATTCAGTTCCGGTCCTACGAGGCCTCGACTCAGGTAATAGATCACGTATTCAGAAAACAAATCATCTTCCTGAACTAAAACCATGCCTATGGTTGACTCTGCGGTAGCCAGATATAATAGGAAATCCTTGTTATAATTCGGTGGTCGTAGCAGAGGTGCGGTTGTAAGAGCGTGTTTCAATGCGTCAAAAGAGCGTTGTGCGGCTTCGTCCCAGAAAAAGAGAACATATTTCTTCAATAAACGCATGAAGCCCTTGGTGATTTCGGCATAGTTGGCGATGAAGCGTCGTAAGAAGTTCGCCTTGCCTTGAAGACTCTGCAGTTGTAAGATTGTGCGTGGGGGGGGCAACTGTACTATTGCCTCCACCTTAAGAGGATCCACCATGATCCCTGTGGTTGATACGATAAAACCTAACAGACGTCCTGACATGACGCAAAAGTTTCACTTGTTGGGATTCAAGTGAATCCTGAAGTAGCGACAGCATTCGAAGATTAGTCGGAGGTGCATAGGATGATCCTTCCTCTTGCGAGAGCGTGATGCTAAATCATCTAGATAGGCCTCGACTATATGTTTGAGGTTGTGAAACGTAAAAGACATGGCTCGCTGGAAAGTGGCTCCAGCATTCTTGAGTCCAAAAGGCATCTTACGATAGGCGAACGTACCCCACGGACAAATGAATGCCGTTTTATGTTGGTCCTCAGGTTTGATTTGGATTTGGTTATAGCCTGAAAAACCATCCATGAATGAAAAGGCCTCGCAACTAGCACATTCATCAATGATCTGGTCAATGAATGGGGTTGGATAATTATATTTCGGACATGCCTTGTTCAAATCATGGAAATCAGTACATACGCGAAATGTGCCTTGTTTTTTATCAACCGACACGGGGTTTGACACCCATTGAGTCAAATGTATAGGGTAAATGAACCCTGCCTTAAGCAATTTCTCAACCTCAACCTTGATGGCTGCTGCTTTCCTAGGATTAACTGGACGAAGTTTTTGTCGAACAGGCTTAGCATCAGGATACGTTTTGATTTCGTGTTCAACTATATTTGGATCGATGCTTGGCATTTCCTCGTAAGACCAGGCAAAAACGTCGCAGAATTCTTTAAAAAGATCCATGTAAATCTGAATCTCTTCGGGGGAGCAATCCGCTCCAACGAAGACATTCTCCACGACGCCAGGGTTGCGGGAGATGTTGATAGGTATCGTGGCAGCGATAGTCGCCATATTGCCCTTAGCGTAAATTTCCTGTGTAGCTAAGAGGTTAATGGGACATGGCTGATCTCCCGTCATGGTGATAGTGAATTCTCCTGCCTCGATTCGGCTTAACTCTGGGAGAAAATATGATCTATGATGAAGATCTTCCCAAGGTTTGTCTGAACTAGTCATTTCTTTGATTACAACTTCGTCAGAAGGCAAGACTAAGTCTAACGAATCGGTGGTAGCAAGAGAACCCTGAGCCCAGATAGGCTCTGGAAGTGGATCCAACTCTTGTGCAGGAGTCGGATCAGGAGTAGCTGAAGCTTGCTGGACTAAGGAGTACGCTACTTCAGCAGCTGACAAGGGCATGGACATGCCGAAGTGCCCTGTCTCATCCATCATGGCTGATGGGGAAGGAAGAATCCACGGATCCTCAAAGTAAGTCGTGCGGAACGACGAAACATGGAAAATCTCAGCCTTGTGGTGAGTCGATATAAACTTGACATCGCCATGAGGAGGTGGGTAATCGAAAGTACCCATCAAAGATGGGCACAAACCAACTCCTATGTTAATGACACTGGCTTGAGGATTATCTATCATGGGAACCGTGGATGCCCCCAAGGCTGGGTTAGGCCGAGAGAAGGACAACTGATCAATGGTCACTATCTGGCCTTCATGTGGAAACAATAAGACTCGGAAAACTGTAGCGACCACCGCTTGCATAGCATAAGTCCAACTATGACCTAACAAGAGATTGTAGTCGATGGGGGCATCGACTACCTCTACTTCGACGCACACGGTCTTTCCCCCTAACTGCACAGGGAAAGAAGGAATGATGCCATGTGGTCGGAAAGAATGACCGTCGAACGTAGTAAGGAGAGTGGGTGATGGGGACAACTTGGGCTGACTAATGGATTTCCAGCATGCTAACGACATAATGCAAGTCAAAGCGCCCTTGTCGACCACCGTGTGGTATATGTTCCGTGTAAAAATTTTCGTGGGGTGAGCCACTACTATCTGAAATGCGATGTGGTAAGGCAAACAAGGTTTCAAGTTAGTCGTATCTAACATGATGGTACCCAGGTTACAAGTCTCAGCAGAGCCTAAAGCAGCCAACAAGGCTTTCCTCTGAGCAGGGCAACTTTGGAGGACCTCCAAAGCAGACATAGCACAAGGGGTTTGTGATAAATCTTCCACCACAGAGTAGTTCAGAGCAGCCCTTACGTTTGGATTGTGAGAAGCTCTCTTGAACGCACCTTTCGGAATGCGTGTCATCGTTTCTCCCAACGTCTTCTCAATCTGTAGAGGAAGAGATGGGATCTTGGCTTCTTTGCCCTTCTCATAGGCACTTGGCTTGCTATAATCGTCCGCTCTAGTCGTTATTAAAGCATCACTTCTAACCATGTATACGTTCGCGGAAGACGGATTATTTGGAGGAGGGCAGTTTTCTTGGCTACCCCCTTCACCACTTGCAGAGGCTTGAGTTAAATTTTGCCCATGCTGAAAGGGATTAGTCAACACAGCTTGTTGTTGCTATGTGACAAACTTTTGGGCCTCCGCAAGTCAAGGGCATAGATGGGTCAGGTGGTCTTCCGCACACAAGTTGCACGGATACCTCGCCTTCCTCTTTTCCATGGTGCCCTCGCCAGCATTTTCTGTTGGTTTTTTATCTCCCTTACCCTTCTTGCGTTGTTTTTTCTTCCCTTCAGGCTGCTGGTTGGCCTTTGGGTTAGTCGTTTGCACGGAGTGTACTTCCGACGTTTGGGTAGGAGGAGCAGCCAAAGCAGTAGTCTGGCTGGCCGCTGAGTGTTGTATAGATAACTGTTGCAATTGTTTTTTCAATTGCTCAGCGAGCTTGGTTTGTGCCGAACCAACGATACCATCGGCATGTGGTCCGACCCTCTGTCTGGTTTTCTCTAGTATCGAACATGGCGCATCTGGTAAGATGTTGTATAACAAACCGGACTGACAATAGATGAGCTCAAACTGTTGATCCCACATAATGGCATCTTCCTCAGAGAAAACTCTGGACGTCGCGACGTCTTTGGAAAATTGTGGGACCAAGGACTTAATGAACCATTCCAGCAGGAATGCTGGTGGGACTGGTACTTTGATAAGACTCTTTCAGCATCACCACTCTCGAATGTGATCCGAGATATGGTTTGTTGTCGTCTGCTCGAAATTGGCTAGCAACTCTGTGACGACATCATATCTCACAGGTAACTAGAAATGGTTAAGGAAGACCATCGCCAGTTCGCCAAAAGAAGAGTATCGTGAACGATCAAGCTCTATGTACCATTTCGCGACACTCCCAATAAGAGTGCGTTGAAACAATCGCAACTGGACAGAGTCATCTTTCAGTGAGTTCGATGAACACCAAAGGTGGAAAGTAGTCACGTGATCACCTGGATCTTCGTTAGGCTTGGCCTCGAACTTTGGAATGTCCGAAGCCAACTTTGTTGGCATAGGAGGCTAACATGGATCGTGACAGATAGGATCATTTAACAACCGTGTCAAATCTGGCAAGTGTAATGTCACCAAGAATGGTAGTTTTGGTTGCTGCTGATAGCTTGGATAAAGGGGTCCTGGAGTTTGACTGGCACCAGGTTGCCAGGAAAAGTCTGGATGCTGGCCCGGGTTCTGGTAGAAACCATGGCCCTGACCAGCGTAAGGGTTTTGCACCTGAGGAGACATCATTGGTTGATTCCCCATAAAGGACATAGGATGTTGGGCATTCATCGTGTTTGATGGACTTTGGGAAGGATTACTCCATGCCAGTCCTGTTGGGAGAGGCATAGAAGTATGTCCTGGGTTCCATTGATTGTGGAAAGAATTACCCCAGAACGACATTCCAGGGGAAGGAACGGATCCTTGTCCTGAGTTCCAAGGTCCTGGTATATGTGCCCCTAGCATAGGAATAGTACCCTGTGCCGGAGTAGACTGTCCAAAAATGGGTGTGCCCCCTGATGGGAGAGCAGTGGATGCGAAAGTGTTGTTACCAAACGTCCCGTTCCAAACAAACAGTGACGAACCTACCGGCTGAGTTTGCGTAGGTGTTCCTTGACTCCCGACTCCAAATGAACTTGTGTGTGCAGGCTGCCCGGTGGACTGCTGATGCGGACCACCAAGCGAAGGGGACGAAGGAGAGATATGACCTCCAGCGTAAGGAAAAGTGTTGAAAGGGACAGGAATGCCCCCAAGTTGACCTTGCAGAGGAGCGTTAGAGCTCCCTGCCCCCAGACCCAAAGTCTGTAAAGTGGAGTAAGTGAGTACAAGACTTGTACCTGAACTAGGCATACCGTATGAAAACGGTGGGCCTGTCGCACTAGGTGTGTAAGGAGGTGTGGCCGCCGCGATAGATGGGGTCGGTCCACTGTGCGACATAGTTGTGGCTGAGACCATGGTGGCCCGGACCGTCGACAAAGGCAAATTAGGAGAAGCTTCTCCTGTGGTAGCAACGGTGATGGGAATGGAAGAATTCCTAGAGGAAGTAACAGAGTTTGGTTCCATAACTGGGTTAGGCACTGACAGGCGTTTGTAAAATTGAATTGGCACAATATTGTCCGGCCAAGTATCAGTGGATGGGGTTTCCACTACACCAAGATTGGCAGTTGATTCCTCCGGGAGTTGTTCGGGCTCAACGGATTGAAACCCGGTTGCTTCGAAAGACCCTCGTTGGTCTAGCTTCCGCCTCAATGGTGGCGAGGGTGGCTCCAGTATAACTGGCGGTAGGCCCAGAAGCCTTCGTGACCGGCGGAGCTCTGAATCCTCCACTGTGTGAGAATATTCATGACATGCTAAGGTATTCTACATGAACAAACAGTAACACACACTAAAAGAAGCCCCTATGAGATAGGACAAGCAATCACTAACTATTTTGAAGAACAGTTACAACAACCAACACTAGAGCAACTTACCGGTGCAAGTGCAACTCGAATACGGAAGCACCCTCTGGGTATACTCTGCAAAGCGTGGCTCGATGTCTGTCCTAGGTACCGCGGTATACCCCTGCAGTCACCTGTGTATGTCCCTAGAAAATATTGGCAACTAGTTTACCAGCACGTGAACAGTCACCAGGTGGGTACAGTCGGTAGTCGAGTAGACCACAATGAGCAGGGTATCAAGCCCGAAACCTGTCAAGGGTATCGAGAGAAAATGGTTTGGAAGACAACTGAGGACCTTGAATGGATTCGAGACCCACAAAGCTCCATGGCAAATGAAAATGATGGAATCCCTCAACAAATCCTCGATATGTGTTCTCCACTACGCTCGGTCCAGCTTTGGAGGGGTTATCTCCGCTACCTTTCCTTACGCGACCTCGTGTTTAGCCCCTGTGTTAGAGGGGGGTCCTAGATAACTTTTCGTAACTAGAGTTCTACACTCCCTATGACAGACTCCAATGTTTGGTTTGAGTGGCCTTGGAGAATTTACTCTCCAACCTATTCCAAGGCCCTAGGCCTTAGCTAGTGAATGAACCCTACAAACAAAAAGTCTGATAGTTTTTAATTGGCATTGCTTTTAATGGGCTTTTTTACGTCACAAGGTATGAAGGTGAAACTGATGATGTGTAAAGACTCAAAGCAAGATGAACAAGAAATGTTTGGAAACAAAAAACTTTTACAAAAAAAATGCAAAACCAACAACTTTTCAACAAGAAAGACTTCTTTTTCTTTTCGAATTTTCTAAGATTTCATGCAGAAAAACATAAAGGAATTTCGCTCAATCTGTGAGCTACTTATGCACTAAATGTACTGCAACAAACTTATGAAAACAGACTTCTTCCTAGCTACTGATGCAACAAAACAATCTTCAAACCAAGAAGAAAATGAAGCAAGAGATATTTTTTTTTTTATTTAGTTGCAAAATGAAGCAACAAAGGGAAAATGACGACAAGCACAAAACCAAGGAAACAAAATAAATTTCTGGTTTAAAGCGCAGATCACAAAGAACCAGAGCAAAAATGCACAAAGGCAATCAAGAAAGCACCGATTCTAAAACTTGTCTAAAAACTATAAAACAATTTTCTTTTGTCTTTTGTCTTTTCTATCAAAACATCGACTAAGTAAAACACAAGCTAAGGATATGAGGCCCTAACTTACTGACTGTGCACCCTAGAATCCAAACCCTGAAAGGAACACTTCTCACCAAAGGAGGGGATGACTGCCCCACCCAGGCTGAAAGGAAACCTGACAGGCCCGCGACTGTCACTGAGACAGCATGCGTTCAAACGCATGTTGAGCTATAACAGCACGCAGGTACCCGCGAGCTGAACTGAAACAGCCCACGTGTAGGTATAAAGGCTAAGATAAAACCAAACATAGGTAGCCCAGACCTGAAAGAGGCCTCTGGTATTGACAACCAGGGTCTCTTAAAGTCTTGAATGCTTCTTCTTTAACAGAAAAGGAAAAAATAAATGCAAAATCAAACACAATAAAGTAGACTGAAAATAAGACAGTGAACCAGCAAGACCCAGACAGGATCTAGAAAGCCCCCTGAGAAGGTAAACTTCTGACAGGGAAGAGGGGACTACCTCTCAAGCTTTTTGATTCCTACACACTACTGAAACCACTGCAACAAGCGTTCAAACGCGGGCTACAGAAGGTTAGGGCACGGATTACATGCGTGCAGGCCTTCTGCAGGCCGCGTGTACCTCTGCGTGTCCCGATAATAAATTTCAAGCAACAGTAAAGAAAAAACTGGTATTATGAACCAGGTTCCCTGCTAGCTTTGACCTAACAGAAAACAAAATAAACAAAGAAACAGAGAATCTACTCCTTTAAACTACCCAAAAAACCTCACTTAAATCCGGAAACCCTAAGAGTAATATCCCCAGTGGAGTCGCCAATTCTGTTGTTGGGAAATTATACCCTACGGACTAACAAGCTAGGGCTTAAACTTGCATGCAGATCATGACCCTCAAGAAATTACTTTTGACCTTCTACCCCAAACCTAAAACCCTTTTTCACATGCAAACATGGAAAGAACCTACTAACCTTTTTATCGACGTTTGGTGTAGATCCTCTATTGCGCTTTATCCTCTTGCTTCTGCTGCTCCTTCCAAAGATGATCCTGCAATCAAGGAAAAACACTACGCATGCATGCTATTGTTCTACTAGAAGGTTAGAGATTAAGCATAAATAGAATAAAACATATAAAACTTGTGCATTGGGACGGGAAAAGTATTCTTTATTAATCTCAATATGAATCAACTTACAATGATAATAGAGATTGGCCACCATTCCTTGATCTTGATCCTGGGCTCCTCCTCTTCTTTGTCCTCCAACTGCTTTGCTTGAATTCTCCTAAAGCTTGAGGAAAGGCTAAAGGGTTGGGACAAAACGGATTCAGCAATTGGGCAGAGTTTCTTTGCTATGATTTTCCTCCTTCAAATAGTACCCCTACCCCTTCTTTTATAGGCTAGAAGGAGCTAGGGTTTTGGATGAACTCTCGGCCATGCATGGCTGGGAGTTCCAGTTAACTGACCCAAATCTTTTCGTTCCATCGGCAAATTTCCTGTTTTTGTGCTTTGTTAGGTAAACGCGGGCTGTAGTGGGCCAGCCAGCGTTCCAACGCATGCAGTATAAGGCCTGCCAGTTTTCCAACGTGCCTAGTAATGGGTTAGGGCACGGGTTACTTAATTTAAGAGGTTTTTCAAGGTTTTATTCAGCATGGCTTTGGCAATGAAGGGCAATGAGTTGGCCTGATGCCAGGTAAGCATGGATGGTGCAATTTAGGGTTATAACAGGGGTTGTCAATCATATTTGTAAGCTGGAGATAGCATATATTCGATGAATTGGGCTCACATATGATGATTTGTGGTTGAAAATGTAAATATATGAATCATATAATAGATAGATATTATATACATGCAATAGATATTACTTTGCATAGATGGTAGATATTACCTTGTAGATATCATATGAATCAACTTCAAACATTGCAGAACTGCATAGCCCCTCTCCACTCCATAAGTGATGTGCTCCAGAGCGGTGAATGCTAGCTTGTTGATATGCTCTCATATGCTAGCTTGTTGATATGTTCTCATGCTTCTAACTGAATAGAACAATTTAGGTACAAGACTAAACCAAGAGTAAAAGGCGGTGGTTTGTTAGGGCAAGGCGGTGGTTTCTCAGGGCAAGGTGGTGGTTTCTCAGAGCATTGAAAAGACAAACTCAACATTTTCTAGGCATGGTTTGTCAGAGCATTGAAAAGACAAACTCAACATTTTAGATGCAATTTATTATACCTTATATAAGAATGAAATGCAATAAGACACTCAATAAGAATAAGATTTTAGGTAATAAGACTTTAGGAATGAAAATATTAGATTCTTCGGCAGTAAGACTCTAAATGTGTAAGCCAATAAGAATAAGACTTTAGGTAATAAGACTTTAGGAATGAAAATATTAGATTCTTCGGCAATAAGACTCTAAATGTGTCAACCAATAGCATTCCTTATAAAATTAATTTAAATATGGTAAAAAAATAATTGTTTTGTGTTCCCTACCTACAACATTTGAGGATGGAAAAATATATTTAGTCAACCGTTAACTAATAGATATTCAATGATGAACCGATTGCAAGAGTCATGGCCTTCGACAGGGACTAATAAAGAACATACCAGTTTTTTGCACCTTTTTCGTCACCTTAGTGAGAAAAATAGAGGTGCTTGCAAGCTCAGTTGGGTTTGCTGAGTAGGACAGCTGCAAGGAAAAGGGTTAGAAAAAGAAATATAAAACAATAACTAAGAATTAAACTAAGAAATAAAACAATAAATAAATTTATAAACATATGGACATAAGGACAAAAAGAACAATGAGACCCTTGCCACCAAAGATAAGGCTAATATTAGTGAAAGAAAACACCGAGAATCAAGGGGACTATGAGTCCCTTCTTCCTCCAAGGGAGGGCTCTTGGACCCCCACAAGTAAGCTCTTCTTACAACTTTGAAAATGAAAATGAAAATGGTGAAAGAATTCTTTGCTAATCCACTCAAGGGGTGAGATGGATTGCCCAATGCAATGATGAAAGTATACTCTTGGCAAGGATATAAGAGTCCTCAAGAGAATAATGGCAGCATAACTTTTCTTTGAATTCCTTGAAAAATGAAGTGTATCCATGGCCTTTTTATAGCATTCCTTTGGGTTATTGTTCAACTAGTTTGTAGTGTGTAAAGAGACTAATTATGGCATTTCTAGGTATTTGACCAGCCATCCAGTCGAATCCAGCCCAGATTTGAGTGTCAAATCAACTTGGAAGCTGAACCAGAAGTGGGTGGGAGGCCGACCACTCTCATAAATGCGTCGTTTCTCAGGTGCGCAGATTTTTGTGACAACAGTCGTGCATCGTGCGCATGTCCGCGAATCTTGCGTTTCTGTTTAGCGCATGTGCACGCGCGCCCAGTGTCTTCATAGCGCCCTTCAATTTTTTCACTATTTGTATAGTTTTTGACCCTTTGTGAATTCTTTTGTGTTAATTTAGATCCATGGATGTCTTCATAACTGTTTGATGATGTTGAATTCTTGTAACTATTTATGGATAAAATTTCAGTGATAACAGATGCCCCTTGATGGATGAGGTTAGGAGCATACGTATAGCCAAAATCCATCAATGTTTCTTCTATGGAGAATGCTATTGTAAGAGAGAGCCATAGTGGGATCGTCCAGAGAAATCCGCTGGAGGGAAAAAGGAACCTGTAGAACCCAACCTTCCATGAGGTGTGTAAAAATAAGCTGTGTACAAACAAGGTGGGCATGCCCCATGCTCATGTCATGTAACTCAAAAAGAGGAATGAAGTGTTGATGTAGACAACTACAGCACCCTCGAGGGTGGTCGAAATAAAGGCAGAAGACAATTCTGTGGAGGAACATACTCTAAATAGTAGGCAGTGACATCTGTAAGAAGTATCACGGATTCTGAAGGCATTGATAGCCTAGCCAAGTTCAGAGGTCTTCGGCAAGTACCAGAACTAACTGCAATAGTCACAAAGTAAGACGCATCCTAACATGAGAAAGTGTTGACGTCGAATGTTATGGGGGTCAACGACAGCAGGGAGTAATTTGTGGTTCTCCCTATGTCGTCCGAGATCTCTCATTGGATGGGTAATGAGCATCAAGATACTATCGCACTTATGGAAAACTATATTGATGTCGACAAAAAGGGGGACGCAACTCCCAGAAGCAAATGGCTTCAGGAAATCTACTAGGTGAGGTTAGGAAGTGGAGGAGGTACATGGATGAAGTCAAGATGTAGAAAGACTCAAGACTGCCCCTGGTTGGAGTATATCTAAGATAAAAGTGGCCACAACCGTTCAACAAGGTCGAGTGTCGGGGGGACAACAAGATAGGGGATAAGTTGTGCCAGAGGTGGGACAAAGTGAATAAACTCAGAGGGCAGAGCTAAGAGGCCTGTGGGGTACTCTAAAGATATGGACAATGTCATCAAGGGTAGATGATAAGTAGTGTCCCAACCAAGGGTGACATGGGTTGCGTTTTTCCAAAAAAGGGGAAAAGGTTGCCAAAGGTAATGTAACTGCTGGAAATAAAGGCATTTGTACAATAAATAAAGAATAATTTGGGATAAGTGTACAAATACAGAAACAGGTGCCCCAATGTGAGATGGTTGGCCCGGGTAAGGCACAATTTGCTCAGAGAACTAGTGGAGGGTAGGGGCCCCATGGGTGGGTTTCTGTATGAGGTAGGTGAAATGAAGGAAAATTTGCAGATGGGTAAATTGATTGTGGATGAAATGGAGGGTTTATGATACTGCAGAGGTGTAGTCCAACAATAGAACTGTGAAGAGGTAATCGGGGAGTCCATTGGGAAAGCTATCAAAATGAGGAGAAGGAGTATGTGGCTGATTCGTGACATGATGTAAGACTATCGAGACTCCCATCCCTAAAGGGTTTTGAAAAACAACATGTGTCAAAAGCACAAAAGGGTGCTATGAATGGGACAAATCATGTGGGTAAGAGTGCTACTGGGTGACAGTACCGAAGATGCAAATGGAGGTGTTGGTACTGCAGAGCCGGAAATGGGGATCCTAGAGGAAAATGTCAGAGGGTGTGACTGAAAATGTAAGTGAGATTCAAAGGGAATGACTACATGCCAGTACTCAGTATATACCTGAAGGGGTTGCGTTGATGTATGATGACCAAGTACCTGCACACATGAAAACCAAATACCTGACATGAACAATATCTGAAGAGAATCGAACATATGAGCATTGATTTGATAATTTTTGAAGATGCACATGCGTACTTGGGAAGGGTATGAAAAATGGCATCTCGGGGGCTTAGGATGAAAAGAGGCCCAGTAACTGTTGTGATGTAGATGACAGGATGCTGATCCCATGGCTGAAGACAGATCGAGAAATGGACACCCGGAGCTCCCAGAATGGTGAGTGGAAGTTTGGCAAAAAGGCCTATATATAGCTATAGGGCCCACATTGCCACCTCATTTGTACTTGCTGCTATAGTGACTAGAGGAGAAGTATTCAGAGGATATTTGGAGATTTTGGGAGGATGAGGCATCCGATCGAGGACTAGCGAGCTTCAAGTTAGTGGTCGGATCATCCTGCATAGAATTAGGGTTTCCATTTTTGGGTAGGGGCTGTACGGAGGGCCGTACAGGGGTTTTTAGGGGTGTGGGCCCCCACATGCGCGAGAGATCCGAAAGTATGTGTGCATAAGTGCGGGCCTGCCCACCGGATAGGCACGCATGGGGGCGCCTGTAAGGGTGATGAAGGCGTGCACTATGTGCGCACCTATGGGCTACACAAGTGCGCTTCTATGCGCAGCTATACATTGGACAGGCGCGCAGCGATGCACGCTTATATTTGTGATAGGGGCACATGAAGGTGCCCCTGTAAGATGGAGAGGTGCGCTTGAATGTGTGCCTATGGGGTGTATAGGTGCACATACGTGCGCGCCTGTGGAGTGAATAGGTGCGTATGTGTGCGCGCCTGTGGGTTAAATGTCGCGCCTTGGAGGCAAGGTTGACGAGTGTAAAACTTATCTTTTTGATGTTGTATATGGTCCATTTGGATGACTTAGGACTGTTGTATGTGGTTGCAGGCAATAATTTGTGCACAATGCTGTTTGGGTGGTGAGAGCGAGATTGGTCTCAGCTGAGAGACGCCGTGGCTGTTGAGGAGCCAGGGGTTTGTGCGACTTTGGCAGCCTATGGGTTGCTGAAGTTCTTTGAGTGCCCATTGATACGGGTGCAGGAGTATCTCCTGCGGTTCCTTATCCAGATGTGGAGTCTGGACCTACATTGTTTCATAGTGTGGGGAGAGCAAATTTCCTTCACTGCAGTGGAGGATGTGTACTTTTTGATTGGGCTCCCATTTTGGGGAACACCCCTACCGGCGGAGCCGGTGTTACTGAGGGATCTGGTGCTAGCGACAGTTGGCTGGAGATACTGTTCGGGGCCAAACTTCATGTCCGGCACTATCATGAGCATTGGGGCGATGGATTCCCTAGCGCATCGCTGTATAGCAGCGATGATTGTGAGAGTTTATGGTTCTATGGCGATGTAGCGGATCAGTGGTGGCCAACTGATGGTGATGGAGAGAGTGTTGGCCGGTGAGCACTTTGCCTGGGGGCTTACATTGCATGGTAGGATGGTAGGGTAGCTAGACCATTGTCGGTCCATGGATACGGGAGAGTTTTCGTTTGGGTCCATCCTAGTGGCCTAGTTTCTAGAGAGGTTGCCTATGTTGCGCCCGAGGATTTTATTGGGTGCGCCTGGGGCGCGAGATCCGTGACTAAAGCGGTGGTTGACTATTTTGTTGTGCCATGGTGGTGGCAAGGGTAGCCACTTCTTTACTGTTGAGGTGATGCAGGTGTGGCGACAGATGCTGCAGGTGATATTGCGGTACCCCTATGCCGGGGTTGACTTCTGGGATATATGCCAGTCTAACACAATATTAGCTAGGTTATCTGTAATTTGATTCAATTGTATTGGAATATGTGTAAATGTAATAGAATCAAAATGTCGAGATAAAAGTCTAACTTGCAGGTATTTGCGAAAGAGGCCAGGATTGCGTACGCGGTACACATTGTTGAGCTGGAGAACAACTACTTGAGAGTCAAGGAAGATGCTAAGGTGACGAATATGATGATGTTGGGCATCAGCTAGGAGGCCAATGACGACAGTATATTCGGCTTGGTTGTTGGTCGCTAAACCCAAACATATGCCGCTCGAATGAAGCATTTCATGTGAGGGGGTGTAGAGAGCCCAAGCGGCTGAAGAAAGATTTTGTGTCCAACGGCTGGCGCCATTAGCATAATCGATGTGGTAGGCCGGTGGAGGAAGCATCTGTCAATAGCACAAATGATAGTTTAGATGTGAGGGATGGAAAAACAAGATTAAAAACACTATATAAAAGAAAAAACCTAAAGTAGAATGACTACGTTTAAGCATAAAATTTCTTTTAAGTATAACCCATTGACGGGTTCTTTGAGAGAGAGGCCTTCGGGAGAGGCCAGGATGTATGCGCCTTTCGTGAGGCAATGTTGGATAATATATGGGCCATGCCATAGTGACGCGAATTTTCCATGGCCAAAAGTATCATGAGCGATATCGTAGGCAAGGACGAGGTCGCCTTCACGAAATGAGCGAAGGTTGACATGTCGATCAAAGGTAGCCTTTGATTGTTTTTTAGCTGCCTCATTGTTCTGTAATGAAGATCGACGATCTTCATCCAGGGACTCTAAGTTCATTAAGCGCTGATCCATTGGAGCAATGTCGGGTAATAACTCAATTGCGGTGTGTAAGGTGGGAATTTCGCACTCTATGGGAAGAGTGGCCTCAACCCCATGGACTAGATGAAATGGTGTGAAACCAGTAGCTGTTTTCATAGCCGTACAGTAAGCCCATAGTGCAGAAAATAACATATGATGCCAATTGGTCTTATGTTTATTATCCATGCGCTGTAACAGGGTCTTGAGGACCTTGTTAACTGCTTCGACCTGTCTGTTAGACTGAGAGTAATATGGTGAGGCAAACTCGTGGGAGAATCCTAACCGAGATGAGAGTTCGACGAAAATCTCATTCTTGAAGTGTTTTTCGTGATCGAAAATGAGTTGAAGTGGTACTCCAAAGCGAGATATGACGTGGTTAAAGAAAAAACATGTTGTGGTGTCAACGGTGTTGTTGAAGGTGGGCATTGCTTCTGTCCATTTGGTGAAGTAATCAACAACGACAACAATGTGTTTGTGACCATTGTTGGAGGGGGGATTACAAGTCATGAAGTCGATGTCCCATTTACAAAAAGGGTCGATAGTGATGACTGGATGGAGAAGAGCAGGTGGTGCTTAGGATTTGTTGGTGTAAAGCTGACATTGCTCGCATCGTTTCACAGTGTCAATGCAATCGTGAAACAAGGTAGGCCAAAAGTAACCCGATCGGATAATCTTCTAAGAAGTGGATATTCCTGAAAGATGACCTCCACATGCACCACTGTGGCAGTCATTCAAGACTCTATCAGCTTCATTGATGGTCAGGCATCGACGAAGCATGGTGTCGACCCCTCACCGGTATAAGATGTCTCTGATGAGGAGGTAGTGGGGGGCCTGGTGGCGAATACGACGATGATCATCTTGTGAAAGGTGGTTACCAAATTTTTGAGTTCATATGTAGACGAGGAGGTCACCGTACCAAGGATCATCTGAAGTGATGTAAAAGAGGTGTTCGTCGGGAAAGTCGGTATTGATGGGGGCACTGGTGGTGTCGGAGGGGAGGGTCGTGACAAGTTCGGCGAGAACGAGGGATTTCTTTCTCTTGGGTGTTGAGAATTCAAGATCGTACTACTGAAGGATAACGATCCATTGAGAAAATTTGTCGTTAATTTGTTGATGACTGAGCAAGTATTGCATAGGGTTGGAATATGCTACAACCTTAGTTGTGTGAAGCAGAATACAGTGACACATTTTTTGGACTGCGAGGACAACTACAAGAGCTAGTTTCTCTTCATGTTTATACTTCAAGGGTGGCCATGAGAGGTTTTTACTAATGTAATAAATGATATTCTCACGATTGTCATCACCTAGCTAAACGAGAACTCCTGTGACCGAAACACTTGATGCTGATACGTAGAGGATATAGTCGCGATTGTTGTCAGGTGCACTAATTAAAGGGGCGTTGGAGAGTGCCATTTTAAGATCATCAAATGACTGTTGGGCATGTTCATCCTAGTGAAATGGGATGCCGTGACGTAGTAATCGAAGGAAACCATGTGCGCGAATGGCGTAGTCGGGGACAAATCATCTTAGAAAGTTAGCCTTGCCTTGTAGGCTCTGAAGTTGATGTAAATTCTGGGGAGGTGGAATTTCGGTGATAGCTTGGACTTTGAGGGGGTCCACAGTGATACCACTTTGGGAAACGATGAAGCCGAGGAGGCACCCTGTGGTGACGCAGAATACACACTTGAGGGGATTCAAGCGGATGTTGTACTGACGACACCATTGGAAGATGATTCGTAAATCCTCAAAATGTTGGGTGCATTTCTTGGATCGAGCTGTGAGGTCGTCCAAGTATGCGAGGATGATATCAGCCAGATCGTGAAAGATGTATTTCATCACCTATTGGAAAGTTGCGCCAGCATTCTTTATGCCAAAAGGCATGACACGATATGCAAAAGTACCCCAAGGGGTATTGAATGCGGTTTTGTACTGATTGACTGGGTGAATTTGAATTTGATTATAACCAGAGAAACCGTCCATGAAGGATATGGCCTGCGCAGTCCTCGATAATTTGATCGATGAAAGGCATTAGAAAGTTGTCTTTGGGACATGCATGATTGAGATCACGAAAGTCCGTGCAGATGTAGATAGTTCCCTATTTTTTGTTAACAGGTACAGGTTTGGAAACCCATGATGTATAGGCGATGGAGTAGATGAACCCGACAGCGCATAATTTGTTAATTTCGGCTTTGATGGCCGCTGCTTTGGATGGGTGTAGTGGTCGTTGTTTTTTATGAACTGGTGTAATGCCAGGCCAGGTGTCGATGCAATGTTTGACGATAGAGGGATCGAGGCCAGGCATTTCTGTTTATGACCAGGCAAAAATATCCCAATATTCCTGGAAGAGGGCTTTATAGGTGGTGATTTCTTGAGGAGTGCAAGCAGCTCCAATGGTGATTTCCTCGACGACGCCATTTTTGATGGAAATGTCAATTTTAATGGTCGGGGAAATTTTGGCCATGTTTCCTTCTTCAAAAGCATCAGGGGCAGGAATGGGGTTTTTGAACCAGTGTTACACATCAAAATTACTCACTTCGCAAGTGTCGCATTTTGCTCACAAGTGTCACAAGTGTCAGGGAAGCATACTGTTATGAAGCCTATGTCACACCTATAATGAAATTAAGAAGACACTTGACACACATCAAACACTTGATTTGGAGGAGGAGGAATGCTTAAATAGAGTTATGAACCTCTTGCCATCTAAAAGAAGCCAAAAAACTAGGTTTTTGGAGGAGAACGCTCCTCTATACCTCTTCTGGGAGTGTTGGCGCCCCCCCTTACACTGTCTGGGGGTGCTGTAAAGATTTGATGGCCATTTTAGAGGAGCGCTGGTGGGTTTTGGAGTGATAGCTCCCCCCTAAAGCCTACTCAGGGGAGCTACAGCACTCTGATGGCCCTTTTGAGGGAGCGTTGCCTATTCTGGGCAGTAGTTAAGTTGTTGAGATGAATGGGGGAAGGATCCTTTCAATCTTGGAAGGCAGTTGGATTCAAATCCCTAGTCCAGCCATGATCCTAGGGAAGATCCTCAACTGAAGGAGGAAAATCCTCAACTTACCCCAAGGATATCTCAAGTGGTTGAGCTTCTCCAAGTCTATATAAGAAAGATTTCTCATGGTGAAAGAAAAGGGAAATGGAGAATTACACCAGACTTATGATCTCATAAGTGGTGTTGGAACAGAGGTAATTTGAAAGCAAGAGACCTATGATCTCATAGGGAACAATTGGTGAAGCTATCATCATTTTGATCGTGGATCTTTTGAGCAAGGGATAGACAAGGAGGACTTGATGGGACTGTTACAATCCATCTACAGCTGTAAGCAATGTTTTGTCCTCATTAATATGACATGCTTGGCCTGTTTCTTTCTAATTCATGTTGGATATCATACAAATTTGTCTCTAAGTAGATAGGTCTATTTCGGACTAATCTTGATAGAGTAGGAAGTGGTTGTACTTTGTTTATCTACAGGATTCATCGAGGAGTGAAAGATCGGAGCTCAACTCAAGTCGTGCAGGGACAAATATCGATTAAAGGTACTCCTCTTCTCTTTCCTCTTCACACACTAGTCCGCTTAGATCTAAAAGGAAGTGAGTGACCACAATAAGCATTTTTTGTCTTAAGAGTCTAGAGTCAAACTCCCAAGAGGAGATCTACCTGTCTGCAGGGAGATTTTCGTTCAACAACCAGTCGATAGGCCCTGATGGGATAAAATCCTTGGTTTTGACCATGTAGTTGGGGTGTTGGTTAGGAGGCATGAAGGCTTCCTGTGGAAATAAGAGTGCGCAGTGGTGTAGCGCATCCCATGGGTAGTCAGGGTTGTTTAACTCTTCAAGTATTTCCTCATCATAGTGGAAGTGACGGGAATACAAGGGGTCATGAAGAGTGATATCGATAACGGTTGTTGTGTGGCTGCCCCCTGGTGAGGAATAAGTAGAGGGAACAATGCAAGGAGATAGTGATGGTTCACTTGACATAAACCAAATATCGAAGTACTGAGGAGTACCCATGGTAGTTGGGTGTAAAAGTTCCGTGGAAAAATGAGCGGGAGAGTTGGGGGGATTGGGGGGTGAATCCTCAGATAAGTCATCCAAGAACCATGGAGGTGTTGGAAGGGCCTCGGGTTCAGGAGAAATGACATGAAGAACCTCTAGTGACGAGGTAAGGTCAACTATCGATTCTGTGGGTCTTGGAAGCAGAGTCAATTGGCATTGCCTGTATTCAATGATCATAGGACACTGGTATGTAAAATGATCTAATGATTCACATAGAGAGCAAGGGCATCTCATATGTTCATTGACTGAAGTTTTGACATAACGAATGTCAGTGATTGGTGATGAGGATGACGTAGCTGGACTGGGTTCACTCTGGAAGCTTTGGCGTACTGCGGCTAAATTCTTCCAAAAGCATGGCAATGCTGGGAAATGGTGGGTGTAATGGCCATATTCAGAACATATCACGCAAGCAGACCTGGTTTTCAACCCTCTTCTACTTGAATGGGGGGTGGTAGCGATAGTACTGGTTAGAGTGGCGAGTTTTGAGGGAGTTTGATTGAGTGGAATCAAATTCCGTAACTCTAGTAGAGATGTGCAGTTGTTGGTTTGGTGTCCATATTTCTCACATAGTGTGCAAGGGGGTTGGATGCGCGGAGGAAGTGGAGCTGTGGGCTTCTTCTTCTTTCTCCTGTCCCCAACTATGGCCTTCATAGCGTAGATGTAGCTATGACTAAACAGGATATTATAATTGAGTGGGGCATCGATAACTTCGATGTCGATGAGAATGGTTTTGCCTCCAATGGAAGAGCCCTTCAGGAGATGATGGTCATTCATCATAAGCTCGTAAGGTGATGGCAGAGGGTATGAGTTCGGGGGAACCAAGTTTCTGCCATACAGATTTGGACATAATGCATGTAGATGCACCTTCATTGATGATACACCGATGAACTGTGATGTTCTGTATTTTTACTGGGATTTGAAAAGTGATCAAGGCGGGAAGGCAAGGTTCTCTTCTATTGAGATCAAATCTAATGAGTCGAGTATCTACGGGGTCGACTACCCCCAAGGCAAAAAGTAAATATTTCTGCTGAGTGGGACAAGTCTGAAGGACTTCTAAGACTGACATGGCAGCCGAGGATTGTGCTAAGTCATCAACCAGACTGTAGTTATGAGCTGCCCTAGCCTGTGGGTTGTGGACATTCCTACGTAATGGGATGCGAGAGATGCGAAGAGGTGGCTCGGTGTTAGGGCGAGGGATCACCAACAGGGTTCCCATTGGTGCAGGGTTTGTCTCTGGAGGGATGGGGGGAGACTCAATGGGTGCATGATACTGACAATTACATGTTTGCAGAAGGATTTCTTTCTCACTACTGAGGAGGATCGTGCGATCTACTGGATTGTTTGGGTTGAGGTACTGTCCCACCTGAGGTGGGGGAGGCTGTGGATCCTGGTGGGTGTTTATCACACCTTGATGTGGAATAGGATTTTGCAGCACAGCAGGAGGGGGTTGTTGCACGTATTGTTGTGGTGCCTGCTGAGGGGCAGGCGGTGTTGGAGGATGGGGTAGACTGCTGAAGTCTTTCAACCATTTGAAATCAGCGATTTGGGGGCAATGGTGAGTGTAATGACCAAACTCACCGTAAAGGGCACAAGGGAAGTTGGTTTTAATAGTATTGTTATTTCTCCCTTGACGCCTATTATTATTTCCCCCCTGGGGGTTCTGATTCCCTTGGTTCTGGTTACCCCAAGTAGGTTGGTTCTGCTGGGGTTGATTCCCACCTTGACCTGGGTTGTTGTTGTTCCTGTTTTGTCCTTTCTTTTTGGCATTGTTCGATGGATGGGTCGGATTTTTCATATTCAATTGTTCAAAATTTTGATATTGTTGAATGGGAGAGGGTTGAATAAAATTCACCCCAATGTGAGGATGTGGGGGAGCCATGGATTGTGGGGGACTAGGAAAAGGAAAGTACAGATTCTGTGAGGGTAACGAGCCATAAGGTACATAGGAAGGTGTGGTCCTTTCGCTAGTACTATAAGCTGAGGTAGAGGGGGTACTAGAACTCGGTTGAATAGGTGGGTGTATGGGGGGTGCCGACAGTGGCCCACTGATGGGTGGAGGCATAACAACAGGGTATGGTTGTTGATAAGGGGGTGGGGGGTAATAAGAAGTGCCCCCGTATGTTGGCGGGTATTGAGGTGTTCCATACATTGGTGGTGGTTGGGGTTGTGGACTGTGGTGAGTGGTGTTACCAATCAGTTCATCTGCTAAGTGAGACATCCCAGGTTTGTCTTGGCCAAAGGGCATAGGTTTTGGGAGATCAGGAAGTACAGTGTATAAGTACTCTGATTGTGCATATATAAGGTCCTATTGTTGAGCCTTACTGATGGCTTTCTCTTTTGATTGAGGGAAGGTGGAAGCTACATCCCTACCGAGGAGAGAGACAAGTGATCGAAGAAACCAATCAAGACATTGTTGTTTGGTGGTTTCTGCTTTGCATAAACTACGTCGCCTACGCCACTCGTGAATGTGATTAGCGATATGTGTGGCTGAGGATTGTTTGAAATTAGAGAGTAGTTATAGACCATTGTCGTGTTGGATTGGTAATTGGAAGAAGGTCAAAAATGCTTTGGCCAAGGATTCAAAAGTTGCATGGGACCCTGATTTTTCATCTACATACCATTTGGTCGATGGGCCAGTGAATGTGCGTTGAAATAATCACAGTTTGATGGAATCATCCATAATGTTGTTTGAAGAGCACCATAGGTGAAAAGTCATGACATGGTTGGAAGGGTCATCTCCTACCTTTCCTTCAAACTTGGGTATGTCTGAAGGTAGTTTGGTGGGCATTGCAGGTCATGTGGGGTCATGCAATATAGGATCATTGGTGAGTTTTCTTAGATCTGGTATGTTGAGAGAGGCCAAATATGGCATTTGTAATGGGGGGGGAGGATTAGCTCCAGCCATGGTGTAAGTGTGTTGTGAACCTGACCCTTGAGGGGGGCTAGGTGGGTTGGTACTTCCCCCTTGAGAGGAAGTTGGTCCCTCGCTTTCGTGTAAAGGAGAGCGAGTGGACAGATGACCTTGGGAAGTGGACCCAAGTAATGTGGAACCAAGCAAAGTTGATCCTAAAACAATAACACTCACAGGAGTGTGTGAAGGTGGTGTCGATGAGTGGGCCAAACTAGACACTCCCCCTAAGATAGGAGGGAGGTTTAGCAAGCGTCGGGAATGATGGGGATTCTGTGGGTCCCCTATGATGTCCAACTAGCTGAGTGAATGTGTGTAAATGGTGGTGAGAGTAATAAAGAAACAAGAGCCTTTTGTTGCAAAATTTTTGAACTTTACACAATATGTAAGGTAGCTAGAGAGGTAGTGGGGGGGCCCAGAGGGCCCATAGTGATAATAGTGGAGTTCATTCAATGTAAGGTGGACTAGGTCCACTATATTATTAAATAAGGCCCACTATGGTAGTTAGATATAATAAATGGGTAATTAGATATAATAAATGTAAGAGGACTTCTTAGAAGGTTCTACTTCTAGAAGATTCCTCCTATATAATGTTCTTAGGTGATGGTAGCACTATATAAAGGGATTCAAGCAATGTAATGATACATGAAGATAAATATTGTATTTGGAGTGGTAGCTCAATAGGAGGATGCCCCCTCGAAGAGACAAGTGAACAGGAGAGGATCCCTTCCATAATAGGATCCATTGTATGGTGTTGCCCTACCTCAAGGGTTTGATGGTAATAAAGAAAATTTTGCATATTGTTTTTGTATATCTATTTTTTGATTTTTTATTTAGGTATTTGTTACTTAACAAGTGGTATCAGAGCACTTTCCTTGGGTAGACATTGTGGGCAAATAATTTTTATTTTTGCAGATTTTTTTTTTTGGAGAAGAAAAAAGAGGGCCGTGACATTCTCAAAGTTTTTGGTATATTTTTGTGAAAAATTTGCAGAAAAGGGTTGTATATTTGAGTTCCACTCAGAAAAACACCCAAGTTGAAAAAAAAAATCGTCTGAAACGGAGTCCGGGAAGTCAAGATATTGAAGTTTTAAAATCTGCAAATTTTCAGGGTTTTTTCCGCGGACGGCGGCGCGATTAGTTTTTATTTCTGTAGTAGCTGGAGGCCGAATTTGCCCAAATAAATTATATATCTGAGTTTCTCTCGCAATTTCACCCAATTTAAAAAAACAAATCAGCCAAAACGGAGTCTGGGAAGTGAAGTTATGAGCATTTTAACTTCAACAGTTTTTTAGGGTTTTTTCAGAAAAAGCCGCGATTTTCTGCCGTAACTTATTGAGTCTATTTTTTGTTTTTTTTTCATGACGCTTGAGGGACTAAAGAGTTCATAGGGTGCTCAGATGGATATTTATTCTCAAAACTTGAAATAAATTCTTGAATCATTCAAATCCCAATTGTTTCACACATTGGATGCATTTGTACATAGCCTCATAGACAACCTCACAAACAGCCTCACAGACGGCCTCAATGATAGTTTTTGTAGTATTCAAGATTCATTGAATAACATGCAGGAGATATTTCTTATGGAGAGCCCCAGGGATGAATATAATCAAAAAATATATGCTTGGTATGATTTTGAGGCCGATTGTGATGATTGGTATATGGATAGTTATTATTTATGGGATGACAACCACTTCCATATTTTATTTGATGACTCTACTCCACCTTCTGTAGAGAACATCAATGTCCCACATTAGGAGCTAGTTACCATCATTCAGTCTGCATATTTTACAATGGTATTGTTTCTTCCAGATTCATCTTTGATCCTCTCCCACTATGTGGATGAATATTATTTGGATACACATGATAGGTGTCAGTATTGGGAGCATCATTTTCAGTTGGTTATTGGGTGCCGATATCTTCTGTGTGGAGTTCACATGAGCACTTGGACATGGGACCCGGGCTTACAATGGTGGTTGGACTACTTCAGCATGGTGGATTTCCTTTCTACATGGGACCTTGGTTCTTCATTCTTCTTTAGCATTATGGTCCACAATTATCCATGGGACCCTGGTATATGGTTGTACATCAAGCATTGAGGACAACGCTTTCATAAGGGGGATGGAATGTAAGGTAGCTAGAGAGGTAGTGGGGGGGCCCAGAGGGCCCATAGT
>ML779512.1:645635-711399 GCA_009831015.1 Picea engelmannii | reverse complement strand
TTCTTGAAACTTGCGGTGATTGTATATGCTTCCTCCTTGAAGGATGAGAACTTGGCTCCACAAGTTGACCTTCTCCTCTTGTGAGTTTCAACCTTGTGAGCATCAGAAAACAAAACACTTGCAAACAATCAAGTCTTCAAAAATCTATGCTCTGATACCAACTTGATCTAAAAATGAAGAAGACTTGTATTCTTGAAAATATTTGCAAGTTAAATTTATGTGTTAAAAGAAAATGGATCAATTTTGCAACACATCATTAATAGGATTTAGTCATTCAAGATGCATATAAACATCAGCATAATCAATGAACATAAAACACATAACACAGGAAATGATAAAGGAGTTCACCCCTCTCTTGGGCTACATCTCCTGGTCCAACTTCCAATGGATCATTTGTATTATTTTCTCAAAGTGCTAAAAAATATGCTTTACAATGCTCAAACTGCCAAATAGACTGCTCCAATGGCTTCAGAACGTCCAAAAACCCCTAGCTGGGCTTTTTCGGCACCTCGTTTGGCAAAAAATTGAAGAAGTTAGGCTTCCTGGAAGTCCCCCCTTCAAGCTTGTTTTCTCTGCATCTACAAATTGCACCTTCATGCATTCAACCTAGCACACACGCTTATTTAAGCATAAAAACCCGGCCCCGAATGCAACCGTACAAACGGTGTGAATTGTAGGATGATTATGGGCACGCCAGCCCCTAACCGCCAAACTCGTGGGCACATGCGGTCACCATATGTCCTTGCGCTAGTGCAAATGAGGGCTCTGTTTCCAAATGAATAGAACAATGACAAATGGCGGGAAACTGTTTCAAAAGCCAATGGTCGGCGATCATTGTAATAACCGTTGGAACCACGTGCACATGCCATATAACATAGTTGTGGTCATATATCAAAGAGCGCACGACCAAGGGCTGGGGCTAAGCCCCGGCTCGGTCGTGGCCCAAACCACACATACATTCGAACTTAAATATAATCCGGGCCGTATATATAACAAGTAACACACGGTGGTGCACTGGTTGGCAGATCTTTTCCAAGTCATTGCCCCTGCCCGGAGGTCACGGGGTCGACTCCGGCCAAATACATAAGTTTTAACCAAATAAAATATGACACATGGAAGCCATTAATTGGGCCATGTGTCATCGCTCCATTCGCTGTCAAACATGCCAAGTCACCTGCCAACTATTCGAATGCCATCCTGCCACGTGTTGTACGGCCTGCCACATGCCGTATGGATTGCCACATCAGTTCACGAACGTACAGCCTCTGCTACGTCATCGTACGACCCCTGCCACGACATCCTGTACGGACTGCACAGTTAGCGTCCCTTTTTTTTTACCTGTTTGACGATTCGAATAGATCGCGATATCTCTCGCTCCCGATGTCCGTTTGAACCCAAACAAGTTGCGCTAGGTTCGTGATGATGAGGGATACGCTCCTATTCGTTTTGAAGTGATTTCGAGCACTTTGAATTTTTGAGCAAAATTTGATCCCCTGATCAGCTGCCCTACCATCCTGGCATGCAGCGTAATCCCCCAGGCGAAGTGCTCACTAGCCAACACTCTCTCCATCACCATCAACTAGCCACCACTAATCCGCTGTGTCTCCAACGACCCATAAACTCTCACAATCATCGCTGTTATGCAACGATGCGCTAGGGCATCCATCGCCCCAATGCTCACGACAGTGTCAGACATAAATTTCAGCCCCAAACAGTATCTCCAACCAACTATCGCTAGTGGCACATCCCTCTGTAACATCAGCTCCACCGGTAGGGGCGTTCCCCGAAACGGGAGCCCAGTCAAAAAATACACATCCTCCACCGCAGTGAAGGCAATTTGCTCTCCCCGCACTATGAAACAATGCAGGTCCAGACTCCACATCCAGATAAGGAACTGCAGGAGATACTCCTATGCCCATATCAATGGGCACTCAAAGAACTTCAACAGCCCACAGGCTGCCAAAGTCGCACATACACCTGGCTCCTCAATAGCCACGACGTCTCGCAGCTGGGACCAATCCCGCTCTTGCCAACCAACCATCATCATGCATAAATCTCACTTGCAACCACATCAAACAATCCTTAGTTAGCCAAATGGACCCTCAACAACATCAAAAAGATAAGTTTTACACCTATCAACCTTGCCTCCAAGGCACGACTATTTAACCCACAGGCGCACACAAGTGTGTGCCTGTTCACTCCACAGGCGCGCACGTATGCGCGCCTGTTCACCTTTTAGGCGCACATGCGTGCACGCCTGCTCAACTTACAGGCATGCTCTAGAGCACACCTGTCCACTCCACAGCCGCACACACATGCACAGTTGTGCAGCCGACAGGCGCACACATCGTGTGTGTTCTTTTCCCTCTTGTTAGCACTCTGTAATTTGCCCAAGGCTGAAAAGGCAATCACAGAGGCAACATCAGAACCGCTTCGAGTCTTGGATCTAGCCCTCCAAGACTCAGAGAGGGATCTCTCTGTCTGATTTAACTTTGTTTTAACTTCATATATTAGGCTAGGTAAAAAGAACAGGGTTGTTTTGTGAAAAGGGTTTTTAAAGTGGGTTGAGACAGTTCACACATCCATTGGGTTATGGGGTCTGTAATTAATAAAATCTGAGATACAACCAGAAATGCCGAAGAAACCCTTCACAAGGCAAGATAACACACTCACTGGATCTTCAATAGTTTAAATGATGATCAGAAGAAAAGAGAAGGAAATAACTCCAACCAACAAGCACTTAAGAATCTCTTGATTGAAGATATTTAGAAGATGAACATTCAAATCTGTAGAATCGGAAGCAGGGTATCAGGGATAAATCCTACAACATAACGCTATTCGTACAGATTAGATTCAGAAAAAAAAATGGTTATAGAGCGAGAAAACATTCAACGGAGAATATCACATCACCGGTAAACATGCACAGGAATCCTGTAAAGTGCCTCTTTCATTAATGGCAGATATGTTCAAAAATGTTACAGATCGATAGCCACAGGGCATGAAGATCCAACCCTTTTACATTAAAATCATTTCAATAAATAGTATAGGTCTCCTCCACAATTTCTGAGAGTCGGTTCAACTGTCTCGGCCCAAAATAGCCACCACTCGCGTGAAATTAGGAGTTTGTTGCCCTAAAAAATGGACCGTTTTCTGCGAAAAAAGGGGTCCGTTCAGACGTGATTATTTCTTCAATGAAAACACCTGGGCGAAAACTGAAAGAGGTTATTTTATATGGGCATGTGCTGGACAAAAACCTCCTTCGGTTTCGCCAAATTCATCTCCAGCTGGCCGTGGCAGCTCCTGCAAAATTGGGACTGAAACGGAAAATGGCAAATCTGGAAAAATAGACCTCGAATATGCCTTTGACCTGCTCTTCTCGTAACTCCATTGCAAAAAAAAAAAAAAGGGTTTTGTTCCTCATCCTGTTTTGACCAAAAACCTCTCTCATATTTTTAAAATTCGTCTCCATTTGCTCAGGATCTCCGTCGGAAGAAGACATGGTAAAAATGGAAGAAAATGGTGAAAAGTTGTGAAAGTGGTTTTTTGGCGGGAAAAAATTCCAGACCCCCCCCCGCCTCTTTAAACGTAGACCGCCTGGGAGGGTCCGGAATTGGATCTGGTTCGTTGATTTAATTAGGCAATTGCGGGCCGTTGGAATGTGCATGGGTTTTAAATCTAAATTTCGGACCCCCCCTTTTCGTTAAATTTCGGACTAACGGGGGGGGGTCCGGAATGAAACGTGGTACGTTGATTAAATTTATGGCCTGTGAAAAGGGGCGCGGGAGTATGGAAGTGGGCGGGAGTATAACGTAGGCAGGAGTGGGCATTGTTTAATGGAGAGTGACGTAGGAAATGGGTAGGGGAGGGGGTACGTGGAGGATGGGGAGTGAGTGGGGTAGGTGGGGGTGGGGTAGTACATAGGGGGATGGGACGTGGGGTAGGAAGAGGACGGGGGTATGTAGGTTAAGACTTAGGTTAGACTTAAGATATTTTTTATATTTGTTTTTTATTTTATTTTTAATATTTTAAGTTTTTGTCATATGGTACGTTGTTTTTTATGTTTTATTTTGTAACTTTGTTTTGTTTATTTGTTTTTGTGTTTTATTAAAAATGTTTTATTATATTATATGTTATATTTGTTTTTGATTTGTTTTATTTGTTTTATTTTTATTTTTAATATTATATTTTATTGTTTTTTTGTTTTATAATGTTTTTAAATGTTATTTAATTTTTTGTAATTATTTAATAGTTTTATTTAATTAAACTAATCTTAGTTACTAACTAACTGCTAACCTAGTTTCTTAACTAACTTAATAATTAATTAATTAACAATTAATTAATAATTAATCAATTATTAAATAGTCACTTATTAATCAAATTTAACCTAGACTAATCTTTATTAAAAAAATTTGTTCATCCTAAGTTCATTTGTGCAGGGATGGAAGGCGGGATAATGGAGGCTGACGAAAGACAAGGGGGAGAGGATGCAGCGGATGAAGGATGCAGCAAGGTGATGGAGGATTGAGCGACAAGAGTGGAGGGAGGAAACAGAATCACCTGAGCTATGCTTCGTCACCGGGAGAGATGCCAAAATAACAGTTGAAGTATCGACTCGCCTATAATTATAGGACCCTAACACCTCTTACCGGCACCTCCATGCATGTCTATTCGGTGGGCAGGTATGCATGTGTGCACGCCTACTACCAGATCGCCTGTGCACATGGGGCCCACACTCACCAACCCTCTGTACGGCCCTCCGTACAGCCCCTACCCAAAAAAATGAATCCCTAATTCTATGTAGGATGATCAGACCACTAACCTGAAGCTCACTGGTCCTCGGTCGGATGCCTCATCCTCCCATAATCTCCAAATCTCCTATGAATACTTCTCGTCCAGTCACTATAGCAGCAAGTACAAATGAGGTGGCAATATGGGCCCTACAACTATATATAGGCCTTTTTTCCAAACTTCCACTCACCATTTTGGGAGCTTCGGGCGTCCATTTCTCGATCCGTCTTCAGCCACGGGATCAGCATCCCGTCATTTACATCATGACATTCCCTGGGCCTTTTTTCATCCTGAGCCCCTGGGACGCTATTTTTCATACCCTGACCAGGTATGCATGTGCATATTCAAAATTATCAAATACATGCTCATATATTTGTTTCTCTTTAGATGTTGTTCACGTCGGGTATTTGGTTTTCATGTGTGTAGGTACTTGGTCATCATACATCAACACAACCCCTTCAGGTATATACTTGGCATTGGCATGTAGTCATTCCCTCTGAATCTCACTTACATCTCCATTCACACTCTCTAACATTTGCCTCTAGGATCCCCATTTCTGGCTCTGCAGTACCAACACCTCCATTTGCATCTTCAGTATTGTCACCTGGTAGCACTCTTACCCACATTAGTTGTCCCATTCATAGCACCCTTTTGCACTTTTGACACTCATAATGTTTTTCAAAACCCTTTAGGGATGGGAGTCCTGATAGTTTTACATCATGTCATGAATTAGCCACATACTCCTTCTCCTCATTTTGCTAGCTTTCCCAAACGAACTCCCAGATTATCTCTTCACGGTTCTATTTTTTTACTACACCTCTGCAGTATCATGAACCCTCCATTTCATCCACAATTAGTTTTCCCATCTACAAATTTCCCTTCATTTCACTTACCTCATACAGAAACCCACCCATGGGGCCCCCACCCTCCACCAGTTCTCCGAGCAAATTATTCCCTACCAAGGCCAACCATCTCACATTGGGGCACCCATTTTTGTATTTGTACATGTATCCCAAGTTATTCTTTATTTATTGTACAAACGCCTTTGTTTCCAGCAGTTACATTACCTTTTTGTCGTCACCTTTGGCGACCTTCTTCCCTTTTTTGGAAAAACACAACCCATGTCACCCTTGGTTGGGGCACTACTTATCATCTACCCTCGACGACATCGTCCATATCTTCAGAGTACCCCACAGGCCACTTACCTCTGCCCTCTGAGTTTATTCACCTTGTCCCGCCTGTGGCACAACTTATCCCCTGTCTTTTTGTCCCCCTGACACTTGACCTCATTGAACGGTTGCGGCCACTTTTATCTCACATATACTCCAACCAAGGGAAGTATTGAGTCTTCCTACATCTTGACTTCGTCCATGTACCTCCTCCACTTCCTAACCTCACCAAGTAGCTTTCACGAAGCCATTTTCTTCTGGAAGTCACGTCCCCCTTTTTGTCGACATCAACACAGTTTTCCAGAAGGGCGACAGTATCTTGATTCTCATTAACCATCCAATGAGCGATCTCGGACGGCACAGGGAGAACCACCATTGCTCCCTGCTGTCGTTGACCCCCATAACATTCAACATCAACACTTTCTCATGTTACGGTGGGTCTTACTTTGCGACTATTGCAGTTAGTTCATTTACTTGCCGAAGACCTCTAAACTTGGCTGGGCTATCAATGCCTACAAAATCCTTGATACCTCTTACAACTATCACTTCCTACTATTTAGAGTATGTTCATCCATAGATTTATCTTCTGCCTTTATCACAACCACCCCCGAGGGCGCTGCAGTTGTCTACGCCAACACTTCATTCCTCTTTTTTGAGTTACATGACACGAGCATGGGGCATGCTCGCCTCGTTTGTACACAATTAATTTTTTACACACCTCATGGAAGGTTGGGTTCTACCGGTTCCTTTTTCCCTCCAACGGATCGCTTTGGATGATCCCACTATTTATCTCTCTTACAACAACACTCTCAGTAGAAGAAACATTGATGGATTTCGGCTATACATATGCTCCTAACCTCATCCATCAGGGGGCATCTGTTATCACTGAAATTCCATCCGCAAATGGTTACAAGAATTCAGCATCGTCAAACAGTTATGAAGTCATCCATTGACCTGAATTAATACAAAATCATTCATAAAAGGTCAAAAACTATACAAATAGTAGAAAAATTGAAGGGCACTATGAAGACACTGGGCACGCGTGCACATGCACGGAAAAGAAATGCAATATTCGCGCACATGCACACGATGCACAACTGTTATCGCAAAAATATGCACACCTGAGAAACGGTGCATTTATGAGAGTGGTCGGCCTCCCACCCACTTCTGGTTTAGCTTCCAAGCTGATTTGACACTCAAATTTGGATTGGATTCAACTGGATGGCTGGTCAAAGACCTAGAAATGCCCTAATTAGCCTCTTTACACACTACAAACTAGTTGAACAATAGCTCAAAGGAATTCTATAAAAAGGCCATGGATACACTTCATTTTTCAAAGAATTTCATAGCAAAGTTATGCTGCCACTATTCTCTTGAGGAATCTTCTATCCTTGCCAAGAGTATACTTGCATCATTGCTTTGGGGAAATCCTTCTCATCCCTTGAGTGGATTAGCAAAGAATTCTTTCACCATTTTCATTTTTTCTCAAAGTTGTAAGAAGAGCTTACTTGTGGGGGTCCAAGAGCCCTCCCTTGGAGGAAGAAGGGACTCATAGTCCCCTTGCTTCTTGGTTTTTTCTTTCACTAATATCAGCCTTATCATTGGTGACATGGGTCTCATTGTTTCTTTTGTCCTTATGTCCCTATGCTTATAAATTTAGTTTTTGTTTTATTTCTTAGTTTAATTCTTAGTTGTTGTTTTCTATTTCTTTTTCTAACCCTTTTCCTTGCAGCTGTCCTGCTCAGCAAACCCAATTGAGCTTGCAAGCACCTCTATTTCTCTCACTAAGGTGAGGAAAGAAGCGCAACACTGGTAATCAATGCAAAGTCACCAGGTCCTATCTTTATTTTGCACCAACACGATTGGGATCCCACAAGGCGATGAGATTGGAGGTATGTGCCCCTTGTGGAGTAGTTCTTGGATCTGCCTCTTAATCTTCTCATTTTCTAACAGAGAGTGGCGGTAGACTGGCCCATTAGGTAGCGATGCACCTGGGGTCATATCGATGGGATGCTTGACCTAGTAGTGCAGAGGTACCCCAATATGAGAGGAGAATATATCTGAGTATTCTTCCATGACCTTATCCACTTGCTTTTGTTGTGTGGAGAGATCGGCCGTGGAGGCCCTAGATGTGGATGTGACCTTTCGCTCACACTGAGAGCAAATCACGAAGAAGACAAATTTCTCCGTCTGAGAAGTGACCTTCCTGCATTGCTTGGTAGAGATCAAGGAAATAGCACTAGGAGGGACTGCCTCGGGTATCCTATACAATTTCCTTTTCAAAGTAATAATAACACTACGAGGCCTAGACTCATATACAACATGACGTTTCCATAAATAAGGTTGGCCCAAAAGAAAATTACAAACTTCGAGAGGAGAAACATCACACAATACCTCGTCTTTGAAGGTCTTGATACCGTACAACAGTCAACACTGTTGGCTGACGCGGAGATCGCTTCCTTGGCAGAGCCATCCAATGGTGTAGGGTTGTGGGTGCAACATTGTTGGTAGGGACAACCTCTTGATGACCTCTGCTGATATGAGGTTCTTATGGCTACCATTATCAATGATGAAGTGTAGCGGGGTGTCTTTTACCCACATCTGTGAATGGAAGAGGCTCTCGCCTTCTTCTGGCTCATCTAGTTCACCAGGCTAGAGCTTGGTGGTAGCAATGGTGGCACTGGTTTCCACGTCAATGATCTGTCTTCCCATTTTTGGTTCTGACACAGAGTCAGAACTCGCATCTAATTCAGAGGCTTTCACTTCAGCCACCAACGACTGCTTTGAGTGGCAGTCAACTGTGTTATTCCAAGGGCTCTTGTGGAAGTCGCACCACTTCCCAGTATCTTTCATTGTATTTCCGGTGTCCTTCTTTGCTTTCAGCTTGGACTGGTTGTCATGATATTGTCCATATTTACTCTGTCCTTTGTTCTGTGGGTTGGGGCCACCCCTTCCTGGATTTTTCTGTGCGGGGTTCCCAGGCCCAAATTGTTGTGTCTTTTGTTTGAGCTTCTGCTCGATTTTGATGACATATCGGTAGGTCACGCCCAAGGATGAAACGTCCAAAAATTCCATTTCGATCTAGATGTATCTATGCAAAGCACCGTGATACTTGAGCACTAGATGTCACTCTGAATCTTTGATACCCATCTTGGTGCGCAAGGTATGGAAGATATTTGTGAACTTTGGCACTGCTTGGTCTCTTTCTTGCCGCAGTGTGGTCCATTTGGTATACAAGACGTCATAACTTCCGACAGGGTAGTATTGTTCCTTAATAGCATCCCTGAAGGATTCCCAGGTGGCCGAAACTATAAATAATGAGGGTTCCTCTGTTTATTTTTTCTCACATAAAGTTTCCCACCAATATTTGACATGGGGAACGGCTTTGAGGAGTGCAAAAGTAATATTTTATCTATTAGAAAAGTTATAGACAGAAAAATACCCTTCTAGTAGATTCAACCACTTGTCTACCACATCTACCTCTATATGACCTTCAAATATAGGAATATTGAAGTTGATTTGTACCTTGAAGGGGGCAATGCCTCCGCTCGAGGAATATGCATCGCCTGTTGGTAGCCGCCGAAGGATTTGCGCGAAACTATCCATCATCTTGTTCCTCTGTTGCGTGAGGGCTTCCTCAAGCAACATTTTGAAAGGATCTCCTGTCCCATCATATTTATTTTCTCCTTCCATGAGAGGTCGCTTTGGTGTGTGAGATATTTTATCCTCAAGAGAAACAAGCTCGAGACCCAATTCTTTGTATCCTGACCTCATTGGGGACATGCATTAAGATGACAAGGAGTAGACCGCTCTGATACCACTGATCTAGATTTTATGAGAATAATGAAATGAATACAGATTATTAAAATATGCTTAACACAGAATAATAGAGATACAGTAAAACCGGTTTTCTATTCAATAAGGAAATAAGTTGAAACTATAAAATGCAGCGGAAAACAAGCTTGCTAGAATGGTGGCAGCTTATCTCTGAGAAGAGATGTGACGACTGTTCTCATTCACAAGAAGGTGATTACAATGAGGCTTTGAAGGCCTTTTTACAAAAAACAGGAATGTCGAAAACCCTAGACATCCAAAAACCTAACCCTAGGAGATGAAGCGCCAAAAGTCATGTGGGCCCCGTTTGGGTAAGTTAGTACATCAACTTCCCGGGGTCGTAACTTTTGCATACGATCTCGGGTTTAGGCGCACGATAGCATGTTGTAAAGGTATCATTGAGGAGATTCATTTTGGGGGCTCATTCAAAGCCTTTGGCTATCATTGAGAATCTCGATCCTGAAAAACCTTCATTTAGGCCCTCAAAATGGCCCCAGAAGTTAAAAACTGCTAAAAATAGTAAATTGTCAAAATTGCCAGAAAATTGTTTTGAGTGAGTTGGACAAGGTGGGTGGCCACCGATATCCACCTGGGTCATCCCCCCATTAAATAAGATGACATGCTATCAATTCCCTTAAATAAAGCATCAATTATAAAATAACTATGGGCATGTCACAAAATCTAAGTTTCATTAAATCCAATCAACTTAATAAAATCATATTTCACTTCTTCTTATTTTTAAATATAATAAATCCCTAAATAAAATATAATAATCTAATGCATTAACATCAAAATTCTATAAATTTAATTTCACTAGAAACATCAACAAACAACAAACACAAACTATACAAAATAATATTATAATAACTAATATATACGCTAATAATACTAGTGTACACATGCAAGGTATATATTCGTAGTTGGCGCATACATAGATCATTCATGTACTAATGATAACAACTATCACATCTAGTGCATAATTCATATATGCTCACGATCAAGTCGATGGTACAACAAATATTGTAATGCATTAACCAATCATTTATACTAACAAAATAACAATAATTCATTAGTCACGACAATTAAAAAAAAATGAAACATTTACCTAGATTATGATAATTGAATTAAGAATTTAATATAAAAAAGAAAAGGGAATAAGTTAGGCACTAAAGTTACATGACTAAAGCCCAACAACACTCTCAAATAATCTGAACATCCTTCCTCCGTAACCTACTTCCATCTTCCAGATCCTATCCCTCCTCTGTTGAACTATACTGGAGTGTCACCTATATTGACCTAAATCCATATAGAACCTATAAGTGAAAGTGTCAACTACCTTGACCAAGCTTCCCCAGTAGGTAATTGATAGTCCCCATCACACATCTAGGGGAGTGTGGCTTAACACATCCCTCTCACGACTCTAGGTTTTGGAGGATAAACAGTGGGAAATGTCCCCACCACTCCTAATAGAACTAGGGTCAACACCCTATCATGTACCATACTATGGCATTGTGTTTTGAGATCTTTGTCATTTATTATCCAATTTTGACAGTCGTGTCACCTAGAAAACCCGCACTTGCCCAAATATCATAGCAATGCATTTGAACCAATATAAAAATAACATAATGATGCTTCTTATCATACCAGTTTTCATTCGATTTCCATGGCATCAACCACTTAATATCGTACTTCTTTGGCTATCACATAACCCATTCAACCTATAGGTTAGTTTACAACACAAGCTCATGCATAACCATATACTATTGACATGTGATTGTGTTTAAAACATATCATTAAACCCAATATCCACATACCAAGATCCTTCAATTAAAACTTGCATGCTAGAAGTAAATCACATAACATCAATCATTAACAACAAAACAATAATCATTCATAGTATTAACATAAACGTGCGTCCACATGTCCATAATTTGAAGTGTCAATGTTTAATAGTGTTCCACAGATAACAAGCAATGAAAATACAACTAGGCCATAAAACAATTAGATGACCAGGTCAAAATGGGGAATAGCAGTCACTCAATAGATGGTTGACTTCATGGGAAATCTAAAAGGGAATTTGCAATAGTCCAATATTTGAACATATGACCTCTTCCTATATGTTATGTTGACTTCCTCTGACAAACCTTCACGAAGGTCAATTTCAACAAGCATTTTAATAATAATCTGGTCAATTTTGTCTTTAAAATCCTCTTCCAACTCCATGAAATTTCCCAAACCATTTCCTAGTGTTTTTGTCACTTCTCTACTCCACAGTGCCATTGGGAGTCTAGGAAAAAAATATCAAGCATGCTTAATGAAAAGTGGTCCAAGGCGAGCATCAAATCCTAGTTTCCATTTTCTCAAAAATAATGTAGATGGACTCTAGAACCACCTTTTCTTGAATATGAGCTATGCATCTTGTCTTCTTCTAAATTTGAAAGATATCCATCCCCTCAACAACATCTGGTATTTTGGAACATAACTTAGAATATCCATCCAATTTACCTCTAACCACCTCTGTAAGGAATGCCCCAAAACTTGCTTTCCCATGAAATGCCCTGCAAGGGCCTTTTTCATTATACCTTGGATAGCTTCCATACTATACATATTCTCCTAGAAACAATCTAAATTTATCCTTTTTTGGCCTTATGCATTGAATCTTCTTTCCTCCCTTTCTTCCTATTTATTTTTCCCCACTATATGTAGGTCTATTTCCTCTCTATTTTGATTCAATAATTTCTTGAAACCTCTTGCCTTTTATTACCTTAAGCTCACTCCCTTTCCCTCGAACTACATTTAGGATTCAAAATTCCTCATTAGCAAGCCACACCATACTACTTAACTCTCAATGTTCCTCCAAGATTTGATGTTCCTTGGCCTTCAAATTTGGGGACAAAAAACTTATTCTCATGAAAGATCTACTAGATCCTCATTATTTCCTAGCTTAACTTCACACTTAGCGCATTTATGAATTTGGTAGGTCTTGTTATTTTCCATGTGAACAAACTTCCTATTGATGTCCTCTTAACATTCATTAGCTAGTATTATCCCATCATACTGCATCTTTGGGCCATTAGGGCCTTTTTTCAAAGTCAAGAATGGATTGCCAATTAGAGCTTGACCATTTGTTAGGTTCTCCCTGAATACCCTAGAGCCTTGCCAATATTCTATCATCTCTCCATAAGTATTGAAACTATCCCTAAGATAGATTTCATCTGGATCCTCATAATCAACTTGCTCCTCCTCCATGATTTCCCCCTCCCTAACACCTTGTGCTTTACTCTATCATATCTATTGATCGTATACCTCTAATTAAGGTCTTATCAAAACTCTCCATGGTTGTTCCTTTTATATCCTATAAGATAGTATCAATATGTTTCATCTTCTCAATTACTACCTATCCAAGGGTCCTCCCCTATTATAATATTTTGGTCATTTCCTATTTTCCAAGAAAGCTACTAACCTAAGATGGGGAAAGACATGGATATAATTTTCCATATAATATAAGCCCCTGCCATAGGTTTTACCCTATATCTTATCCAATATTCGAATGAAAGGTGATATTAACACTTCAATTTGATTGCATTCCACCATAAACCTAGATGTTGTATGATCCTCTAAAGGCTCTTCACAACAAACATTTTTCCAAAATGACGAATATTCTTTAATCCCCAACTCCCTATGGATTTTGGTTTGGAAATATTTTTCCACTTTACTAGAGGGATGCCTTCTTTGTCTTTCATTCGACCCTTCCAAAGAAAATGAAATCATCTTTTCTTTATATTTTCTAAAATACCAATAGGAATATAGGCTTGCGAATGCCACTATATTGGTATAGCATCTAACACATATTTTTCTAAAGTTAATATAACACCTAAAGATAAGCACCTCATGCATCAAATTGTGATTCTTTTTCCACTTTTTGATATAACCATAATGAATCTCTATACTTATAGTGATTTTCTTTCAACACAAAGCCCAAGTATTTCATTCCTCTATGGAATGGTTGTATCTAAAATAGGGGAACTTGAGTTATTGTTCTTTTCAACCTCTCATTCAGTCCATTAAAAGAGATGGTCGACTTTTGAAAATTTATTTCCATTCTCATTGCAACACCAATGCAAGCTCTGATGATATATTCTACTTCTCTAATAAATATTTCACCAAGTGGGATAACATCATTCACAAGAAAAAGGTAGGTGACTGAGATAGTAATATCTATGTTGATTCCTTTTAATATTCCTCTCCTCTAATATCCTCATAGAATTGTACTAAGGACCTTAGCATCTATAATAAAGAGGAGAGGAGACAAAGGATAACCTCATCTCAATCCCTATGTGGTATAAAAAATCTAGAGGTTGATCCATTATTAAGTACATAAAAAGATGATGAGCTTAGACAACCTTCAGTCCAATTAACAACAAAAAATGAAAACCAAAGTGAAGAAGAATCAACCTTGTGTACATCCAATTTACCTTGTCAAAGGCCTTGGAAAAATCAAGCTTTATAAGCATATGCATTTTCTTAGTTTTAATTGTATGAAGTCTCTCCTAGGATACACCTATAACATCACGGATTTGATAATCAAATAGGAACCTAAACTGTGTTGGAGAAATCCCTATGGAGAAGGATGACTTTAGTCTTTGAGAAATAAATTTTGCAATAATTTTATAAACAACATTACATAGAGAGACAAGCTTAAATAATTGAAAGAATAAAGACATATCTTGTTTAGGGATAAGTGCTAAGAATGTCTAGTTGAGAGCTCCCAAGACTTTCCCATAAGTCCTCAGTTCCTCTATCACAACCAATATATCACTCTATAGTATTTCATACAAACCCTAGTAAAATTTTATGTTCCATCCATCCAAGCCAAGTATTTTATATTTTTGGAAGGATATAATTACATCCTTAAGCTCTTCCTTGGAAACCTCATCTATCGATTCCTCATTTGAGTATTCGTTTATGAGCATAGGTACGTATTAGGCAACCTATATAATCTCAATTATATTTACTCTCTCCAGGTCCATATACACTTGCTTGACATATCTTAGACCATCATCAACCAAGTCTTGAAATGTATTGGCCTTGGATCCATCTACTTTGGGAAGCTCCCAAATAGTATATATTTTCTTCCTTCCCTTGGCATAATTCTTAAAAAACTTAGTGCTCATGCATGTCTTCTCCAACTAAATTTCCTAGCTTTTAGTCTTCGTTTAGTAGCCTTTGAGGAAATGATACTTTGTGTTAATGAAAAAAACTACCTATGAACTAAGCAAAACCCTCAGTGAATGGGTGAGACTCACTGATAGATAGAGAATAGATTATTATACTTTCTTTCCCTAAGATTTGCATGCATGCCAATAACTAATTGAGAGAAAGATAGAGAAAGGAAACTTGTAAACAAATTTTGTCCTTGTTAAGGCCCTATGTTAATTCCATGACACTCATTTACAATTAGTTTATTAGTTATGGTTAGGTTGTCTTAGGGTAGGTTACATCATGCTCACTGTATCTCCTATTTATAATAAAGGAGATTCATTTGTAAAGGCATCTCATCTTGTCTTTTGCATTTCCTATATTTTAAAAGGAATATTCCCCCTCGAAGTGGATTATTCATTTTCTATTTTTCAGAGTTTGGTTCATAACATTTGGTTTCAAGGCATACGATCCTAGGGTTTCTCTCCTTCAATCGAGACATCTTGGAATTTTCACTATAATTTGTTTTTTGGGAAGATTCAGGTAGCAAAATTTCAAGGAGACTAGGGATACATAGTGAAGTACATATAGTAAAAATTTCAAGTACTGGTTCGTTATACTTTCTGAGATATATCCTTTGGAAGTGTGACTAGTCTTGAAATCCATTTCAAATGAGTCAGTGGAATTTTCACTATAACTTTGTTTGGCAAAGGTTTAAGATTGTGAGATTTTTAGAATATTGAGGAGACATTGTTAATAATTTGTGGTAAAGATTTCAAGTTTTAATCATTTTATTTCTTGAGATACAAGCTATGGAAATTAGGGTTATTTGACTAGTCCTAAAACTAGTCTCAAACATGTGTTGTTGGTAGAAGTGCCATATATGAAGTTTGAAAATTCAAAATGGAGTGCCACAAGTTTATTTGGAAAGAGGATATACCATAGTATTCTAGGTAAAAAATTTAGAAATAGATCTCAAATATTGGACACATGGCGTTCCATACAAATTCTTTCTCTAAAAGGGGCCAAAATTCAACAATTTTTGGTAAAGTTACCATAACTTTTACTTGGCACATCAAATTTTGGTCAGACTTATGCCATTGTAGAGAACACGTATCATAGTACTACAATCCCAAATTCAAACTTTGAAGGGCTGAAATTTCAAAGATACATCATAACAAATATCGACCAAAAAGATAGTCTCAAAATTAGGGTTTAAAGGTTTGCCACTTACAATTGGCATAACTTTTTATTGGAAGATTTATTTTTAGTGATTCAAAATTTGTGATAAAGAGAAGATAGATGAGTATTATTATTTTTATACTGCATGGCTAGGGGTGTTGCAAAAATTATATCACCAAGTAGACCTCCGGAAATCTCATCCATAACTCATGAAGAAAATGAGGAGATATATAACAAGCTATCTAAATTCGAGGACCGACTTAATGACTTGAGTGCTAGGTCAATAATAAGTAATGAGGTGGTAAACACATAAAGAAAAATACAAGAGATGGAAACAAATATGGAATAGATGGAAAATAAGATGGATGAAAATAGGAATCAAATGGAAAAGAAGATGGATGAAAATAGGGATCAAATGGAAAAGAAGATGGATAAAAAGATGGAAGAATTGCAAAATTCCATGTCAACTATCACATAAACCCTAGATGGGAGGCTTTCTAAAAGTGAGATTGTAGCCGAATAGACTCATGAAAATAAAGGTATTATTCATGTTGAACAACCTACCAATAATAAACATTTTTCAAGTGGATTTAACTCTAATAGTGGAGTTAATTATGGATGGTTTCATAAGGGTGTAAACTTTCCCAAGGTTGAATTAAATTTTTTTGATGGAACATAAGTTGTTACATGGGTGAACCAAATAGAGAAATACTTTGAATTGCATAATATTATGGATGGTAAGAAAATGATTTCCCTAGCAACCTTGTACTTTGAGATAAAACCCTAACAATGGTATCAATGGGTACTCAAAGGGAAGCCAGATTGTTATAATTATACTTGGAGTTTACTTATAAGAGACTTAGAAGCACAATATGGAAAATTTTGGGAACAAGACTACTTTATTCAATTAACAAGAATCAAACACTCAGGGGTGATATTAAAGATTATAATTCAGAATTTCAGGTGTTGGCCACAAGGGTGGATAACATAAGTGATGAACATATGTTGGAAGGTTACATGGGTGGATTAAAGGAAGACATTAAAAATGAGATTTTCTTAAAACATTCAGAAAATATTACGTTACGGAAGCTATGTGATTTTCTCATCATATTCAATCCAAGAATAGAGATACACACAAATATACCATAGGAACATATGTAGGAAGTAGAGATCTATTTGGGGCTCATAAAGCAACTCTACCTCAACCTACTCGAAAATAGTTTAAGGAAGTGGAGGAAAGAAGAGAAAAGGGAATATGCTTTGGTTGTAATAACAAATGGTCAAAAGGGAATAAATGTCAAGAAACAAAATTGTTCACCTTGGAGAATAATGATGAAGAGTAAATGGAGGCATATGTACAAAGGGATGAGGAATAACTCGTGAACTTAAAAGAGCAGGAAAAAGATGTATAAATTATGCACAAAAATGAATCATAGGTGTGAAATATATATTCATGCATTGGAAGGTTTGTCAGCACCTCAAACCCTTACATTAATAAGAAAAAGGTCATAGTTCTTATTAACTCTTATAGTACCCATAACTTCATTGATAAAATATTAACAGAGAACCTCAATTGTTTTGTGTATCCAATGACACGTTTTCAAGTTTTGGTTGCTAATGAAGGGAGTATTGATAATGTAGTGCCACATCATTGAACTTAGTATGGGAGAATATAACTTAGAAAGCCCAATGTATGTCATTCCCATTGGAGGAGTAGATTTTGTTCTGGGGATTCAATGGTTGAAAACATTAGGTACAATTTCTACAAACTATAATGAATTATTCATAAGATTTGAATTGGAATGAAGTCAATATAAAATCAAAGGGTTAAAATATGGACCTTCTCAGGTCATCTGCTCTCATAGAACATAAAAGCTCTTAAAAAAGGGTAATATGGGAGTTGTGGTTAGACTTTATTCTATGGAAGAAAAACAAAAAGATGAAAATATTTCAGAGGAATTAAAATGCACCTTCAAAAAGAACCATAAGTTTTTCCAAGAAATTTCTAAAGGGATACCTCCATCTAGAGATCATGAGCATCAAATCAAACTAATACCTGGAAGTACTCCTCCAAATAAAAGGCCTTATAGAAATCCTCATTAGCAAAAAGGGGAGATTGAGAAAATGGTACAAGACATGTTGGATTAAGGTATTATTCAACGAAGCAGTAGTTCATTTTCAGCTCGAGTTGTTATGGTGAGAAAAAAAGATAATTGTTGGAGGATGTGTCTTGATTATAGAGATCTAAAAAAAATCACCATCAAGGATAAATTCCTTATTCCAAATATTGATGAGCTATTAGATGAGCTTCACAGAGTGACTTATGTTACAAAGTTAGATCTTAAATCAATATACCACCAAAACAGATCATGAAAACAAGACATTCCCAAAACAACGATTAGAACACATGGAGGGCACTATGAGTTCTTGGACATGCCTTTTGGGTTAACTAATTCTCCTTCTGCTTTTAAAATCCTTATGAGCAAAAAATTTCGACCACAAACAGATGGTCAGGCATAAATAGTTAACAAATGTTTAGAGGGTTATCTACATTTCTATTCTTCATAAAAGCAATCTCAATGGGTGAAGTGGCTTCCTTTAGTAGAATAGTGGTATACTACCATCTATCACACATATACTAAGATGTCCCCATTTGAATCCCTTTATGGATATCCAGCCCCTAGTATCTCATACTTTTTGCAGGACAAGTCCAAAGTGCAGACAAGATAGTCGCATATGGAGAAGACTAAAGAAAATTTGACAATTCTTAAGGAAAACCTTCAAATGGAATGAAACATGATGAAATAATAAGCAGATAAACATCGAAGTGAAAGACAATTTGAGGAGGGTGATGGGGTATTTTTGAGACTACAACCTTATAAGCAATCCACTCTAGGAAAAAAGAAGAATAAAAATTAGCTCCAAAATTTTATGGACCCTACAATATATTAGACATACGAGCTAGATTTGTATTCCTCTCACATTCATAAGGTTTTTCATGTATCTTGCCTAAAAAAGGTTTTGGGACAAACTATGATAGTGTAAACAAAACTTCCATAATTAGATGAAAAAGGGGAGTTGATTCTTAAACCATAAAAAGTTATAGATCAATGTTCTATATCTCTTCAGAATAGAACCATTATGGAGTACCTAATCAAGTGGAAGACTATGCCTCCAAAAGAAGCTACATGGGGAAATGAGCAATTCATGAAGAAACACCCTTAATTACAAGCTTTGAGGGAAAACATTTTTTAAAAGAGAGGGGCTATGTTAAGTCCACTAAGGCCCTAACTCTCATTTACTATTAGTTTATTAGTTATGGTTAGGTCGAATTAGGGTAGGTTAAATCATGCTCACTTTATCTCCTATTTATAACAAAGGAGATTCATTTGTATAGAAACCAAGCTGATCAGATAGTCCCACCCAAAAATTGGTGCAACACCTTCCCCAGAAACTTGCGCACAAAATTGCCAACTGCAGTGTGCAGAAACTACTCTCTGCAATTCTGAGAAGTGTGTATAATGAGAACTGGCACCTTGTATTTATAGTGGTCTGGCAGACCTACTGGGGCCGAATTCTCCTTTTGGGTACTAATTAATTCATATTAATTATATTTCTGCAGCTGACATCTCGTCTAGGGTTTCCTTTACTTCTTTGCTTCCTTCTGGAATATTCTAATCCCGTCATAGGTCACAATAGAGGTTCATACCTCCTGAAGCTACCATAATATCAACAGGAACAATTGTGTATTTTGGCGCATTTCATCTTTACTTGGTCTAAGGTACCAAATGTAAGTATAACAAATGCCCCTTAATGTATGAGGTTAGAAGGGGAGCTAATGGTTGAAATACATGATGAAAAAAGATGTCGATGAGTGGGGTAAGGAGGAGTTGTGTACACCAAGGATCTAAAAAGTACCTACACAAAAAAATCAACCTATTAGATATAAATAATCCCCAAGGTGGGCATACCCATGCTTGGATGTAACAACAATTATGACCGCCAAATTAAGCACATTAGGGATCCATGTCAAATATAATATCATAGCCATGAGAAAATACAAAGTGGATCTATGTCACAATATACATCATGAAGACAACTAGCATTGTAGGAAGTGCAAAACTAGTCTTCAAAGCTATCATCAAAGAGTGGTACAACTTACATAACTCAGACAATGAGCACCAAAAGAGGATCCCACGATAACCCAATGTATTCAATCAAAACTCCATGATCATACAAATCTACATCATGTGAATAAATGATCTGATGTCAAGCATGGTAGAAACTGTCTAATTACAGATCATTGATTAATGCAATTAACAATTGTGAGGTGACATATCGATAATGACAATGGGCCCCAAGGTACAAAGTACAATCTTACAAGTGTGAATAAATTATCTGATGTCAAACACTTGTATAATAAATCAAGTAGGGATCAATAAGGTAAACCCATTTTCAATCACAAGGAAACTTGCCATTGATGTCTGTAAGTTCCAAGGTACTATTAAGGTCTCTAGACCTACTTCCTATATATGTATTTGGCTTCGATAGGAAGATATCCATCGAAAGGAGGGCATTAGAGCATCCTCCATCAATCGGAATGAAACAAGGACTAGGATTTGATCTAAAAATAAACCACTGAGTACATACTGATATAGGGAAGGATGACATAAATGGTCAACAACTGTATAGAAAGTCTGACTTGGGCTCAAACTTCCCTTGAACATTATCACAACACAATGAGGACTTGGGAAACAATTGATGCCAAAAGGAGCAATGATGTAAAGTGATAATGAAAGAGGCATTGAAGCATTCTCCATAAGGATTGGAAGAATAACCAATTGGAGGAGTAAAAACACATAATCATGGTACAACTCCTAAGGAAATACTAAATCTTGACTATAAGAGACTGAAAAAAATAAATGTTATGTTCGAGGGAGATAAATATGAAATACTTCCACTTCAATTGAATCAATAACAAACATAAAAATTCTTTCCCCCCTTTTCTTTTTTTAGTTTTAGTTTTTTTTCATGTTTTGCAAAACACGAAAATAACTATGATCAAACATAGTGGAGAAAAATAGTGTCTCAAGGGCATACAACTACATTCCAAGTGCATGGATTCATTGACCTATGCAAAACAAATGAAAAAAATGTACTAGGCAAGTTGTGTCCACTCATAAAGATGTCTCCTCCAGGTAAAAAGGTTGAAAAATAGAAGGAATATATGCAAATGATGAAGGTCAATAGTGACTGCAATGGAAATAAGCATGAGGAAGCAAATAACAATGTAGAAATAGGCACAAAGGCACACACAACAATAAACAAGTGCAATTGTAAAGTGACAAAAGAAAAATGAGAGTCCATTGAGACATGGCCAGAAAGTGATGAGAAAGAAGCATGTAGTCTCAAACATTAAGTCATGGAAAGATGAATAGGGATCTTGGGCTTGTGAAGAAAAATCAACATGGGTACTGAATGGAAAAAAGAGTGTTGACTAGAGTATCCCATGGAGGGTAGGCACTATTGAACAAGCTACAACCTATGAAAAATAAGAAAGGGAAATGTTGCAACTTGATTAGATCACCCCTAAGGGATAATGTTGACACAATTTTAGGTTAATAATGCACGATGCAATCAAGAAACCTATCACTATATTCCAATTTGAATAATTTACCTCAAAGTATATAGAAAATCAACACATAAAAAAGTGCCAAAATGATGTTCTGTAGCATTTTATGGGTTATCAACAACAACTAATCTAGAGGTTGATGCCAATATAAAGCTCCATAATCAATTTCAATGCATAAAATGAAAGTTGTGAGGGGTTTTGGTAGTTAGAAAGGTCAAAAAAATGACACTCTAAGGCCCAAAAAGGGCCAACAACATGTTTATATTGGGTAAATAGGTTCGTTTTCACCATTTTATCTTGTGCATTTTAACCTCAGAGTAAAAATTGTTTTTACCCCCAAATTTTCTAGTGCATATTACAAGAGATTCAAATGATGGATTCATGTTTTGTCTAGACCAGGTAGGCCCTCAACTCATGCTCTTCCATTCCATCTATTTACTTTTTCATTTGGTTGATTTTTTGTTGGGTGTTGAACCCCATTTGGACCACAATTGTGTGGCTGTGGGTTCAACACCAAACAATCAGGGCCAAAAAGCCCCGTTCATGACTTTTATGTGTAAAAGTCATGGTCAAATGCCTCTATTCCTAGGAATAGTCACAACCAAGCCCTAAAAGAGGTAAAATTGACAAAAGTGATCAAACATGCTCATTGGACACTAATGAAACATTGTATGTTTGAACTTTGCAGGGCCAATCAAAATTTTAGAGTGGAAAGAATGAGAGCATGAGGCAGTCAATGTGGATGTATTGTAGGACCAAGCCACTTTGGATGCATTGCAGGATTTTAGGCTCCCTAAATTCTTCAAGATTCGAAACATGTGAAGTTAGATCGTGCTGCTTCAAAGGCTAGTAGGCTTCTAGGATCCAAATGAGCAATTTTTTGGTGTGGGGCATGAGATTGTCCACATGTATGTTGAGGACATCTATTTCTTGAAAATATTATCCATGCATGGAAAGCTAGTAATCTTGAAGGGAGGTGGCATAGGTGGAGATTATGTCATGGTAGATGAGTACATTTCTTCTCATTGCAGACCAGGGTCCAAGAAGAGTAGCAATTAGTTGCAAATAAAAAATATACAACAAGTTCCCCTTAAAATGATTCTATTCACCATCACTCAGGTAGCAGGGTCCACTGTGCCTCATTTGGCTTCACGTGCACATGTGCACTATGTATTAGAGTGTCTACGGTTGACTGTTTGTGATTGGTGTACATGTTTAGTGGTCAACATGAGGGACCAATTGACCAGATGTAGGATGAGGAAATATAAACAATTTGGATATGGATCAATTCTAAGTTCCTTCTTCCTTGAGAGGGTACCAATGGTAAAACCCCACATTTCTACTCCATTCGCTGGTTTGAAAGAGCCCAATATGCATAGGTGGATATACTGCATGGCCCACCTTGGAGGTGGGCTGCCTATGATCACACTCAACACATATTTATTTTGATTAGTGGGATGAGAAAATCGTGGTGATCTAAGACTATCCCTATGCCTTACAAACTTCTGACACAATATTGAGCTTGTACTACCTCCAAGAGCATACTAGGGTGATGTTGGTAAGAAAGAACAAGTGTTTTAAGTTTTTTGGTTTTTATGATTTTTTTGAATTTTTGGAAAATATTATGTATTTTTGGTATGGAATGACATTGACAATTTTTTATCGTGACATAGATGTCGATCTAGTCTGGCTAGTGGGGGTTCCCTTGAACCATCATAGAGCTATAGAGGAGAAACAAACATATGTGGAGGAGGAGGAGGTAAATGCTATAGAAAATGCTCACGAGGTGTGAAGGAACCTTTAGAGCCTCACCATGGGAGTACCTATGATGAGGGTTGATGGTGAGCCCCAATGGTTACAGTGCCACATGGTAGGAGTACCATGTCATTTTGTTCAACTATTAAGGTAGGTAGCCAATCCTATTGTATGCTACCATGAGACACATGCATCGACCTTGGATGATTATGGATCAGAGAGCCCAATTTTGTACCATACATATTTTTTGAACGTGATGTGTTGACTTTACACACACACACCCCACTCGGGTTCAATTCCCGCAAGTGACACATTGAGCTCATAATTAGTATATTGTTGTAATGGATCTGAGCTCTGATGTTGACTGGCCTTGTTCCCTAAATATCCTAGGGTTTACCCTGGGTACCATCCTTGAAATGAGGGGAAGTACTTGGGAGTTTTCCTCAAGCTTTGTAATCTAGAAAAAAAATATACACAAATGGTTTTAGTTCTACTTATGAGCTAAATGATGTGTATTTATTTTACATGAATATTTTGCATGCATTCTTTTATTGATGGTATTTTAATGTAATACATGCTAATCTAGTACATAGTTAGCTAATGAATCAACCATTGTGTTTAAAATTCTTGAGGCATGAATATAAGTAACAAACTCAAACCGGGGTTCAAGAAGCCACACCATGGCCACACCCTTAGATACTTCTCGAGAAGTGTAGGATTTCAAACACATGAGACATTATTTAATTGTGACACCACCAAATCTGAATCCAAATTCATGACCAACCTATGGATGTCGAGTTGGTTATACCTCGTCAACCTTTAACAAGTGACAGAGCTTGATGACTCCAATTTACTTTTCCTCATCATATGGATTGGAGTGAATTATCTAAGAAACACACTCTAGATCATACTTCATGACCTTGAGATGCTTCCCTCAAAAAACAACAATATGCTACCCATATCCTCTCATAAATGTGTTAGTACACACAATGACATCTTTCCACCAAGTTATCCAACATGTTGGGTTAATCTTGACTCAGTCATAAAGTAGTTAGGATAACCTTGATACAATTAATGATGGGTTTATAGTTCATTGTTTATGGGCCCATGGTATTAGATAACCCATGGTATTCTCATGGTATTTCATATGATGAAGCTTATTTAATGGCTTCGAATACTCCATTGTAAGATGTCTCATGGTATAGGTCTCAGGAGTTGGCCTATTGGCTTGTATAAGAATGTGTGACCAATTAGTCTTGGAGTGCATAGTGTATGCTTGAAGCTCGTGTTGAACATTCTTATTGAGAGCACATAGATTCTATAATGTATTCTAACCATTTAGTTATTGAATAATACATTAAGTGTGCCTTAGAGTGTGGGGTTTTCCTTGAGAAATCACTGTCTAATGGTTATATGTTTCTATGTTGTTTATTATTGCAACTATGTTTATTTAATTTATGCACATTATGTTAATGTTTAAGCCATTATTATAGTTCTTTTCATTTCAATATATAACAACAACATAAGACAATATCACTGAGAAATACACAATCACAAGCGACACAACATTTATCCTGGGAAACCCTCTAGGGGAAGAAAACCCAGCAAAACTTTCTTATTATAGATAGCCAATACAATGCCAAGAGATAACTCAAACATATACAGAAAGTCCTCTCCTAAAGATGTGCCTTTCTCTCTCTCTCTTCTCCAACTGCAGCTCCAAAACTTGTCTCTCAATGAACAAGTGAGTGTGTGTCTAAGTGAGGCACTAGCCTCCTTATTTATACAAATCTAGCATGTGTGGAAGTGTCCTTTCACTGGCAGGGCCGACTTCTTCTTCTGGGTGGTTATAACCACCTTCATTATATCCTGGGGCCTCTTTGATATATTCTGGGGCTGACTTCTTCTTTTTCCTATTACAATTACATTATGACCAATCCGCAAAAGGGGATTTGGTCCTTTATAATAACCGACATGATCAATCCGCAATGGGGATTGATCCAATGAAGAATATATCAAATAATAATCAGAATACACTTTGTAGTTACATTATTTCAACACCCCCCTTAACAATAAGGGTATTCTATAACAATATCAGGCGAGAGAGAGGACAGCATCATCAACAACATCAGGGGGACAACATCATCAACAACAACTGGCATATCTATAAATCATCGAAAGTTTTTCTCATCTGCAGCATTGTCATTCTCAAAGGAATGTAATCATCATCTGCATCAATATGGATTAGTATAAAACTAATGTGTCATCATCACAATACATGACTGGCATTACGTCACAACTCTCAAGATGGAAGCACAATACTCATCTTTCTTTACATCACAACAATCAAGCTGGAGGCAAGGTACTCGTCTTGCTTTACGTCATAGCAATCAAGCTGGAAGCAAGATACTAGACTGGCTTTACATCACAACTATCAAGATGGAAGCACAAGACTAGTCGCATCTCATCGTCTTGCTTTACCTCACAACAATCAAGTTGGAAGCAAGATACTAGATTGGATTTACGTCACAACTGTCAAGCCAGAAGCACAATACTAGTCTCATCTTATCATCTTTCTTTACGTCACAACAATCAGGCTGGAATCAAGATACTAGACTGGCTTTACGTCACAACTGTCAAGCTAGAAGCATAGTACTAGTCTCATCTTAACGTCTTGCTTTACATCACAACAATCAAGCTAGAAGCAAGATACTAGACTCGCTTCACATCACAACTGTCAAGCCAGAAGCACAGTACTAGTCTCATCTTATCGTCTTGCTATATGTCACAACAATCAATTTGGAAGAAAGATACTAGACTAGCTTTATGTCACAACTATCAAGCTGGAAGCACAGTACTAGTCTCATCTCATCGTCTTTCTTTGCATCACAAAAATTAAGCTGGAAGCAAGATATTAGACTGGCTTTACGTCACAGCTATAAAGTTGGAAGCACAGTACTAGTCACATCTCATCTCATCGCTACTCCCCCTTTCAAGGAAGGTCCTTTTGGACTATACCAAGCTTATCTCGAAAGTGCTCAAACTTTACACGAGATAGAGGCTTGGTCAACACATCGACAACCTGTTCATCCATGCTAATGTACTGGAGCTTTATGGATCCTCTCTAAACCATGTCACAGATGTAATGATATTGGATCTCTATGTGCTTCAACCTGCCATGGAATACAGGATTCTTTGTCATCTTTATGCAGCTCTGGTTGTCACATAGGATCGTGGTTTCTTCCATCTCTAGGTCAAATAGACCAATCAACAACTTTCGAAGCCATATAGCTGCACATCTAGCAGAACACACAACAATGTACTCTGTTTCCGCTATGCTGAGAGTAATGCTAGATTGCTTCCTACTCTGCCATGAGATCATGACTGATCCCAAAATGAAACAACATCCTGAAGTGATTTTTCTATCAGAAACACTTCCTGCCCGATCTGAATTAGTATACCCACTCAATGTGAAATCATGATCTCCATCATAACTATTACTACAATCTAATGTACCCTTAAGGTACCTCATCACATGTTTTGCAGCCACTAGGTGAACATGTATGGGTTCTACCATAAACTTACTCAAGGTGTTCATGGAAAAACAAATATTTGGTCTGGTGTTCGTCAGGTACATCAACGATCCAATAATTTGTCTATACAGTGTGGCATCAATCAATTCTAACGAAGTGTCAACCAACAACTTCAACTTCGTTTCCATGGGTGTATTCATGGACTTGAACTCTAACATGTCGAATCTCTTAGGTATTTCGACTACATACTTCCCTTGGTTAAGGAAGATCCTCTTTGGACTTTTCCATACCTCAAGACCTAAGAAATAATGCATTAGGCCAAGGTCTTTCATCTCAAATTCTGAAGCAAGCCTCTTCTTACATTTGGTGATGAGATTTTCTTCTCCAGTTAAGAATAAGTCATCCACATATAGCAATAATATCACTGGCTCATCATTCATGACCTTGAAGTAGAGGTTAGAATCTGTTTTACTCTTGGTAAAGCCCAAGCTCATCAGGAAACTATCTATCTGGCCATACCAAGCTCTAGGAGCTTGCTTTAATCCATACAGAGCCTTCTTCAACTTGCAGACATGAGACTTCCTGTCATCAACTTCAAATCCTTAAGGTTTCTCTATATACACTTCCTCTTCGATGACACCATTTAGGAAAGCTATCTTTACATCCATCTAATGTAACTTCCACTTCATCTTAAATGCAAGGGCTATGATGGTTCTGATTGAAGTGTATATGGCTACATGAGTGAATGTCTCTTCATAGTCAATGCCTTCCTTTTGAGAAAATCCACGAGCTACAAATCTTGCTTTATGATTTTCAATACTTCCATCAACAACATGTTTTATTTTGAAGAGCCATTTGGACGATACCACATCCTTGCTCTTCGGTCTTGGAACTATTTCCCATACAACGTTCTTTATTATGGATTGGTATTCTTCTGTCATGGCATCCACCCATTCTTTCTTCTGAATGCCTTCTTCAAATCAAGTAGGCTCTTTCTCTAGGAGATCACACATCAAAGCCATATAATTGGAGAATGGCTTAGGTCTCTTTACTTGTCTCGTGGTTCCTTCGGGAACACCATACTTCTCTCCATCTTGAATAAGCTCTCTTGCCCAAGCATGCTTTCTTTTATGGGAGATTGTCATCTGAGGAGGTTCTTGAAATTATACTATGTCATGATCTTCTAGAATTTCCTCATCAGGGGAAGTTACAACTTCCCTCACTGGTTCTGCAGCTCTGGGAACCTCCCTCACTGATTCTACAATTCTAGGGATTACGGGTTCCTCTTCATATACTTATTCAAGCTGGCATATTCTTGATTTCTTGAGCACTACATCTTCATCAAAGGTCACATCCATGTTGATCTCAAAGTGACGGTGACTCGGTATATAAATTCTGAAGGCCTTGGAAACCTCAGAGTATCCCACAAATATTCCCTTCTTTCCTGAGGGTTCTAGCTTGTTTCTCTTCTCTTCCGGAATATGTATAAATATTGAGCAGCCAAATATTTTGAGATGGCTTACCTCTGTATTCTTTCCTATGAACATATCTTCAGGGGTCTTGAACCCAAGTTCACTATGGGACAATCAATTTTGCACATATACGACTGTCATTGTTGCTTCTTCCCATAAGCACATTGGAAGATCTTGATCATGGATCATTGTCTTCACAACTTCCATTATCGTTATGTTCTTTCTTTCAGCTACACTGTTTTGTTGAGGATTATATGGAGTAGTGAGTTCCCTCTTTATCCCAACATATTTTCATAAGGTCACAAACTCTTTTGAGGTGTATTATCCTCCATTATCTGACCTGAGTATCTTGATATTTCTTTCAGAAAGATTGTCTATCAAGGATTTGAATTCCTTGAATTTGTTGAACACTTCATCTTTAGATTTCAAAAAATACACCTAGGTCTTACGAGAATAATCATCAATAAATGATACATAGTATACATACACACTAATGGAGGACGATGGCATTGGGCCACACACATATGAATGAATGAGTTCTAGGACTCCTTCTGCTTTGTTGTCTCTCTTCGAAAAAGGGTTCTTGATGTTCTTCCCTTGTGCACATCCATTGCACACACCTTCATGGTCAACCTTGAGTTCTGGTAGACCTGTGATATCTTTGCATATGTATGGTAGCACCTTGTAGTTGATGTGAGCTAATATTCTATGCCAAATTTCACATGGATTCTCAATGGTGTGGGTCATGGCAGCTTCTGAGTGACCCTTTAGCTTATACAAGCCATTTCCTTCTTTTCCAATGATGATTGCTTCATTTATGGTTTCTCATTTAGTACGTTTCCTTCTGCAACCTTCACTATAGATTCCTCAGGGTTATTACCTGTGACCTAGAACAAGGTCAAAAAAACAACAAGCAAGAGTAATATCCTTCTGATAATATAAAGAAATAACCCGAACAATCATCACAGTAGCTCCTTTAGAGCTATCACTTGTAACTTGTCTGAAGAAAAGATTAAAGGTAAGGAATACAATACAAAATGAGGTCAACACTCTCATAGTGTTGTGATCAAACATTCCTCCATGGCAACCTGGAACCTAGATTCTTGTCCTTGAGTGTGCTACTACTTTCCTTCCAAGTCTCCTTTACTCAAGATGACAAGTGTTTTCTTCAACCTGTATTTTGTAATAGGACAATATGCTCTCTTGACAAAAGGTTAGGTTAGAGAATAAACTCTATGATCTCTACTTTAATCCATCTAATATTTTGATCATATCTTCAACATGAAACACTGATCAAAATAATCTCATAAAAAATAGATGCATATCAGAATAATCAAACCTAAGTTGCATTATTCTTCTGAATGTGTTGGATCTTGAGATCCTTTTGGATCTATGGCAAGAGATCCCTTCTCCTGCAAATACTCTGTAAAGTTTAACCATTTAAACATACGTGAGCACATACCTTTGATAGCATTTGTAGGTAGTGGCTCCATCTGGCAGCAATGGTAATCATTACCAGCTCTTAAGAACTTCAAGAGTGACTGCAACTGGTACTATGGATGCAACTATAACTGATACTGCAACTGGTTCTGAGACTGTAACTGCAACTGCAACTTAGGGTTTTATGAGGAAATCCTAATTTTTCAAACTTCAAATTTTGAAATTTTGATCCAAGGGATAGATGCACTGAGCTGAGGCGAGTAAGCTGGTGCAGTCAAAATTTTGAAAATCCAAATTTTACCCACTCAAACGTGATCTGCAGATTTTTGGACTGGTGCTTCTGGTTTTCTGGTACTTCTGGTACTCTGGTACTTCTGGTACTATAGTTTTCTGGTTTTCTGGTACTTTGTGAAAACTAGGGTTTCACTTTCCGGGAGATCTAGCCACTGAAAAGGTGCGCTGATGATGCAAAAATGATCCTTGAGGGAGGGCACACTTTTTTAGATGGTTTTAGGGCTGAAATACCTCACCAACAAAAAGCCTTAATTTGCATGTACGACAACAGTGACGTTTTTCACTTTCTCTTGTGAAAGATGCTCTCTTCAGCTTAGATCTGATACAATGTTAATGTTTAATCCATCATTATAGTTATTTGCATTTCAATAGATAACAACAACATAAGACAAGATCACTGAGAGATACACAATCACAAGAGACACAACATTTATCCTGGGAAACCCTCTAGGGGAAGAAAACCCAGCAAAACTTCCTTATTATAGATAGATAATACAATGCCAAGAGATAACTCAAACATATACAAAAATTCCTCTCCTAAAGATGCGCCTCTCTCTCTCTCTTCTCCAACTGCAGCTCTGAAACTTGTCTCTCAATGAACAAGTGAGTGTGTGTCTAAGTCAGGTGCTAGCCTCCTTATTTATACAAATCTGGCACGTGTGGAAGTGTCCTTTCACTGGCAGGGCTGACTTCTTCTTTTAGGTGGTTATAACCACCTTTATTATATTTTGGGGCCTCTTTGATATATTATGGGGTTGACTTCTTCTTTTGCCTATTACAATTACATTATGGCCAATCCACAAAAGGGGATTTGGTCCTTTATAATAACCGACATGATCAATCCGCAATGGGGATTGATCCAATGAATAATATATCAAATAATAATCAGAATACACTTTGCAGTTACATTATTTCAACACATTCTTCTCTCATGGATTAGTGTAGGAAGCATATTCTGCACATTTTCTTCCTTTCATTTGGTATGAGAGTCTAATCACCATGTATTCAAAGTGTGAGGGACAAGGTTTTTTTTAACTAATATTTGTTTGAGTGGGAGCTTGCACAAGGAAATCTTGTTGTGGGGAAATGGAAAGCACATCAAGACTTGAAATGGAGAGTGAGCTTGAAGCATGTGGCTTTGGCTAGGAAAATGCATGGAGATGCATGGATTTGTGGGTAGATGGATATATCTACCACTTGGATGCCTCGACCTACTAAGAACAAGATTGAATTTGTTGGTGGTACGTTTTTAGAAGCCATGAAGAACATATCAGACTATATCTAGTGTATCATCATGGAGAGGGTCATGTGGAAGCCAACAAACTCTCTAATATCCATAACGTACAATGGTAGGATAATTACTTGGTTGAGAAGTACTTGATTTATGTAATTGTGTTTGGAGTAGGAGGAGTGCTAACAATGAAACATGTTGATGTTTTTCATAGCATCACATGCTCAAGCATACAATTGTAAGTATTTTTATGGAGTTGGATTTGATCACATATATAAATGGACATATGGCTGTAAGACCTATTTAGGCATGCATACACCTAGTTTAATGGTTCATTGGCGTAAATTCTAGATGTAGAATTATGTGATAGGGAGCATGTTGTATTCTCAGATACCTTGTTAATAAACTAAAATGGGGGTAGGTATTTATCCCAAGTCAAGTTTAAAGGGGGGAATGTTGGGTTAATATTGACTAGGTCCTAAAGTAGTTAGGATAACCTTGATATAATTAATGATGTGTTCATAGTGCATGGTTTATGGGCCCATGGTATTGGGTAACCCATTGTATTTTATCATGGTATTTCATATGGTGAAGCCTATTTTAAGGCTTCGGATACTCCATTGTAAGATGCCTCATGGTATAGGTCTTAGGAGTTGGCCTATTGGCCCATACAGGCCTATGTGGCCAGTGTAGTCTTGGAGTGCATAGTATAAGCCCAAAGCTCATGTTGAACACTCTTGTTGAGAGCATATATATTCTATAATGTTTTGTAACCATTTAGTTGTTGAATAATGCATTGAGTGTGCTTTAGAGTGTGGGTTTTTTTTATCTCGGAAGAGTTTTCCCTAGGAAATCATTGTCTAATGGTTATACGTTTCTGTGTTGTTTATTATTGCACCTATGTTTATTTAATTTATGTACATTCTTCTCTCATGGATTAGTGTAGAAATAATTTTTTTCACCTTTGTTTCCTTTCACAACCCTTCACACCCTAAGGGCAAGGAAGAAGAATCTATAATACAATTGATATAGTTGTGTTTCTCTAAGTGAGACATCTTTGGGATGAATAAGGTTCTTCAGGTGAGATTAATACATGAATAGGCTAGTCCCTCATAGAATGTCCTCTCCCAAGTCTTGCACAACCCTATCTTTGTGATAATCAAAATAGAAAGAATTTCTCTTTGACAACATCACTTTGTCCAAACTTTTGAGTACCTTATTTACACATTCTAGTAAGTGTACCTAGTGAACAAAATCTCCCAATAGTCACTATGATTAAGATTATTTAAATCATACAAATTAAGTATGGATTTAAGTGCATTTCATGCATCCTTACCAAATTATTTCATTCAAATATGCAATATATATTCCTTATCCTTGTGGGTTTCTACCATCCTAAATTTGCCACAAACTAACCAACTTGTCAATTGTCCACATCCAAAATGGTGCCCTCTCTTTTGCAACATTAGTTTCATAGATGTTGGCCAAGCCCAAAATATGTCCATCCAAATTCAACAAACATCCACACTAGGTGCTTCAAGGGCCTATACCTCACCCAATGATGACTAAAGTATACTAGGAGGAGATGACATTCAAATCATTCTTGTCAAGAAGGTAGTGACTTGCAACAAGATGACATTCAAAACATTCTTAAGCCAAAAAACAAGTAACTCTAACTTCTTGTACGTGAAACACATCCAATTCATTAACTAAAGTCTTGATCCTTTAGAGCATAGTTTTTACCAAGGGTTTATCATATCCTTGTCATTGCATGTTGTTACCTTTAATGAGGATTGGTAGCAATAAATTCCATATTTTCATCATCAACATTATTGTTTAACATGAATTATAGGACATCATAAGAATATAATGCCATTGGAGGATTTTATCAACATTATAGGGCCAATATTCCAAGGTCTAAGACTTAGGTTTTCTATGAGTATTTTCTAGGGTCAGGGGAACTTGAGGAATAAAAAAGGGAGGTAGAGAGTGTGCCCTCCTACCCCCTTGAGAGGATCATGGCTAATAAGGGTGGACCACTTACTTCCCACAATTGAGTCCATAGGGTTACTCCAAGATAACCCTCCTCCAAAAATGTGCTTGAGATTTTAAGTTTCAAACCCACAACATTCTTATTGTTCAATGTGTTCTTACAAACAACTTGAACCCATTCATGGTCAACATCATTATTGGCTTGGGATTCATTATGAGCTTGATACTGAGTGGCTTGAGATGTAAGGATATTCACAGGTTTTGGATGGACCATTAGAGGGAAGTCATATATTTTATGATTCAAAATCAAGAACTTAATGCAATTATTAGGTAGGGTAATGTATCTCATAGGTTGTTTCATCATTTTAACCCTTACCTTATTCAAGACAAACTTCTTTAGATCCTAAGACATGCTAACTCTCATCCAAACACTTCTTGGCGCTAAAGTTGAAAACACACGGGGCAGTCTTGTAGCAAATATTTCTTGCATTGAGATATGATCTAATAAGGGCAAGAACAACATGCATAACGTAGGGAATTCAACCCACACAAAGTAGGATAATTGGGTAGTTTCGTCAAAAAGGAAAACCTTGAACCCAATGTGAAAACATAACTAGGATATTTTTGCATACCTAAGGTTTGTGAGCAATGACAACAATGACAACAATCATATGTTTTTTTTCAAGAAAAGAGAAAAAGAAAAAAACCCTTTAGAACATACGTGCCTTAATCATAGCCTTTTATGATACATGACCAATAAAAACTTTCTATAAGAATTACAATCATCATCATATTCAATAATAATAATAAATAGTGGAATCTTCTCAAAACAAATTTAGTCTCTAAATTTTTGGGACAAATTTCCCTTGGGAAACCAAAATTTCACCCTCTCATCATAGCCAAACCATTAATACAACTCAAGGACACATTTACCATCCATGTAATACCATTACAAGTACCCACTTGTTTGAGTTGTAATTTAAAAAAAAATGAAAAAAATTGCTATGGGTTGACACCATTTTTTACGGTATTTAATTATTATATGATGTTTATAAAGATGGCCAAGCTAGAGGTACATGGATGGTTGTAGTGGTGTAAGTATTGTTAAGGAGGAAAAAATAGTATTAGTCTTAGTATAGGTTGGAGAAGAATGGGGGAAGAGGTGAACAATTCCTCAGAAGAGGATTCGTCATTCTAAGGGGGTGAGGAAGCAATTTTGGAAGGAGAGATTCTCGTATCTTAACAAGTATAAGTAGATCCTCAGCAGGGACAAACCTCTACCCAGGTGGACCGATGCCGACATGGAGGAGTTCATCCAATGGGATCCCATCTATGGCCCTCAGGTTGCTTTCCATTCTTCAATTTATCTCAAGGGTTTTGGCGCAACAATGGATCGCAGTATGTCTTAGGGTTTTGTTTCATTCTATTCATTTGTTTTGTTAAAAATATGGTTTGGGTCTACAAATGAAGTTCACGAGACAAGATACCAAGATAGTAGCCACTGGGAGTGTGATCGGTGTGGTTTCAACAACTGGAGTTTCATGGAAATATTCTAGACATGGAATCGATACATTTTTTTCATTATTCGTTGATTTATAAGAATTATAATTCATTCTTCTACATCTCTAAATTTTTTGTCCAAACCAACAAAATGAAAAAGTGAAGCACTTAAAAGAACAAGATAGAGGACATACATGATCTAGAAAGAACACCATTTTGATTTCTATCTGAAAAAACCTAGTACATAATATTTAGAATAAAAGCCTCACCAAAACCTTTAATAAGCACATGGTAACATTTGATCCTCGAGATTTGCCAATACAAACTTAACCTTTGTTGTTTGTTTGAATCCATGTTTAAAATTTATTTTTCCACCTTAACCTTTATGAGCCACTTTTCTAATAGGAATATTGTGTCCCTTTTTGCGACCATTATTGATTTGACCTCCGGCTTTTTGTTTTTTTAATCACTGTTCCAACAACGGTATATTTGGTTAGATGTTGCTGGGATTTAGGATATATATATGTTAAGGACAATGGAGGATATTTTGTTTTGTCAACTAACGATGATTTATAAACCTTGAAGCACTCAATACTAAAATTATATTGGATGAAGTCCAAATTATGCCGTCTAATCTAGTTTGCAAGCATTAGGTCCTTTTTAGTCCATACTGGTTTGATAACATATTGTATTATCTTTAATGTTTGCCCTCGTCCTTGAATTTTTCCTCCAATGACAACAACAATGTTTACAATCTATTTGAATACAACCACCATTTTCTTTTTCTTTTGTCACCATCTATGTGTTCTATCTGGGACTTGATTAAACATTTTTGTACTTGGCTATGGATCATTTGTATAATTTGAATTCTCCATTGTGATTTCCTTTCCAATATTTTACTACTATGAATAGGCATTAGGCATTATTAATGAAAACTCCTTTCTATAATTTTAGTTATCAATTTCGTCGGACTTTATATTAATTACAACTTACTAGGATTTGGCATTAAGTATCTTAAAATATCTCTATGTTGACTGAGGTTAATTGAAATCATAAGCAAACTTCAATTCCAAGTACATAATGGAACCATGAGAACTGCCACAAGGAAAATGTTAATCCCAATCAAAGGATGTTGTTGGTTAAATATTCACAATGCATAATCCACTACTTGATATTTTTACTTTATTTAGAGTGTCCATCCCTCAAAGGATGGAAGGTCGGGGGTCTTTTAAGTTCAACATCTAGTAATCTTAACAGTGCATAACAAAATGTTCTATTGAATCTATGTATTTGGTAAGATATTGTAGATGATCTCTTAAAGGGCATTACAAACTAGTCATATAACCCTTGGAGGGTTTTTAATGTCATTTTCTATGCATATTTATTTTATAACTTTACTGGATGATAATTAGGCTTCAAATCAATATTTACCAAAATGTACTCATGAATCTATCGTCTTTGGTAATATATTGTAGATGATCCCTTCAAGGGAATTGCTAATCAATTATATAACCCTTGGAGGGTTTTATTTTTTAATGTTATTTTCAATGCATATTTTTGTTGCAACTTTACTTGATGGTAACTAGGCTTCAAATCAATATTTACCAAAATGTAATCATCAAATCTATTGTCTTTGGTAAGATATTATAAATGTTGTTACCTTTAGTGAGGATTGGTAGCAATAAATTCCATATTTTCATCATCAACATTATCATTTAACATGACTTATAGGACATCACAAGAATATAATTCCATTGGAGGCTTTATCAACATTATAGGGCCAATATTCCAAGGTATAAGACTTAGGTTTTCTATGAGTATTTTCTAGGGTCAGGGGAACTTGAGGAATAAAAAAGGGAGGTAGAGAGTGTGCCCTCCTACCCCCTTGAGAGGATCATGGCTATTAAGGGTGGACCACTTCCTTCCCACAATTGAGTCCATAGGGTTACTCCAAGATAACCCTCCTCCAAAAATGTGCTTGAGATTTTAAGTTTCAAACCCACAACATTCTTATCGTTCAATGTGTTCTGACAAAAAACTTGAACCCATTCATGGTCAACATCATTATTGGCTTGGGATGCATTATGAGCTTGATCCTGAGTGGCTTGAGATGTAAGGATATTCACAGGTTTTGGATTGACCATTAGAGGGAAGTCATATATTTTATGATTCAAAATCAAGAACTTAATGCAATTATTAGGTAGGGTAATGTATCTCATAGATTGTTTCATCATTTTAACCCTTACCTTATTCAAGACAAACTTCTTTAGATACTAAGACCTGTTGACTCTCACCCAAACACTTCTTGGGGCTAAAGTTGAAAATACACGAGGAAGTCGTGTAGCAAATATTTTATGCATTGAGATATGATCTAATAAGGGCAAGAACAACATGTATAACCTAGGGAATTAAACCCACACAAAGTAGGATAATTGAGTAGTTTCGTAAAAAAGGAAAACCTTGAACCCAATGTGAAAACATAACTAGGATATTTTTGCATACCTAAGGTTTGTGAGCAATGACAACAATGACAACAATCAAATGTTTTTTTTCAAGAAAAGAGAAAAAGAAAAAACCCCTTTAGAACATATGTTCCTTAATCGTAGCCTTTTATGATCCATGACCAATAAAGTATTCAACCAATAAAAAGTTTCTATAAGAATTACAATCATCATCATATTCAATAATAATAATAAATAGTGGAATCTTCTCAAAAAACATTTAGTCTCTAAATTTTCGGGACAAATTTCCCTTGGGAAACCTCAAATTTCACCCTCTCTTAATAGCCAAATCATTAATCCAACTCAAGGACACACTTACCATCTATGTAATACCATTACAAGTACCCACTTGTTTGAGTTTTACCTTAAAAAAAAATGAAAAAAATTGCTATGGGTTGACACCATTTTTTACAGTATTTAATTATTATATGATGTTTATAAAGATGGCCAAGCTAGAAGTACAAGGATGGTTGCAGTGGTGTAAGTATTGTTAAAGAGGAAAAAATAGTATTAGTCTTAGTATAGGTTGGAGAAGAATGGGGGAAGAGGTGAACAATTCCTCAGACGAGGATTCGTCATTCTGGGGGTGAGGAAGCAATTTTGGAAGGAGAGATTCTCGTATATTAACAAGTATAAGTAGATCCTTGGCAGGGACAAACCTCCAACTAGGTGGATCGATGTCGACATGGAGGATTTCATCCAATCGGATCCCGTCTATGGCCCTTAGGTTGCTTTCCATTCTTCAATTTATCTCAGGGGTTTTGGCGCAACAATGGATCTCAGTATGTCTTAGGGTTTTGTTTTTTTCTATTCATTTGTTTTGTTAAAAATCTGGTTTGGGTCTACAGTTGAAGCTCACGAGACAAGCTTCCAAGATAGCAGCCACTGGGAGTGTGATCGGTGCGGTTTTAACAGCCGGGGTTTCATGGAAATATTCTAGACATGGAATCGGTATATTTCTTTCATTATTCGTTGATTTATAAGAATTATAATTCATTCTTATACATCTCTGAATTTTTTGTCCAAACCAACAAAATGAAAAAGTGAAGCACTTAAAAGAACAGGATAGAGGACATACATGATCTAGAAAGAACACCATTTTGATTTGTATCTGAAAAATCCCTAGTACATAATATTTAGAATAAAAGCCTTGCCAAAACCTTTAATAAGCACATGGTAACATTTGATCCTTGAGCTTTTCCAATACAAAATTAGCCTTTGTTGTTTGTCTGAATCCATGTTTAAAATTTATTTTTCCACCTTAACCTTTATGAGCCACTTTTCTAATAGGAATATTGCATCCCTTTTTGTGACCATTATTGATTTGACCTCTGGCTTTTTGGTTTTTTAATCACTGTTCCAACAATGGTATATTTGGTTAGATGTTGTTGGGATTTAGGATATATATATGTTAAGGACAATGGAGGATATTTTGTTTTGTCAACTAACGATGGTTTATAAACCTTGAAGCACCTAACACTAAAATTATATTGGATGAAGTCCAAAATATGTCGTCTAATCTAGTTTGCAAGCATTAGGTCCTTCTTAGTCCATACTGGTTTAATAACATATTGTATTATCTTTAACATTTTCCCTCGTCCTTGAATTTGTCCTCCAATGACAACAACAATGTTTACAATCTCTTTGAATACAACCACCATTTTCTTTTTCTTTTGTTGCCATCTCTGTGTTCTATCTGAGACTTGATTAAATTTTTTTATACTTGGCTATGGATCATTTGTATAATTTGAATTCTCCATTGTGATTGCCTTTCCTATATTTTACTACTATTGTGAGTCAAGACATATACATTCATCTTCCAAAAAAGTTCCAAACTAGATTCTTATCAGTTGTTGGGCTCTAAAGATGTCCTAAAAACAACCTCTATGCATCAGCCAAAGGTAGGCGCTGGCACAAGCATTTTACTTGTTGCCTACGTAGGTTCTCACCTTCTGTTTTCAATACCCAACCTCCAGAGATGAAACATTTGTAAAGGAACAACAATCGTAAAGGGAACGATAGTTGTTCTATTCAAATGAACAACACGAACTACAAAAGGAACAACAATTGTAACAAGGGGACAACAGTCGTTACATTGGGCTGAACTAATGTTGAATTAATTGCATTGTAGTATTTGCCCAACTATTTAATTTGTCAACCCGGGGTTCGTAAATTGACGAAGCACACACAAAGTATATGCAATATTGAAGTAAAACTAATCTAATCTAATGTTTAAGCTACGACTGAAATTGAATCATTAATCTAACACACGACTGAAATTGAATTGCGTAAATGAAATTAATCTAGGAATGGGAAATTGCGTGAAGGAAATTAATCTAGGAATGGATAACTACATGAAGGAAAAGTAGATACAACATGTGAAGAGTTGAATGACACAACAACATATGTGAGCTCACGCAAATGAAGCAATCTTACATTACAATAACCAAATCAATCTTCATAAAAAAATAATGAAAGCATGGAAACCAAAACCATGAATCAAAGCTAAGAATCCCTTTCTCTTTCGAATCCTAATGAATACCATTAATGACTACTCAAATAACTCTAATTACTTGATTACTACTCTAATTCTAATTACATCATCTAATTCCATAATCTAATTGAATTCTCATGAAGAGAGAGCACTCTCTTTTATACATGAGAGCCTTGAATATAAGATAACCATCTCATTATTACAAATCCACTATTCTCTCAACCTATTTCCCATTATTACAAAATATAATCCCTTCAAATCCTCACACCAACCAAATCTCCATGATCTTCTCCATGGAATGGGCTTGAATTATCTCCTCAAATCTTGAAATGGTCGAGGATGTATTAGAGAAGTCCTTTTGATTTAATCCTTCACATATTCCTACACATTACAAAGCTCACACATTTTTGAGATATATATGAAAACATGTTGATTTTCTAATATTTAATCACAAATTCCCTTTTAATACTAAAATGAATAAAGTGGAGAACAATAACATGAAACCCAAGTATATTTATTAAATGATATCATGAAAGGTTAATGGAGCGATGAAATGTGAAGAATAATGAAGGGGAAGGTGCATGATAATAGGACATTTCTGAGCCCCAACACCAGCTACAATACAAACAAAATTCTGACTTTAGACAAAACTGACTATGACTCCAAAAAAGAGAGCAAACTTTGTAAGACCGATATGCATTCATCAATAAAGTTACTTTTGAAAAACTACCAGAGGGATATCGTCCCTGAATTATTGTTCAATCAGAAGTCCTTCCAGCAGAGTAAGAGCTTCTTTTGAAAGTTGATAAGCTCCATCAATGATGCCCCAAGACTTTGTGAAGTCAATACTAAGTTCTTTTAATCTGCTTGGGATTTCCTGTTTAGGAGGCTTCCAACCTTCTCCATAGGAAAGTCTAATTTGATGGGTTAGATAGCCTAAAGGTGTCTCCTTTCTTATCATCTTGTTTTTGGTTAACCACCCCCTATAATACATGGCAGGGTAGTGCTTTGTGAGATGTAACAGATCTATCTGTTATCCAGGATTCAAAGCATTTCATCAAAGATAAATTATCCCAAAGATTTTGGAGTTTATAGATTTGTAACATCTCCTTCCAGAATGCCTTAGTAAATGTGCAATTTACAAAGAGATGACCACAATATCACTTGTGTCCTTACACATATTACACGATCCAGGTCCTATTCAGTTCCTTTTTTGACCATTATCCCAAGTTAGTATCTTATTGGCCAGAACAAGCCAAAGAAAGATTCTAGTTTTTAGAGGACTTTCTAACTTCCAAACCACTCTCTACGACCACATCCTCTCTTCTCTTAGATCTTCTCCAATCTTATCTTTATGTCTTAATTTAGTAGTAAGCACCCCTGTAGCTTTATTTCTTGTCCACTTTAACTCATCGTATTGCTCCTTAAGTCAGATGACATTGTGCTTTAGGAGATTTGTATATTGTGTCCACTGTGTTGCATGGTCATCCTATAGTTCCAAGTCCTTTGTTGTTTTCCAACATTGAATCCCAACTCCCTGATCCACATTTTTAGAAGCATCATCTAACCTTGTAATTCCTTTTTCATGGAGAGTTACCAGAAGTGGATTTAGCATCCTATGATTTCCACTGCAACCAATCCATGGATCCTCACCTATTTTCAACTTGTTTCCGTGCCCAATTTTCGAAGCAACCCAATTATCTAAAATATTGAAAACTTTAACCAGAACTTTCCACGCATTTGATGATATTTTAAAAGGCTTCCTCTTGTCTTATCTAGTCCTCTGAGACTCTGTTCTCAAAATACTTCATCTTCATCACTTTTCCCCACAACCCTTTATTGAATAAAAGTCTCTGGAGGCTTTTTGCTGCTAAGGCCTGACTAAAGACAAAGGTTTTTCAGACCCTACCCTCCTGCCTCCTTTGGTTTGGATATCATTGACCATTTTACAAGGGGAATACCTTCCACTTCTCTTTTTCCGGTCCAAAGAAAACTGAAGAACTTTTTTGTTATCATTTTTTCCAAGTTATAAAGCCCGGGGAAAACCCTTGAATACTTCCCCTCATTTCGAGGATGGTACCCAGGGTAAACCCTAGAATATTCAATGGACAAGGTTGGTCAACAACAAGGCTCAAGGCCTTTACAACAATATACTCATTATGAGCTCAACATGTCACTTACGGGAATTGAACTAGGGTGGGGAAGATAACAATCATTTCTCCCAACCACCCGAGCTAAACCCAATTGATACTTTTTCCTTATCTTATCCAAGATACCTTTTGGTATGCTTTCTAAAACTAACTTAACCAGAACTAACCTACCTCCCTGAGACAACCACCCATGACACCAGCATGTGATTTTGTATTCAATTGAATATTATCGAGAGAGTATAATGAAATAGAAGATTTTAATTAACAATCATCAATATAACATTTTTATTATTGACTTTGCTATACATTATAGACTCCAAACGTGCATGCTCTCGACAAATTATATTATGTTTCCAACTATTTTTCTGTTGTTGTCTTTGCTTCTTCCTGAAACAATTAAAATATTATTCAAGCTCAAAGTGCCAGGGTTTCTCTATATCAAGAGCAGTAAAAAGAGAAATAACATTGCATATCAAAACTAAGACTAGCATAACTGCTGTTAGGAAAGGGTTGCATGTTTTCTTCAACTCTTTCTTTACTCCCAGTATAATACTTTCTCATATTGTAATGTCCACTTGGGTCTTCACTTTATGCCGCTTTTTTGAAGTGTCTTATTGTAAATAGAAAAGAAATGTTATGTATTCAAATTTGTGTAATCATTCATTCAAGTTGAATGCCCATTGTGGTCTTAACTATTTTCTCTCATTTAATTTTTTCCTTATTATAGATGTTGTCATTTAAATTTCCTTATTGTGTGTGGTTGGGAACAAGTAGATGATCTTACATGACTTACATGATATCCATTGGTAGGTGATATGATTATGAAATATATAACAAAGTTTGGAGGTTATTGAACAATGACAATCTAACAATGCAAGTAAAAGTTAAAACTATGAATTATTAATAGGGGCATAATCTTCCAATGAATCAACAATAGTGAGGGTGAATGTATGGAGGATATATTGAGGAGAGACATAGCATCCAAGAAAACATTGTGGGAAGAAGGTTCCCATACTATAGTAAGCATGTTGTTCCAAGTATGCTTCCATTCAGAAATCTATGGTATGATTGTTTGATACCTTTTCACTTGTTTTTTAACAATTGAAGAAAGTCTCAAATTCCTTTTTATGTTCAAGGTAAATTGTATGTATATAAAACCATCATGAAAAATGAATACATAATGAAGAGATACACATCACTTTCACAACTTACGCATTATGTTTTGTGAAATGTCCAATATAGGAAAAATGATTTGATGATGTGAATTGGAACTTGTTATTATGTGAGAAACATCTATAGCGAGTGGATTATACTGTGTCATTGACTAAATTGAAACATGGATAAAATATTAATGATATTAATGCTACAATCATATTAATTTATGTACCTAAATTTTGACCATCATGGTTAATGGATGCTGGAGGATGAGGCACATGATTGTATGTTTCTAAATCTTGACCATCATGGGTAATCGATGCTGGAGGATGAGGTGCAACATATATATTTGCAATCGAAAGTTAAAGGTCCCATGAATGCAATACAATTCATAATATGCTCAAAGTAATTTAAGGGGAAGGGATGGATACAAACCAAATTTTCCTTTATGAAGAGATATATGACTGTTCTGCAGATTACTCATTATGTTTTGTGAAATGTTCAATATAGGAAAAATTGATTTGATGATGTGAATTGGAACTTGTTCTTATCTTCTGGCCCATCAACACATTGGAAGTTGGAACACTTGATTCATATATTCATAAGGCCAAAGGAATCTTATTTTCCTAACTTGTAAGGGTTGTGTAGATTTTCTTAAATATCTGGTCAAAGTTTGACACTAGTTGGGAGAAGGTATCAACATTTAATTTTAGCAGTTTGTTTTGAGGTTCTTATTAAATGAGGTAGTTTGTAAGGTACTATATGTATTATAATAAGTAGAAACATAAATATTATGACAAATACCAGTGGAACAACAAAATATAGAGAACAAAAACATCAACAATGATACCTTTATTGATAGAAATCCAAGTTTACTTGCCTCTTCGAGAGGGAAACCTCTAGCAGAGCATAGCTCTATTACAACAATTCTCAAGAAAAGACTTCCCATGCCTTCTACTCCTATTTATACTAATTCTATCTTCTAAAGAACATTCTGGAGGAAGATATTTCTAGAAGTAGAAACTTCTATTAAGTCTTCTTACATTAGACTTGTTCACATTATTATATAGGCCTTATTTAATAATGTTGACCTTTATTGCATATAAAACATATTGTTCTACCTACATGAGGAGTTAGGGAGGTTAGGTCCCTAACATGCCCTCCCCCTTGAAAAAAAACCTTGTCTTCAAGGCTTGAGATGGGGAAATTGTTGTAGAATGGTAGTCAACTCCTAGGTGTCATCATATGGTGGTGTATCCTTCCACTAAATTAAAACTTCCTTGATGATGCGCTGACATAAACGGTGGTCGTGTTGGTCCAAGACTGCTTGTGGTTGCAACTAAATTGATCCTTCTTCATCCAACCGAGGGAGACTAGTTTGAGTCTGGCACTTAGTTCCCATCACTTTCTTTAAGCAAGAGAAATGAAAAACCTGATGTAGTTTAGAGTGATTGGGAAGAGCTAACTGGTAGGCCACATGCCCCACTCTCTTGAGAATGATATAAGGACCATAAAAATTGGGGCGATTTTTTTATAGTGTTAATATTTGAGTGAATTTTTCTTATAAGGTTGCAGACGAAGAAACAACTGGTCCCCTTCAACAAATTTATGTTCTGAATGACACTGCTCTGCTTGTTGCTTCATGCAATTTTGATCCATAACCAAATTTTCTTTGAGGGTATGGAGAATGGTCGTGCAGACTGTAAGAGTGTTATCGACCTCATGAACCTTAGAGACACCTGACAGGTAGGAGAGCGTCGATGATGGCTTTTGCCCGTAGACTGCTTCAAAGGGAGTCATGCGAGTGGAAACTATTAATGTTTAAGACATTATTAGAGTTATTTGCATTTCAATAGATAACAACAACATAATACAAGATCACTGAGAAATACACAATCACAAGAGACACAACATTTATCCTGGGAAACCTTCTAGGGGAAGAAAACCCAGCAAAACTTCCTTATTATAGATAGCCAATACAATGTCAAGAGATAACTCAAACTAATACAAAAAGTCCTCTCCTAAGAATGCACCACTCTCTCTCTCTCTTTTCCAACTACAGCTCTGAAACTTGTCTCTCAAACTAGACAAGTGATGTGTGTGTTTAAGTGAGGCGCTAGCCTCCTTATTTATACAAGTCTGGCATGTGTGAAGTGTCTCTTCACTGGCAGGGCCGACTTCTCAATCTGGGTGGTTATAACCACCTTTATTATATTTTGGGCCTCTTTAATATATTATGGGGCCGACTTATTCTTTATCCTTTTACAATTACATTATGACCAATCCGCAAAAGGGGATTTGGTCCTTTTATAATAGCCGACATGATCAAACCACAATGGGGATTGATCCAATGAATAATATAACAAATAATAATAAGAATACACTTTGCAGTTACATTATTTCAACACTCCCCCTTAACAAGAAGGGTATTCTTCAATAGCATCAGGTGAGAGAGAAGTCTGCATCATCAATGACATTAGGAGGACAACATCATCAATATCATCTTGGAGCACTGACTGACATATCTATAAATCATCATAATTTTTCTTCATCGACATCATCGTCATTCTCAAAGGAATGCAATCATCATCTGGATCAATATGGATTAGTATAAAACTAATACATAATCATCACAGCATGAGGATGGCTCATCATCATAATATTGGACTGGCTTTACGTCACAACTATAAGGCTGGAAGCACAATACTCATCTTGCTTTACATCACAGCAATCAAGCTAGAAGAAAGGTACTTGTCTTGCTTTACGTCACAACAATCAAGCTGGAAGAAAGATACTAGATTGGCTTTACGTCACAACTGTCAAGCCATAAGCACAGTACTAGTCTCATCTCATCGTCTTGATTTACGTCACAACCATTAGGTTGGAAGCAAGATACTAGACTGGATTTATGTCACATCTATCAAGCCAGAAGCACAGGTCTAGTCTCATCTCATTGTCTTGTTTTACGTCACAACCATCAGGTTGGAATCAAGATACTAGAATGGCTTTACGTCATAGCTGTCAAGCCAGAAGCATAGGTCTAGTCTCATCTCATAGTCTTGCTTTACATCATATAAATAAAGATGGAAGCAAGATACTTGTCCTTCTTTACGTCACAACCATCAGGTTGGAAGTAGGATACTACACTAGCTTTACGTCACAACTATCCAGCTGGAAGCACAATGCTAGTCTCATCACATCATCTTGTTTTACGTCACAACCATCAAGTCAAAAGAAAGATACTAGACTAGCTTTACGTCACAGTTGTCAAGCCAAAAGCACAGGTCTAGTCTCATCTCATAGTCTTGCTTTACATCACAGCAATAAAGCTGGAAGCAAGATACTCGTCCTGCTTTACGTCACAACTATCAGGTAGGAAGCAAGATACTAGACTGGCTTTACGTCACAGCTATCCAACCGGAAGTTTGGTACTAGTCATATCACATTGTCTTGCTTTATGTCACAACCATCAGGTCGGAATCAAGAGATATCTCATCAAAACAAATACTCGCCCTTTCGAGGAAGGTCCTTTAGGACTATACCAAGATTATCTCAAAAGTGCTCAAACTTTACACGAGATAGGGGCTTGGTTAACACATCATCAGCCTGTTCATCCATGCTAACGTACTGGAGCTTTATGGCTCCTCTCTACACCATGCCATGGATGTAATGATATCGGATCTCTATGTGCTTCAACCTGTCATGGAATACATGATTCTCTGTCATCTTTATGCAGCTCTGGTTGTCACATAAGATCATGGTTGCTTCCATCTCTAGGTCAAATAGACCGGTCAACAACTTTCGAAGCCATATAGCTTTGCAGCTGGCAGAACATGCAGAAATGTATTATGCTTCTGTTGTGCTGAGAGCAGTGCTAGATTTCTTTATACTCTGCCATGAGATCATGGCTAATCCCAAACTGAAACAACATCCAAAAGTTCTTTTCCTGCGAGAAACACTTCTTTCCCAATCTGCATCAGTATATCCACTCACTATGAAATCATGATCTCCATCATAATTGAGACCACAATCTATTGTACCCTTAAGGTACCTCATCACATGTTTTGTAGCCACTAGGTGAACATGTCTGGGTTTTACCAGAAACTGACTCAAGGTGTTCACGGAAAAACAAATATCTGGTCTGGTGTTCATCAGTTACATAAATGATCCAATAATCTTCCTATACAATGTGGCATTAATCAATTCTAACGAAGTATTGACCAGCAGCTTCAGCTTCGCTTCCATGGGTGTATTCATGGACTTGCATTCTAACATGTTGAATCTCTTCAAGATTTGAACTGCATACTTCCCTTGGTTAGGGAAGATCCTCTTTGGACTCTGCCATAACTCAAGACCTAAGAAATAATGCATTAAGTCAAGTTCTTTCATCTCAAATTCTGAGGCGAGTCTCTTCTTACATTCAGTGATGAGATTTTCTTCTCCAGTTAAGAATAAGTCATTCACATATAGTAATAGTATTACTAAATCATCGTTTATAACCTTGAAGTAGAGGTTAGAATCTGCTTTACTTTTGATAAAGCCCAAGCTCGTCATGAAACTTTCTATATGGCCATACCAAGCTCTAGGAGCTTGCCTCAATCCGTATAAGGCTTTCTTCAATTTGCAAACATGAGACTTCCTGTATTCAACTTCAAATCCTTGAGGTTTCTCTATATACACTTCCTCTTCGATGACACCATTTAGAAAGGTTGTCTTTACATCCATCTGGTGTAACTTCCATTTCATCTTAGCTGCAAGGGTTATGATGGTTCTGATCAAAGTGTATCTAGCTATAGGAGCGAATGTCTCTTCATAGTCAATGCCTTCCTTTTGAGAAAAACCACGAGCGACAAATCTTGCTTTATACTTCTCAATACTTTTATCAACAACATGTTTTATTTTGAAGATAGTCATCCAAGGAGGTTCTTGAAATTATACCATGTCATGATCTTCTAGAATTTCCTCATTAGGGGAAGTTATGACTTCCCTCACTAGTTCTGCAGCTGAACCTCCCTCACTGATTCTGCAATCCTGGGGATTACGGGTTCCTCTTCATATACTTCTTCAAGCTGGAATCTTCTTGATTTCTTGAGTGTTGCATCTTCATCAAAGGTCAATCCTTGTTGATATCAATGTGACGGTGACCTAGTATATAAATTATGAAGGCCTTGGAGATCTCACGGTATCCCACAAATATTCCCTTCTTTCCTGAGGATTCCAACTTGTTTCTCTTCTCTTTCGAAATGTGTATAAAGACTGGGCATCCAAATATTTTGAGATGGCTTACCCTTGGCTTCTTTCTAATGAACATCTCTTCCAGGGTTTTGAACCCAAGTGCACTATGGGATAATCGAGTGTGCACATAAAAAAATGCCATTGTTGCTTTTGCCCATAAGCACATAGGAAGATATTGATCATGGATCATGGTATTCACAGCTTCCATAATCGTTCTATTCTTCCTTTCAGCTACACCATTCTATTGGGGATTATAGGGAGTAGTGAGTTCCCTCTTGATACCAACATCTCTGCAGAAGTTCATGAACTCTTTTGAGGTGTATTCTCCTCCATTATCTGACCTGAGTATCTTAATCTTTCTTTCAGAAAGATTCTCTATCAAGGCTTTGAATTCCTTGAACTTGTTGAACACTTCATATTTAGATTTCAAGAGATACAACCAGGTCTTACGAGAATAATCATCAATGAGTGATACATAGTATACATGCCCACTAATGGAGGTTGATGGCATTGGGCCACACAAATTTGAATGAATGAGTTATAGTACTCCTTCTGCTTTTCTATCTCTCTTTGGAAAGGGGTTTTGATGTTCTTCCCTTGTGCACATTCATTGCATATGCCTTCATGGTCAACCTTGAGTTCTGGTAGACCTGTAACAACTTTGCATATGTATTGTAGTGCCTTGTAGTTGATGTGAGCTAATTTTCTATGCCAAAGTTCGCATGAGTTTTCAATGGTGTGGGTCATGGCAGCCTCTAGGTGACCCTTTAGCTTATACAAGCCATTTTCTTCACTTCCAATGATGATTGATTCATTTATGGTTTCTCCCTTAGCACATTGCCTTCTGCAACCTTCACTATAGCTTCCTTAGGGTTATTACCTTGTGACCTGGAGCAAGGTCAATAAAACAACAAGCAAGAGTAATATCCTTTTGATAATATAAAGAAATAGCATGATCAATCATCACAGTAGCTCCTTTAGAGCTATCACTTGTAATTTGTCTGAAGCAAAGATTAAAGGTAAGGAATACAATATGAAATGAGGTCAACACTCTCATAGTGTTGTAATCAAACATTCCTCCATGGCAACCTGGAACTAACACACAAGATTCTTCCTAGAGGAGGTGTTAGTTGTATCAGACAAATGACTACGTTAAGCATTTACCTCAATATGATCACATGCTATCAAGTATGATATTTTACAAAGACTGCTATCTCAACTATAGTCATCAACTTTGTCATGTGTACCTTTGAATCTTATTAACTTGATTAATCAAAGCTGGAGCATTATCCTCAGGAATGAGTGCTTGTTTTTCTTTCGAGTCTCCTTCACTCAAGATGACGAGTTCTTTCTTCAACCTGTCTTCTGTACTAAGACAATATGCTATCTTGATAGAAGGTTTGGTTAGAGTATAAGCTCTATGATCTCAACTTTTAATCCATCTAATAATTTGATCATATCTTCAACATGCAACACTGATCAAAATAATGTTATAACAAATAGATACATATCAGAATAATCACACCTAGTTTGCATCATTCCTCTGAATGTGTTGGATCTCGAGATCCTTCTGGATCTATGGAAAGAGTTCCCTTCTCCTGCAAATACTCTTTAAAATTTAACCATTTAAACATATGTGAGTGCATACCTCTGATAGCATTTGCAGGTAGTGGCTCCATCTAGCAGCAGAGATAATCATTACCAACTCTTAAAAACTTCAAGGATGACTGCAACTAGTTCTAAGACTCCAACTGCAACTGCAACTTAGGGTTTTATGAGGAAACCCTAATTTTTCAAACTTCAAATTTTGAAATTCTGATCTAGGGGATAGATGCACTGAGTTGAGGCGAGTAAGCTGGTGCAGTCAGAATTTCGAAAATCCAACTTTTACCCCCTCAAACTTGATCTATAGATTTCTGGACTGGTGCTTCTGGTTTTCTGGTACTTTGGTACTTCTTGTACTCTGGTTTTCTGGTACTTTGTGAAAACTAGGGTTTCACTTTTCGGGAGATCCACCCACAGAAAAGGTGTGATGATGATGCCAAAGTAATCCTTGAGGGAGGGCACACTTTTCTAGATGGTTTTGGGGCTGAAATACCTCTCCACCAAAAAGCCCTAATTTGCATGTATGACAACAATGACATTTTTCACTTTTCTCTTGTGAAAGATGATCTCTTCAGCTTGGCTCTGATACCATGTTAATATTTAAGCCATTATTAGATTTCTTTTCATTTCAATAGATAACAACAACATAAGACAAGATCATTGAGAAATACACAATCACAAGAGACATAGCATTTATCCTGGGAAACCCTCTAGGGGAAGAAAACCCAACAAAACTTCCTTATTATAGATATCCAATACAATGCCAAGAGATAACTCAAATTGATAGAGAAAGTCCTCTCCTAAGGATGCGCCACTCTCTCTCTCTCTTCTCCAACTGCAGCTCCGAAACTTGTTTCTCAAATTGGACAAGTGATGTGTGTCTAAGTGAGGCGCTAGCCTCCTTATTTATACAAGTTTGACACATGTGAAGTGTCTCTTCACTGGCAGGGCCGACTTCTCAATCTGGGTGGTTATAACCACCTTTATTATATTCTAGGACTCTTTAATATATTTTGGGGCCGACTTCTTCCTTATCCTTTAACAATTACATTATGACCAATCCGCAAAAGGGGATTTGGTCCTTTTATAATAGCCGACATGATCAATCCACAATGGGGATTGATCCAATGAATAATATATCAAATAATAAGAATAATACACTTTGCAGTTACATTATTTCAGTAGCAACATGGTAAGATGTATTGTACCACCATTCAACTAGGGATAACCACTGAGCCCAATGAGTTGGTCGGTTGGACCGAAAAAAACCACAAATATGTTTGCAAATACTTGTTGACAACTTCAATTTGTCCATCTATTTGGGGATGATAGGCGATGTCAAGATGCATTTGGGTTCCTTGGAGCCTGAACAATTCTTGCCAAAAATTGTTGGTGAAACTTGTATCACGGTCAAAGACAATAGAGCGAGGCATGCCATGGAGTTTGAAGATATTATCCATAAAAAATTGAGCCACTGTGGATGTGGTGAATGGGTGTTGAAGAACACATAAATGAACATATTTGGAAAGAATATCTACTACAACCATGATGACTAACTTATTGCTTGATTTGGGTAAGCCATCAATGAAGTCCATAGAAATATCCGTCCAAATAGTAGGTGGAATTGGGAGCGGTTGGAGTGTACCTGGAGTTTTTGACAGTTTCATCCTTATTGCATTGACATGTATCACATTCAACCACAAATGTGTAGATGTCTTGTTCATACCTTCCCACAAAAAAGAATGTTTGACCCGTTCATAAGTTTTGGTAAACCCTAAATGCCCAACTATTGGTGAAGCATGAAGTTCAGAGAACACAGTGGATTTAAGGTGCGACTAATTACTTAAACATAGACGACCTTTATAGAGAAGCTCTTCAATGTGCCAAGAGTATCTTGGAGAATCTTGAGCATCCTATTGCAACTGTTGGATCAGGTGAGAAAGTTTGGGGTCTTGCAACCATCCCTGGCAATTTAATTGAAGTCAATCTGCTACAATGAATGAGAGGGAAAAAAGGAACCCTTCTTCTTCATATTTCCTTGAAAGATCATCTGCTATAAATGATCTCATAATCATATCCCCAATAGATAAGGATGCCAAAGATCCTCTACATGAAGAATAGCCAACATTTCTTTTTCATAGGTTGATTTGGCCAAATGGCGCTCCAAAAGTTGTCTGCTAGTGAAAGCCAAAGGTTGACCAACTTGCACTTGGACTGCCCCATTTCCTTTTCCTTAAGCATCACATTCTACAACAAAATTCTTGGTGAAGTCTTGTGAACATAGCCTCTTTCAAGGCATGGAAGGATTGATTAGTGGCGAGAGTTCAACTGAAAGCATTCTTTTTAAGGATAGTTGTGAGAGGAGCTGCAATTTTGCCATAATTCTGAACAAACTTGCGATAATAGTTCATTAAACCCAGGAAACCACACGAGATTTTAAGAGTTTTAGGGCAAGGCCAACCCTTCATATTTTTTATTTTCTTAGGATCCACCCATACATCATCCTTTCCAACAATATGACCCAGGTGCTCAACTTTAGAGGCACCAAAAGCATATTTAGACTATTTGAGAAAAAGTTTGTGCTTAGATGGTAGATGTAGAACTTGGTCCACATGTACGAGATGGGATTTCCAAGTTTTAATATAGATGAGAATATCATCAAAGAAAACAATAAGACAAATTGACGGAGGAAAGGATAGAAGACACGATTCAAGATACTTTGAAAGGTGGAGGGGACATTACACAGGCCAAAGGGCATGACCAAGAACTCATAGCGACCCTCATGAGTTCGAAAGACAGTCTCGGGAGTGTCTTCCTCTTTCATATGTATCTAGTGGTAGCCAAAACAAAGATCCAGTTTGGTAAAGTAATTAGCACCACTCAATTCATCCAAAAGGTCATCAATGACATGAATGAGAAATTTGTCTTTGATAGAGATTGTTTTTAGGGCGCGAAAAACCAGGATACATGTGCCAAAAGTGTCTTCTTTCTTGAGTACCATGACTACAAGAGAAGAATAGGGGCTAGTACTGGTGGGATGGATAACACCCGCTTCTAGCAATTCTTGAACAATTTTCTCAATTTCATTTTTCTGGGAAAAGGGATGACTAAAGGGAAAACATTGGGAGGAAGACTGCTCGATATTAGGGGAATAGAATGATCATGGGCGCAACAAGAAGGGGGAAGTTCATGGGAAGTGTTAAAAACAACTTGGTGTTGGGAGTTTATAGATTGGAGGCCGAGATGCATCGAGGGTGTCTCAACTATGTGAATGGGATGGAGTTGGGAAATAATCCCAGAGTCACCTTTTTTGGGTAGCTTTTCCAATCAGTGGGCATTGATGATCTCAAGGGAGTCTGTCGTGAATGCCTTGGAACTTATATAATTGTATTGTTGTCCCTCCTGTTGGAATTGCATTGGTTAAGTCCTTAAAGTCCACGGTGATGGGGCCGAGTGTGCTTAATCATTCAACACCAAGAACAATATCACAACCGCCCATGACTATAACAAACATATGAGATTTCAGATGGTACTAACCAACTTGTAAGCACACATTTTTACAATGCCCCCCACATTTCATGGAATTGTCATTGGAAATCATGATTTGAAAATTGTTGATTGCCCAGATATAACAATTGATTTCTTGGGTAGGGTAGTGATGAATTAAATTATGGGTGCTGCCACTGTCAACTAGGATGATGAATTTCTTATGCTTAATGTAGCCAATTAACTTGAGGGCTTGGGGAGCAGAGAACCCAGTGAGGGCGTTCAGTGAAATCAATGGTTCAACTTCTGGAGGATCAGAGGGTGGAGTAGGATCATCTTCTTGATTATCTCTTCAACAGGGGAAACATCGATATCCTCGTAAAAAACATCCTCGGAAATGGCCATTAAAAGATTTTCTTCTTTACACTTGTTCCCTAGAAGATAGTTATCATCACAATTATAGCAAAGACCCTTAAGTTGGCGTTCAACCATTTATGCCTGAGTTAATTTTTGGATCTTGAGAGGAGTGGTAGGAGGGGAAAGATTGGTGGGTCTAGGGAAAGGAATAAAAGAGGGTTTTATGTTTTGGGAAGAGACGACATGTTGTGCTTCCTGGGCTTGTTTAGTAGCTCTGGGAATACGTAGTTCGCGATGAGGGTGATTGAAATGAAAGGATTCGAAACAGGAAGAGTTGATGTCTTCATGGTAGGAAGTATGGTCAGGGGAGTTAGGGCTTGGGAATTGACTCATGAAGTGATTCATCTTGGCAGAGAAAGAGTCTATGGACTGTTTCACACCTTCCACATCAGATTTGAGGGAAGCAATATCAGTGTTAATGGTAGCAATATTGGAATTGATGTCTTAGATGTTACGCTTGTTCTGTTCATTGTCGGTGAGAAAGTTGATGATTTCTTGGTTGTGGGTGAGATCCATTTGGGAATAAGAAGAAAGGGGGTGGGTGGGTCCGTGGCAGAAAAAAATGTTACAGGTGAGGAGTACCACAATGGGCGGGGCAGATAGAGGAATCCAATGGGATTGGAGGCAAATAAGGGGTGTCGGGAAGGGTGGGTGGGTCCATGGAAAAAAAGGATTATAAGTGATAGGTATCACTACGATCAAGGCGAAGAGAGGAATCCATTGGGATAGATCCTGAATAAGGGTGCCAACGGAACCACTATACTTTTTTATTTGTTTTTTTACTCTTGCGGACTTATACTTTTTCCTTAAGAATACTGCAGTGAAAAAATGCCTAAATTGTTAACAGAGAATGTGTAGGAATTTTTCAACTTGGATGCATGAGGCAAGGTTGCGTTGCAAAAGTTCCCTTCTGTCTTTGTTTTGTTTCATTCCCAAGGGTTAGGGTTTTCAGGGTTCCCATAGACAAGGGTTTCCCCTGTGCTATAGCTCTTTGACATACATGTAGGGTTGAACAATAGTACTCAACCCCATATCTCAGAACACCAACTAAGGAGGCTCAATCGTATCCTTAGCTGTACTACCCGATTACCCAGGTACATAGAGTAGTCTTCCTGAGTGTTGTTCTTGGTGCCACTATAGCAGTTAGGTGATTGATAGGTTGATCTAAAGTTGGTTTCACGAGACATAGGGGAATCCCTATATATGTGAAGGTAGGTGGAAGTGATGGCCATGTACATGAGTTGTTTGATGTGGTACTACTCGAAGGGGTAACAACAGGGTTTACAGAGGTTTCCAACAAGGTGAAACGTTTGTTTTGAGTAACTCGTGAAACCTTCTATATTTCTTGTGTGTAGTCTTCCCCAACCACAGTTTTACCCGTTGAACGATAGATCTCTTTGCCTTAAAGACGTCAATAGTGTTGATATTATGGTAGCTGCGAGAGGTATTAATCTCCACGTGTAACCCTGACAAGAATAGAATATTTTGGAAAACAAGAAGAAACCCTAAATCTTTGGACATAACCCTAGAAGACAAGTCGGCTAAAGAAAATAATTAATATTGAGTCTTTAGCCTTCAGAAAGAGAAGTTGGCCCAGAAAACTAAGAAAGGGCAGTATAAATACATGATGCCAGAGCTCATTTGTACACACACAACTCGCAACTACAAAAATCTAGTGTGCACTACATAAATTTAGTAAGTGCGCAAGTCTGGAGAGTAGTTGCAGCTGTAGCTACTACAACTTGTATTTTCTCTTTTAGGCTTGGACTTTCTCTTGGTTATGGTTTGGAATTTCTGCCTTGTTTGCTAGCTCTAGAGAGAGGTGCGCTACATTGATTGGCTATTGGTTCTAGGGTTGCTTCCAAAATTATTCTCTCTGTCAAGGTTAAGGTGCTCGAGGGTGGCTTCGGCCTATGGTTGGGTGACAACATTGCTATATTATCTATGGTGAAATGAGCACACCTATTTTACTAACAGGTTATGGGCCCACACTATCTTCAGATAGTCTAACCACTGGAAGATAGGCCTTCGGCCTATGGTTGGGTGACAATATTACTATATTGTCTACGGTGAAACAAGCACACCTATTTTACTAATAGGTTATGGTCCCACACTATCTTCGGACAGTCTAACCGTTGGAAGATATATTGGGAGGATTTTCTTAGTTACAGTTGCAGTTGCAGTCAAATTTTTTGCTGCAGCAACGAAACCCTAACCCTCTTATTGTTGTTGCAGCAACGAAACCCTAACCCTCTTATTGAGGCAACTTAAGTGAAGAGATTGACCTAATTTTTGGATAGCCTAGTGCGCCCTAACTTAGTGCACCTACTGGCACTCTCAGCAAGCTAAGACGTCAAGTTTGAGTTTTTGGTCAAAGTCAAAGGTTGACCACGTCAAAGTAGTCGTGACTTATTCTATGAAGTCAGAAAACAAGTTAGAAGGGGCTTCTAACTTCAGAGCATGGAAGACAAGGATTGACCTCATCCTTGCCAAGAATAAAGTATTGGATATTGTGAAAGGCAAGATCATGGAACCACAAGTTGAAGTAGGAAAAGAGAAGGAACCTCAAAACGTTGCAGTTATGGAAAAGTTCAAGGACAATGTTATCAACGCTATGAGTATCATAGTGGACTCTGTAAAAGACCACTTGATACCCTACATCCCTCATCTTGACTCATCTAAGAAGATGTATGATGCCCTAACTAACCTCTTCTCAGTCAGAAACATTAGACAACATAAAAATGAATGATGATGATGACAGCATAACATCATACCTTATGAGAATATCTCAATTAAGAGATCAATTACAAGCTATTGAATAAATCATTTCAGAGAAGGAACTGGTAAATATAATACTCAATGGCCTTCCCAAGACATGGGATGCATTTTCCGCAAGCATGAACTCAAGAAAGGAGTATCCCACATTTGAAGAACTTTGGACTTGTTGTGCACAAGAAGAATCAAGGATTAATGAAAAAGAGAAATCCCAAGATAAATACGAAGATCAAGCCTTCACAACAAAGTTCAAGAATTTCAGGAATAAGAAGAAGTTTGGCTTAAGGAAGAAACCAAATCGAGAAAAGGATATGTCAAAGATATAATTCTTCAATTGTCGAAAATATGGTCACTACAAAAACCATTGTCCTAAGTTAAAGAAAAGGAAGGAAACAAACAAAGCATCAGTTGTCGAAGAAAGGGAACCCTCAAAGAAGGCCAAGCAGGATAAAACAAACTTCTTCTTCTAAGTCAAGGTAACAATATTCTTCAAAGTTCTTGTACATACCATATTTACATAGTTTCTATACATATCATACATATCTATTTCTTAGAAGATAATATGTTCAAGTGAAACAATACTTATGGAAGAATAACAATATAAGGATTGATGTCACGATGACTACAAGTCAAGCAATACACATGAAAAGATGAAGTACATTGACAATCCTTGGTAACAATTCCTGTGGAAACTATTATACAAGTAACAACTGCCAAATAAGCCGAAATCAGAATCAAACCTGAAGAGACCCAGAAGAAGTCAAAAAAGAAAGAAGTAAACAATCATGAGGAAATTAGAAAAATACTTGTGACACTTTGCAAAAGGCAATATGGATGCAGACAAAAGCGTTGATCAAAATCTGGACTAGGGGTCAAAATTTAGCTCAAAAATCAAAGTTCTTGGAATTACCTCAAAACGAATGGGTGCATAGCCCTCATCGTCATGAACCCAACACAACTCGTTTGGGTTCAAATGGACGTAGGATGAGAGATATATCGCGATCTGTTCGAATCGCCAAACAGGTTAAAAAAAATTATGCTAACTGTACAGTCCGTACGGATGATGACGTGTCATGTCCATACGATGATGTGGCACGAGGTGGCAGATGGTGACATGGCATTCATTTATTGGCAGATTTGAGTGAATCATGATACGACATGTGGCATCATTTTGGTAAATGGCGTGGTGCTATGTGGCCCAGTCATGGGCTGCCACATGGCACCGTTGTAATTGGTTGTTAGTTCAAAATATTATGGAGTCCATGGGTTTTGAACCTCGGACCTCCCCACGCGCATGTAAAGCCTTTGCAAAGTCCGCCCTACCAACACATCATGCATTGTTACTTGTTATATATATGGTTTAATATATATTAAAGTTTGATTTATTGTGTGGTTTGGCGCGGGGTTTGGGATAGGGCTTAGCCCCAGCCCGCGGTTGTATTGTTTACCATATGACCCTGTCATTGCGCGTGCATATTTCAAATTGAGTCCAGCCCTCAATTTTGGGTGCCAATGCATATGACCCGACCCCTATACAAATGCGTGAGATTTGGTTTAAACAGTTTAACCACGCGCCTGTTACATGGTGTTTAATCATTGGCTTTTAAAAACTCAGTCGTTTCTGTATTTGCGCGAGGTCACATGGTGACCCTTGTGACCACGACCTATGCGGTTTGGGGGCCTAATTCCATTAATGGTTCGACAGTTTGATCATTTTTGCAGTTACGCATCGGTGCTAGGTTTTAGCATGAATTTGAGCGTGTGTGCTAGGTTGGGCACACAGAGGTGTGTTTTGGCAAACCAGAGACAACAAGCTTGAAGGAAGAAAATGGCAGGAGGCCTATCTTCTTCATTTTTTGGCCAAATGAAGTGTCGAAAAAGCCCAGCTAGGTGTTTTTGGACATTCTGAATCCATTGGAATTGTTTTCAAAGTCATTTGAAGACTTCTTTTGTAGGTTTTTCACCATTGAAGTTTCAGAGAGCTCCAGGGAGTTTGAAGCCCTCAATGTTTGAGGTCATGCTCAGATGAGCACATGTTTGTTTTCTATGATTGAATAATCATTTTTGGCTAATTGTTATGCTCTGAACACGTTGGGATAGGTTTCAAATCCATTTGAGGAATTTTACAGGTTTTTTTGCCAAAGAGAATCTCAAGGAAGCTTAAGGCCACATGTAGAAAAGGTCATGCCCGGATGAGCCATGATCCGTTTTCAAAGTTTTATTAGTCATTTTTGGGTTTTTTATGTATTCTGATCCCAATGGTACAGTCAAAATTTCCATTGGAGTTGAGTAGTAGCTTGCAAAATAATCTTTGACAAATTAATCCCAGAGAGCCAAGTCCATTGATGGAGGCTCAAGGAGATGTAGCTCAGAGAGGGGTGAACTCCTTTATCATCTTTTTATTGTTGTGAGTTTGATGGTTTATTTGCTGCAAGTTATGTTGCTGTGTATTTATTTAAAGCACATATTTAACCATTTAAAAGAACATTTCCTCACACATGAACATTTAAAAAAAAATGCATAAACTTGGCACATAATTTATCTTTCATATTTTAGCACATGGAGCAAGGTCCTGTAAAGTTTATTTTAATGAAGTAGAGGGTGCTTGCATAGCATAACAAGTCAGCCCCCTATTTTCAGATCAAGTGTGGACTCTCTTAGACAGAGGGAGATGATTACAGAATTCTAAAAGAAGAGCATGCATTCATGTATGAAGCAAGGCTTAGGAGGGAGCTAATCCTAAATGATATGATCCATTGAGGTTTATGAAGTATCTGCCCATGTTCCCATTGAAAATAACAGCCATGATAAGCAACACATGTTCATTTTGACTTTAGAAGAAGTCTTTGAAAATAATCCTTAAAGTATCCCTGGTTGTCCATCTACATCCATGATCCTATGATGAAAGGAAGAAGTTGGTATCTTTAGGGCATGGAATCTATAGAAGACTCCATGGACCCAAGAGATAAAAAGAAACACAAGGAAGAACATAAAGATTCCAAGAAAGAAAGAAAAACCAGAACAACCAAGTATTATACCAAGAATCATAAGACTACCAGCTTGGAGAAATGGAAGTTGACTTATGAATAGAAACATTGCGAGATTCAGAACTAGAGTTTCTTCCAGAAGACTATGACGACAACTTGTTCCAGTAAATCAGATATACCTCTTACAGTATCCATGGATTGAAATTCACATGTAAAAGATTGTTCTTCCCAACAAATCTAGTGATAAAGAAGCTTATACTAGAAAGAGACCCATGTATGAATATATAAGAAGACCTTGTATGGATTCAAAAAACTTGATGCAGAGTATCTCATATACAATAGAAGCGTGGTGAAAACCTTCTATGACAGCAATAGTGTATCAAAATGGTTACTCAGAAGTCTGGGTTGATGGATTGCTATTCCATGGAAAACTCTCATGATGACAAAAGAAGTGCTACTTGGATATGTTTCAATTTGAGATTTGCCATGATTTCATGAGCTATCAAGAAACATAAGTATTGGATTCGACCATTATATATTGTAAAGATCAAAGCTATATGAAGCCTTCAGAGACAACTAGTTTTCCATGAGAAAACGAAGTACATTGAGATCGATCATTATATTCTCCATGATGAAGTCCATAAGAAAGAAGTGGTTCTCCAATATATCTCCACAGATGAGAAGATAACAGATATTTTGGTAAATCCTTTGTCCAAGATGAAAAGTTTGCATACTTAAGAGAGAAACTGGGGCTCATGGAAACGACTTACTTATTAAAAAAGGAAGAGATTACTCCCAGGTTGGGAGGGAGCACTGATATGTTATCGATTTATGGAAAATCATTTTTCAGTTCAAAAAATGGTCTAGGATGAGCAGATCCTTTCCAGTTCAGAAAGTGGTTTGAGATTTCTGATGGACAAGCATTTTCCAGTTCAAAAAATGGTCCAAATCAGACAGTCATTTTCATAATGAAAATGGTCTGATAGATTGTTGATTTACCATAGATAACGATTCCCCTTGTGGCTAGTGTGGGGGAATGGTCTAGGAAAATCATTCTTCTTGGCAGTCACTCTGATTAGTGATCAAGTAGAATGGTTTGCCTAGCTGGGAAGTCATTATTTCGAAGTTCATAGTTGTGAGCAGTTTCGAAGAATGGTCCATTTTGGAGGTTGGTGCAGGACAGTCATTTCCATAGGAAATGGTTCGGACAATCATTCCCTAGGGAAGACTCATTCTTTCCAGGTTGTACTGTGATTAGTGTCGAAGGAATGGCCTAGTTAGGTGAATGGTCCAGGTTTAGCAATCAGGGACATGCATTCCCTAGGCCAGAGTCATTCTCTCTAGGTTGCACTATGATTAGTGCCGGAATAATGGCCCAGTTAGGTGAATGGTCTAGGCTCAAAAATCAAGGACAATTATTCTTCTATGCTTGAGAAGAATAGTTCAGATAGCCCATGGTTGATGTTTTACCTTCTGAGGGAAGATGCTCTTCCATATCTCACGGATGTGAGTGGAGAATGGCCCAAATGACTTAGTTTGTATCATAGTATTTGATATCAGATGATATGATTACTGTGGAGATTGTATGTCTCTGGACAATAGTTGTATGCCATTGTGGTAGATGTATTCCACTGGTTGTGACTATGTGTCACTGGTTAAGTAGTCGTGTGCTACTTGGTGTGGTTGTGTTCCACTGAATAGTAGTTGTTTACTACTATGAATAGACACAATTGTGTTCTATTGGATGGCATTGTTCTGATTGTTGGCATGTTTTTTAGACAGAGGCAGAGTATGCGTGTTTGTCATTGATGGTGAACATAAGCATGATTAGTAGCGTAGCGATAATGGCAAGATCAGCAGTGTAAGCTTAGAAGGATGAAAATAGTCAAAGCACGACAAAGGTTTCATTTCAGAGTTTCACAGATCAGGAAATCCAAAAGAAAGAGGTTTGAACTTGCGATATGCGAAATCGTGATAACAATCCTGACCGTTGGAGTCATAGGACATGTGTCAAGCGATTGGAATTTTGATGACTTACAGATTGGAGGAGTCAATGGAGCATGGTGTGGGAACTCTCGATATGCGAGATCATGAAAAGATCTGGACCATCGAATCATCAAGATCATGGACCGTTGATCAGGCTCGATGAAGTTCATACGTTCACGAAATATGAACCGCCTTTTGGTGTAGCCTGTGGTCACCGTTGGTGGTCATGTGAGGGGAAGAATCTAGTGGTGCTAAGCTCCATCTCGGAGTCTCAGTAATCGCGACCTGGAGTATCAAGATACTTCATCACAAGAATCGTGATATGCGAGATCGCAATGAGATCTGGACCGTCTAATCATTGGAGATCTTGACCGTTGATCAGGCTCGATGAAGTTCATAAGTTCATGAAATATGAAATTCCTTTTGGCGCAACCTGTGGTCATCATCGGTGGTCACGTGAGGGGAAGAAACTAGCGGTGCTAAGCTCCATCTCAGAGTCTCGACGATCGCGACTTGGAGTGTCGAGACCCTTCATCACAGGAATGCCGAAATGCGAAATCACGAAATTCAATTTCTGTTTAGCGCTCGGTCACAGCTAGTGGGCATATGAGATAAACATGAAATCCTGTGGATTTAATCCAACGGTGATGGTTAATTGGAAACTTGATCGAAGGGTTACTGTTTCACCTCACAGGTAATCAATCAGTTACAATTCAGTTAGTAGAACCGAATCATGGTTCTTGGACGGTTGGCAATTCAGTTGCTGAGGCATTGTTGCCCAAGAAGATTCGAGGTGTAACTTAAGAGGATGTGAATAAAATAAATACGCGGTGACTGTGCGCGCACAGTTGTGTGGAGTGAAAAATGAATTGAACTGTAGAAAGGTAAAATTACAGTATGTGTAGTGTAAAGAAAACTCAGAGATGACGAACAGAAGTGGAATATAACAGAATAGGTTAAGAGAGCAGAATGTGCACATATCAAAGATGCATATCTGTGAGAAGAAGATAGATATGAGGTGTGCATGCTGAAACAGAGGAGAAGATCAGAAAGTTGAAGAGGATGCAAGCAGGAAGACACTGATGCAGGCAGAGCAGAGCGGCATAGCAGAACAGTGATAAGCCTGGTAAGCAAATGAAAACTATTGAATCACTATAATAAATTCACAGAAAGAAAAGTTTTATATTTCAGGGTGGTCGGGAGGTGCTAGGGAGGACTGTTGTCCTCAAAGGTTCAAGTGGGTGCTTGAACACAGGGAGTTGTAGCTTCCATCTGGTTGCAGCCAGACAAACCAGGGTGGCAGGGTGGTGCAAGGGAGAATATTTGTTCTTTGATATACAGGTCGGTGCTTGTGTAACTGGAAGTTGGTGCTTCCATCCAGTTGGTGCTGGAACTCTTAGGAAGTTGGTGCTTCCATCCAGTGGTGTTGGAACTCTTAGGGAGTTGGTGCTTCCTTCTAGTCGGTGCTAGAGAAACCAGAGAGTTGGTTCTCTCAACAAGTGGGAACTTGTAAAACAGAGGTAGTAGCCTCACTTTGAGTTGGTGCTCAAACATAGATGATGTATAGAACTTAAAAGACTACCTATCATTTCGAAGAAGAAGAGGTTTTCTCTCTTTATGGGTTTCCTCGTGAAAAATTTGTCTCTGTGTATATCTTATGTGTGATTGATGCTCATTGTTTATGTTTTTCATATGATGTATAATATTGATGGTCACTTTATGAAAGATTAAAAATGGTTTAATAGACTTAAAATTGTTTAAGCACAGTAACAACTGATTCACCCCCCCCTCTCAGTTGTCTTAGTAATTTCAACAATTGGTATCAGAGTGGGTTCCTTTTATTTAAAGGTAGATCTATAAGCTTAAACATGACAATTCATGAAGGGACTTCAGCCAGTAAGCCTTCTCTATTTGATGGAACAAATTTTTCCTTTTGGAAGGTTAGAATGAGAACATACCTAATGGCCTTAGGTGTTGATGTTTGGGATGTAGTAGAGACTGGATATACAAAGCCTATTGTGTTGGCTTCCAAGGATGATCAGTTAGAATTTAGCTTTAATGCTAAGGGAATAAATTCTATCTTGAATGGACTTATAGAAGCCGAGTTTGTAAAGGTGATGCATCTTCAAACTGCCAAAGAAATGTGGGATAAACTTATTAGCAGCTTTGAAGGAAATGAGAAAGTAAAAGATGTCAAACTTCAAACATTTAGTTTGAAGTTTGAACAACTAAAGATGAATGAAGATGAAACAGTTAGCAAGTATTTTTTAAGAGTTGAAGAACTTGTGAATTCCATGAAGGGTCTTGGTGAGAATATTGAAGAATCACTTTTAGTTCAGAAGATTTTAAGATCTTTTCTTGATAAATTTAATCCAAAAGTCTCTGTAATAGAAGAACTAAATGATCTTAAAACTATGTCCATTGATCAACTCCTAGGAACTTTGACTGCATATGAAATGAGAATCAACAAAGATAAATCCATTACTAGAGAACCATCTTTTAAAGTAGACAAGAATATCGATTCAGATTTAGATGATATTGAGGAAAAATTTGTGAGAAGGTTAAAGAAAGGATCAGGAAAATATCAAGGCAAGCTTCCCTTCAAATGTTTTAACTATGGTAAGATAGGTCATTTTTCATCTAAGTTTCCCCATAATAAAAAGGACCAGAACTCTGATAATGAAAAGAAGTACAAATTCAAGAAATATAGTAAAACGAAAAGTTTGTGTGCAAACAATGACAATTCCTCAGAAGACATAGATAGTGATTCATCATGTGAAAACAAAGTGAATGATTTTATGTTTATGGCTATGGGAGATTTTGATGATGAACAAACAGGAGGTGAAATGGATGATGAATAAGTTGTGGTTGATATGGAAGGTGAATTAATCAATGCTTTGGAAGAAATTGACAGACTCAGATGTAAGAAGAGAAAACAAAAATAGTTGTTGAAGCAGTTTAAAATGAATGGTGAAAAACATGATGAAAACTTTTCTCTACTAAAAGTGGAGTTAGAAGAGGCAAAGAAAATATAAGACATACTGAAACAACAGTTGTCAAAGAAGAAGGCGAAGTGTGAAGCCTTAGAAGAAGAGATAGTAAAAACCAGAAAAGAAATGGAGAAGTTTAAGGGATTGTATCACCAAAATCTGCCAAGTATTAAAGCCTCAGAAGGATTAACCTCCATTCTAAATCAGCAAAGAAACCCAAAGTTGAAAGATGGCTTGGGGTATGAAGAAGGATCAAGTAGTGATCATCCAAGTAATACAAAACCTATCAAGTTTGTCAAATCCTCAAACATTGACAATAGTCACTCTGTAGAAACAAAGAAAGAGAATCAGCCACCAAGAAGGAATGAAAGAAAAAGTACCAGAACCGAATCTATAGATCAGAGAGATTATCATCATGAAAGAAATCGACCTCCTCAAAGAAGACAAACTTTTTCAAGGTACAAAGGTTTTTTCTATGGTTATTGTTTTTTCTGTTCTAACTTTGGTCACAAAGCTATAAATTGTTCTTTAAGATTTAGATATGAGCAATCAATTTTTTCAAGAAGATTGAGATAGTGAAGCAACAAACAATCACAAACTATAAATCATGTGATGACTAGGAGAAGGACACAGGTGAAACACAACAACAATTATGAGCATAAAAATCGTTATGATATGTTATTTAGTGAACCGGAATGTTACAACTGCCATAATTATGGACATAAAGTTGCATACTGTCGCTTAAGAAACTATAAGCCAGATCTGAATCCTGCTGCTGAAAATTTCAAGGTTTGGAAGAAGAAAGAAGATGACCAGTGAGGATTAGTGTTATCAGCCCAAAGACAAAATAATCCCTGGTATATTGACAGTGGATGTTCCAAACATATGACTGGAGACAAAAGTAAGTTTCTAACTCTAAGTGAAAGCAAATCAGGGAATGTAACTTTTGGAAATGATGCACC
>ML779512.1:563202-644215 GCA_009831015.1 Picea engelmannii | reverse complement strand
TGGTCTATAAAGGGTATGCACAAGTTGAAGGTCAGGACTTTGATGAAAATTTTGCACCAGTGGCAAGATTGGAAGCCATCAGAATGTTCCTTGCATATTCATGCCATAAGAACTTTAAAGTGTATCAGATGGATGTTAAGTCAGTTTTTCTTAATGGAGATCTAGAGGAAGAAGTATATATGGAGAAACCTAGAGGATTCTCATTGACAGATAATCCTAATTATGTTTGCAAGCTAAAGAAGGCCTTCTATGGACTAAAATAAGCACCACGATCTTGGTATTATAGACTGGACAAATTTTTACAAGACAAAAGGTTCAAGAAAGGTACTGTTGACAACAATCTCTACATTAAGTCTGAAGGTGATAATTTACTAGTTGTTTTGGTTTATGTAGATGATATTATTTTTGGTTGTACTAATGAATCATCTATTCAGTGGTTTTCTAACTCTATGCAAACAAGTTTTGAGATGTCCATGATAGGAGAACTGTCATATTTTCTTGGTTTAAAAGTAAATCAGATTTCTGCAGGAATTTTTATCTCTCGAGAAAAATATTTGAAAGAGATGTTGAAGAAATTTCAGATGGAGGATTCCTCTCCTGTTAGTACACCTATGGTGGTTGGTTGAAATCTCATTAAAGATGATGTGTCAATCGATGTTGATCAAAGGACATAGCGATCAATGATAGGCAGTCTCCTGTACATCACAGCATCTCGTCCTGATATAATGAAAGTTGTTGGAATGGTAGGTCGTTATCAGTCAGCTCCTAAACAAAGTCACTTGGTAGCTGTCACAAGGATATTCAAATACTTGAAGGGAACAATGACTTATGGTCTTTGGTATCCTAGAAATTAGAATTTTCAGTTAACTGCTTATTCAGATGCAGATTGGGCAAATTGTGTGGATGAGAGAAAGAGCACCAGTGGAGGTGCTTTCTTCCTAGGTGACTCGTTGGTAGCATGGATTAGTAAGAAGTAAGGATCTATTTCCTTATCAACTATAGAAGCAGAGTACATTGCTGATGCTACTTGTTGCAGTCATATTTTGTGGATGATTCAAACTCTTGCAGATTTGAAGGTAAACTATATTGTTCCAATTACAATTCACTGTGATAACACCAGTGCCATTAGTGTCTCCAAGAATCCTGTTCTTCATTCCAAGACTAAGCATATCCCAATAAAATACCATTTTCTCAAAGAACAAGTTACAAACAGAGTCGTTCAGCTGAATTATATTACTTCCACAGAACAGATAGCTGATATATTTACTAAACCGTTAGCAGTGACCCCTTTTGGATATCTTCGTCAAAAGTTGGGGGTTATAACTTCTTTTGTCTAATCTGTTCACCTAATCAGGGGGAGTACTTATTGAATATCTGTTGTATTTCTAAGTTTCTCATAGTTGACAGGGGGAGTAGGTACTGCAACAGCTCAGGGGGAGCGTGTTTCTTCTTTGAAATTGATGTCAAAGGGGGAGAAAGTGTGGTAATTTCAAGGATGCTCTAGTGGTATAGTTGCATGTTTTTCAAGGGGTTTCCATCAATGGAAAAGGAGGAGATTGTTGGCATGTTTTTTAGACAGAGGAAAAGTATGCGTGTTTTCCATTGATGGCGAACATCAACATGATCAATAGCGTAGCGATAATGGCAAGATCAACAGTGTAAGCTCAGAAGGAGGAAAACAATCAAAGCACGACAAAGGTTTCATTTCGGAGTTTCACAGATCGCAAAATCCAAAGGAAAGAGGTTCGAACTCGCGATATGTGAAATCACGATAACAATCCTGATCGTTGGAGTCATAGGACATGTGGCAAGCGATTGGAATTTCGCTGACTTGCACATTGGAGGAGTCAACGGAGCATGGTGTGGGAAATCGCGATATGCGAGATCATGAAAAGATCTGGACCATCAAATCATTGAGATCGTGGACCATTGATCAGGCTTGATGAAATTCATAAGTTCACAAAATGCGAAGTTCCTTTTGGTGCAGCCTATGGTCACCGTCGGTGGTCACGTGAGGGGAAGAAGCTAGTGGTGCTAAGCTCCATCTCGAAGTCTCAACGATCGCGACTTGGAGTAGCGAGATCGCGATGATATCTAGACCATTGGATCATTGGAGATCTCGACCGTTGATCAGGCTCAATGAAGTTCATAAGTTCGCAAAATACGAAATGCCTTTTGGCGTAGCCTATGGTCACCGTCGGTGGTCACGTGAGGGGAAGAAACTAGCGGTGCTAAGCTCCATCTCAGAGTCTCGATGATCATGACTTGGAGTGTTGAGACCCTTCATCACAGGAATGTCGAAATGCGAAATCATGAAATTCAAATTCTGTTTAGTGCTCGGTCACAGCTAGTGGGCATATGAGATAAACGTGAAATCCTATGGATTTAATCCAACGGTGCTGGTTAATTGGAAACTTGATCGAAGGGTTACTGTTTCACCTCACAGGTAATCAATCAGTTACGATTCAGTTATCAAAATCGAATCATGGTTCTTGGACGGTTGGCGATTCAATTGTTGAGGCATTTTTGCCCAAGAAGATTCGAGGTGTAACTTAAGAGGATGTGAATAAAATAAATACGTGGTGACTGTGCACGCGCAGTCATGTGGAGTGAAAAATGAATTGAACTGTAGAAAGGTAAAATTACAGTATGCACAGTGTAAAGAAAACTTAGAGATGACGAACATAAGTGGAATATAACAGAATAGGTTAAGAGAGCAGAATGTGCACATATCAAAGATGCATATCTGTGAGAAGAAGATAAATCTGAGGTGTGCATGCTGAAACAGAGGAGAAGATCAGAAATCTGAAGAGGATGCAAGCAGGAATACATTGATGCAGGCAGAGCAGAGGGGCATAGCAGAATAGTGATAAGCCTGGTAAGCAAATGAAAACTATTGAATCACTGTAATAAATTCACAGAAAGCAAAGTTTCATATTTCAGGGTGGTCGGGAGGTGCTAGGGAGGACTGTTGTCCTCAGAGGTTCAAGTGGGTGCTTGAACACAAGGAGTTGTAGCTTCCATCTGGTTGTAGCCAAAGAAACTAGGGTGGCAGGGTGGTTCAAGGGAGAACATTGGTTCTCTGATATACAGGTCGGTGCTTGTGTAACTGGAAGTTGGTGCTTCCATCCCGTTGGTCTTGGAACTCTTAGGAAGTTGGTGCTTCCATCTAGTGGTGCTAGAAAGCAACATCTAGTGGTGCTACAACTCTTAGGGAGTTGGTGCTTCCTTCTAGTCGGTGCTAGAGAAACTAGAGAGTTGGTGCTCTCAACAAGTTGGAGCTTGTAAAACATAGGTAGTAGCCTTACTTTGAGTTGGTGCTCAAACATAGATGATGTACAGAACTTAAAAGACTGCCTATCATTTCGAAGAAGAAGAGGTTTTCTCCCTTTATGGGTTTCCTCGTGAAAAATCTGTCTCTATGTATATCTTATGTGTGATTGATGCTCATTGTTTATGTTGTTCATATGATGTATAATATTGATGGTCACTTGATGAAAGATTAAAAATGGTTTAATAGACTTAAAATTGTTTAAGCACAGTAACAACTGATTCACCCCCCCCTCTCAGTTGTCTTAGTAATTTCAACACTGATTTCCATGGAGACCATCACTAGTGTTGGAAATAATTACCAACTAGATGGATAGTCATTGTGCTAGTAGATAGACATTCTCTAGGTGAAAAATGGTCCATGACAATTATTCTTCTAGGACGTATGTCCGGATCAGAAGAATAGTCCTTGTAGCACATGGAGTCACTTCCAGCATCTGTTAGAACAATTATTATTCTAGGACATATGTTCTAAGAATGGTTCTTGTACACTGTGGAGTGAGTGACTTATTGAGCATCATGCCTAATTACTCGGATGGAGTATGGCTTCGAGAGATGATGCATTTGATTCTATCAGATGATACTAATAGTGATGATGGTGTTCGTGATTTGATCATGAAATAGTCTGTGTGGTTATGATGATGCTACCAGTTGAATGGTATGTTTGTGCTCAAGACCATTGTTTTCAATACCTCCCTAGCTAGGAGGGAGTGTTCATATTATGATAGCTGCAGGAGGTATTAACCTCCATGTGTAACCCTGAAAAGAATAGAATATTTCATAAAAAAAGAAGAAACCCTAAAGCTTTGGACATAACCCTAAAAGACAAGTCGGCTAAAGAAAATAATTAATATTGAGTCTTTAGCCTCCAGAAAGAGAAGTCGGACCAGACAACTAAGAAAGAGCAGTATAAATACAAGATGCCAAAGCTCATTTGTACACACACAGCTCGTAACTATAGAAATCTAAGGTGCACTGTAGAAATTTAGTAAGTGCGAAAGTCTGGACAGTAACTGCAGCTGCAACTACTGCCACTTGTATTTTCGGTTTTAGGCTTGGACTTTCTCTTGGTTATGGTTTGGAATTTAAGCCTTGTGTGCTAGCTTTGGAGAGAGGTATGCTACATTGATTGGCTATTGGTTCTATGGGTGCTTTCAGAATTGTTCTCTCTGTCAAGGTTAAGGTGCTAGGGGGTGGCTTCGGCCTATGGTTGGGTGACAATATTGTTATATTGTCTATGGTGAAACGAGCAAACCTATTTTTCTAACAGATAGTATATGTCTCTACTCAAAAAACAAGTGTCCCAAAAATTTTGTAGAGGAAAGTGCTCTGATACCACTTGTAAGGTACCAGATGTATTATAATAAGAAGAAACATAAATATTGCGACAAACACCAGTGGAACAAGAAAATATAGAGAACAATAACACCAACGATGATACCTTTATTGATAGAAAGCCAAGTTCACTTTCCTCTTCGGGGGGGAAACCTCCGACAGAGCAGAGCTCTATTACAATAATTCTCAACACTAGACTTTCCCATGCCTTCTACTCATATTTATACTAATTCTATCTTCTAAAGAATATTCTAGAGGAAGATCTTTCTAGAAGCATAAACTTCTATTAAGTCTTCTTACATTAGACTTGTTCACATTATTATATAGGCCTTATTTACTAATGTCGGCCTTTATTACATATAAAACATATTATTCTACCTACATGAGGAGTTAGGGAGTTTAGGTCCCTAACATATTTTAGCAGGTGTATAGCCTTGGTGATTCTTAGTTAATATTTTTAGGTTTATGACAGATGTCCAATACTCATTCCTCGCTCTTTCACAATTAATTAACGTAATTTGACTTGAATTCATGTTTATTTCGATACTATACTAGCATTAAAGTTGCATTTGTTCAACTTTAATTTTGAACATATCTGTTTTATTTATAATTTCAAATGGTAACCATTAACCACTAATTGCATGTATTTAATAATGTTCCTTTACTGACAAGGAACTATTTTTTTATCATTTACAGTGGAGTGTAGGGGCAGTTGACTGGTAACTTAGTCATTGGAATTGACACTTTGTTTGAGACAGTTTCCCTAATTTGACATCCTCTAATATGTTATTTAGGGTGGGAAGTTTCATAAAGAAAGAGTAATGCCCATTGGGTACATTTGTTGTATGATTTTGTGGTCATTGCCATCATACATTGCGTATTATGGTGTTTATTTTGGAGATACGATGAAATTATGATAGTATTTTCTAATTGTGCACTTTAATTATTTGGGGATTAATGTTTATAACTTTATTATTCTATGTTGTCTGACATTGTGTTCTTTTGGTGGTGCTTTGGCAGGGGCTATATTGTCTTTTGGTGCAGGAGCTACTTTTGGTTGGGTTTTTGGGAAGGAAATTACTAACCATACACTTCGTCTATATAATTTTGACTGCATGGATGCCCGGCTAAAGTTTTTTGAGTGGTGGGAAAAGAAAAGTGAAGGTAGATCTTAAATTGCTAGGCAAAAACTTTGGTTTCTCACCATGTGTGCTTGAAAAATTTCATAGAATCATTTCAATGATTTGGTGTTTGTTTCTATTTTGGTTGATTCTGAGGACATAGGTGCACATGACTCAACTTTATTTCTCTTAGGCTAACTACTGAGAAGTCTCTTCCAATAAAGTCTGTTAAAAGTGCAAGACATGCAAGTTAAATGTGATGATGATTTTCTGTGAGACCAAAAAGTGCATGGAATATAAGGTTTGGAAGATTTGAATGGGTTGCTTTATGTTGGGTTTCTGCCTGCCAATTTAGGCCATGGTTATTGGAATTTTTGCAATATCCTAAAATAATGCATTTAAAAAATGAGAAAAATTAAAATTCCCACCAGAGGGAGGTTCATTTGTTTGTATGGTTGTTGATATGCCAAAGAAAACCCTTCATTGAGATGTTCATGATGGTCTACATTTAGTGAAAATACCCTTTCTCCTGATCCCTGAGTGTGCTACATGCAAAATAATTTTAAGTCCTCTTGAATTCATTTGGAGTTTGCAGAGTTCTTCGAAGTACTAGTTTTCCCTGCTTATGTATATCATGATCTCTACCATATTTTCCCATGGTGATCGATATTTTGTTTATTTAATGCTATGAATATGAAATTTGTTTTTACATTAATATATAAACTAAAAATATATTGGATTGGAACAACATTCTAGCAGTTAGTAGGTTATCTATTCACCAAGGTTTTAATGTGATTGACTATGGTTGTTTAGTTAGCAAAGATCAAGTGTTCTTAGCTCTTTAGCTTTGGTAATATTAAACATGGTTAGAGTTCTACCCAGACTTAATCAGATTTGTGAAAAAAAGTGAATTACTGAACCAGTGTACACGTTTCCTTGTGGATTTCTTGTAAAGGTTACATCTTTCCCTTCATTGTTATATTGTATCTTATTTTCAGGGCACTTTGATAAACTTCTGCATTTAAATTTTTATCTTGTTTGTATTACAATGGCCTCTAGTTTGTTGGACATTCTCCTATTTGACAAAGTTGCTTGAGATTCTATGGTTATCCATTTGATATTCGTGGCACTATCATCTATTCTTGGGAAGTTCCAGTTCATTTTAATATTTTATATGATGCAGTTTCATAAAGTTATTTGCAGTTTGGTAGGTTCAAAGGATTCTGAATCAACATACATTATAAGAATTACACAAATGTTGTTGATATTTTTAGTTTCTAAAAATTGCTTGTTGATGCAAATGTTGTGATGCAACACTGATCATGTAATTTCCATGAAGTTTTAGTGCATGATATTTTATAACTGATGTGTTTTTGGGCTCACTCTCTTGTGAACAACATTTATCAAACTTTATAAACAAACGTTGTGGATCTCCTTAAATGATACTCAATGATCGTGCTTTACAAATTAGTGTTTATTTTCATGTGACAAAGGCCCTCTCTCTATTTGAAACATGTAGGGTGCACTCGGGTGCACTCACAGACAAGGATGTCTATGGTTGGTTCAAATAGAATCTTTACAACATATTGTCTTCTGAAAGATTTGTCAATTCTATGATTTAGTTTATAGGTTATACATGTGTAGAGTGGAGCACTATATGGCTATAAAAGCATTTATTTGAATTTTATAAACATTAATTGAATTTGGGAGCAACATCTCTTAGAAAATATGCATAAAAGAGATGGTTAGCGCTAAATGCACACTTTCAACCCTCTTACTGCCCACCCTCCTTGTGGAGGGGTGTTGAAGGTGTGCCTTTGCATATTCTATGATTGATTTCTCCTTTGAAATTTAACATGATATAAACATGGTATTAAAGCAATGGTGAGCCTATGACCCTTTGAGGCAATTGCAACCTTGTCTAAGGGAGAGAAGCAATTCTCCCAAGTGCTAGACCATAGACTAGTGGGAATGAAGAGACTTGGGAAAGATGGTATGAACCATTTTCAACACTATACAACTAGTGCAATACCTCGATGTTGACCTTGGAATATATTCGATCAAATTATGTAAATAATATGATGATGTGGTTGCTTTGTTAGAGTGTAGAGCTATGTGGGTTTGAGTTTAAAGTAACTCATGATGTAAATCCCTTGCACAAATTCCCATTGTGGAGCTCAAGACCAATGCTTGAATGTTAAAAGCCTCAAGCTTGGACTTGATTATTATATGTTTATATTCCTAGATATCATGTTATGATCCTTTGCACAAATTCCTAGTGTGGAGATCAAGACCAATGCTCGAATGTTAAAAGCCTCAGGCTTGGACTTGATTATTATATGTTTATATTCCTAGATATCATGTTATGATGTCACCATGTACAAAAAGGATAAAGTGAAAAATAATATAAAGTGCATGGGTTGACTTACTAGAAGGAAGAAAAGGTTTAAATTAGAGGGGAATTAAAAGGAGATGAGAGAAAACACAAGATTGTCTTAGTTGCCATGTTTCAAGATGAGAACTCTTTCCCTTAACTTGCGATATTTGTCTGTATCATCGGAAAAACAATTTGACACCTCTTGTATACATGCAAGGCTTCATAGAAAACATCTTCATTTTTTTTCCTTATTCTTTATCCTTTGGGCTAGCTTTTTCTCTTCTATTACCCTAAAGTTGGTTTTAGTTTTTCATGGAAGAAGACAATAATGTAGCCACTAGGAATGAGTGATTGTGATGTAGAGTGCCAAAGCTACTAAAAATGAATGTCTAAAGTAAAATTATGTTGGTTATGGAGTATAATTGAGCTAACATTGTCTAAATTTGCCAGTGTTTTCCTTGGTGTTAAGATTTTGGACGTTGTACTACCATACAAGGTCTTCCATAAATATATCAACATGAATAATTTTGATAGAATATTAACTTTGAAAATGAAGGATCTCTTGAGGTAATTTATGCACATAAGGGAAATTCCCAACCCTGATGGATCCTTTCTTTGCAAATGAAGGATCTCTTGAGGTAATTTATGCACATAAGGGAAATGCCCAACCCTGATGGAGCTTTGCTAAAAGGAAGATGCATAAGCATTGGTTGAAGAACCTGAGCGATAGGTGTTAATTTGTCTAGACTCTAGGTGTTAATTTGTCTAGAGTCTTGCAACATTATATAAGAATATTTCCCCCTTGTTTCATAACTTGTATTGGGGGTGATATCCACATTTGATACCTATCATTGCAAGAAAATTGTTCCTACATAATCAGTTTCCATATGTACAACTTGATAAAGACAAATATTTGATCTATTGTGTAAATTATGGATGAGTATGGTGAATGGTTAGGAATTGTTTAAATGGTAAAATATCTCATGTAGTTATGCATTTTGTGTGAATGTTGAGCATATGAATGAATTTCACATGTAGATTTATATTTTTGTTAATGCATAGCTTTTAATTTTGCATATGGTTAAATTGCATTTGAAATTTGGAGTGATTTGTTGGGAAATCTAGTTAGTATACAATTGGTAGATTAGTTTAGTATGTGGACATTTTGAAATTTGGATGTGGGTACTTGGTTCCTAACATGGTGAGTAGAGGTGGGTACACCGCAATGATCTCAAAGCTAGTGTCAACACTGGGGCCTTTTGGACCATTGTAACAAAGTGTTTTTTCAAAAAATATGGGGGAAATGCTAATGTAAATCCGGTTGGATAGAGTTTAGTAGTGGCTTAGTATTCGTACAAATGGGATAATTCTAGTATTATTGGAGTATGCTAATCTTGTAGAAAATGGATCCTCTTTCCAGTGACAGATTTGTTAAGAATCCAATAGAAATTCTAGGTAGGAGTAGAGTTCTACTATGATCCAAGGCCAATGCGTGGTAAAATAATGCACTTAGGGCCCTTTTTCATTTCTGAATCGACCCAGATTGTCAAAAATTTGATTAGAGTTATAGATTGATGGAAACTTCAAATTTATGTTCACCAAATTTCAACGTCGTAGGGAAGTTTGCTACAAGATTAGAGGACTCCATTATTATATTGTTGGGAGCACATATTTGACAAAACCTAGTGATTTTTGAGTGCATTCAAGGCTTAAATCCATGAGAGAGTATTGTAGATCACAAAGAGGTCAAGCATTCAAAACCTATCCACTACAAATGATAAAGGGAAATTTTGAGAAAAGAAAATTATGTGTAATAATTTGTATCTCAGATACCATGTCACTTGATAATATGGATTTCTCACTCTTGTTGTTGCATGAGCCCTAGTGTTACATTCCCATGTGGACTTTAGAGAATTGTGGTGTGGCATATGTGGTAGTGGGAGTATTGGATCATCAAGCCATCAAGCTTGTGTGTAAATTATTTCGACTTTGTTATGACTTGACAAGTTTCCTTGACATGGGAGAAGACTGGGTTGTTGGGTCATCGGGGCATTAAGCTTGCCTGGATTATTTTAGGCTTGATATGATTTGATGATTTTTCTTGGTAGGAGAGAGAAGATTGGGCTATCTAGCATTGGGGTATGAGAGCTACTACCTTAAGTATTTTGAGTTTGAGATGCCTTGATGATATGGCTCAACAAAAGAGAAGATCAAGGAATTGATCCATTGCAACATTGGACTATATTATATACTTGGAGACTAATAATGGTATCCCTAGGATTTGATTTGATAATATTGCATCACCTTAAGACATGATATTGCTCATGATAATTACCCTCTTCAATATTAGATGTTTAGTGACTTGCTATCAAAATAACATCCAAAAAATACATTCTCCTTTATGGCCTCTTGAAATTGTCTCTCTTGTGTCCAATCAATGTCTATATTGATGTTTTTGTGTTGTTTATTAAGCCTAGAATTCAGTCCAAATCAATGTTGTTTATATGATGCTTTTACATCAATTTGTATGTTGGCATTAACATCATTGTTAGTGTTGAAAAAGGCTTCCCGATAGTGCACTTTGGTGGATGTTGATATGGACAATTTTGCATCTTCATTTGGTCATAATAGTATCCAAAAGTATGCCCAAACAAGTGCCAAAAATTAATAAAGCCACATAACCACTATGATAGTAAGACTTTTGAGATTAAAAAGTCATAAACAATGGTGCTTGTAGATGTATAATCCAAGACAAAAGATATGGTGTATAAGTAATCTTAACTTTTCATGTTCCCAACTAGGAATTGATTGCTCAATTATTTGAAATGTATGCCCTTGTTGTTGGGGAACAAGGTGGAACATGATATGAAACAAAGAACACAACATTGCAGATAATCGAAGTAGGGAAAAATTTCGAAGAACAAAGGTGGTGTCTAAAGACACCGTCACAACACTTAAGCCCAGTGTATTGTGATCAAAACATTACAATGCATATTGCACATCTTGATCTGCATGATCTATTGTGCAATGCACTTCACATTTACCATGTTTATAATGACCCAAAGGGTCCTTTTTTATAGTCTCAATATCTAATCGACTCCCATAGAATTTGAAGGATCTTGTCCACATATAACCATCGATGGTTAGAATTGATTCCACAAAATCTGCTCTGTCAAGTCGGTTCGACATGACTCAATCCGACTGAATATCTTTCCAACTCATAGTCGATTGTTGGGTTGGTTGATCCACCATCCGACTATTTTCCACTGTTGGTCAATTGTCCAACTAATAGGCACATCGACTACTCGACTGACTGGTATGGTGTGTTGGTTGATCTCTCAACCGACTATATCTAGATGAGGGTCGAACTCTCAATTGACTGAACTAAGGAGATGTGTGATGAGACATCAATGCTTGATGTCCCAACACCCCCCAATCAACACACAATTCTGGAGTTTCAGGAGGTGAAATTACATCACTGGAACACCCTCCCATAATTGCAATGTCCTAAAGCCCTAACAAAGTGCAGATATTGATAAATCTAGCTTCAGCTAAAGGTTTAGTGAATATATCAACAACTTGATCTTCGATGCAACAATATTTAGGAGAAACAACATATGGTCATGAACCAATTGTCTCAAGTAGTGAGCATGGAGTTTGATATGCTTCATATTATTGTGGGAAACAAGATTGTCAATAATCTGTATAGCACTTTGGTTATCACAATAGATAATAGTTGAGGTTTGAACAGGGAAGCCAAGTTCACCCAAAAGTTGGCGAATCCAGAATGCTTCAATACTTGCTTGAACAACGCCACGATCTTCTTCTTCTGTAGTCGACAAGGAGACTACCTTTTTTTCTTGCATGACCACACCAAAGTTATAGTGCTATAGTGAAACACATACACAGAAATGGACTTCTGATCATCGTTGTCGCCAGCCCACTCGGAGTCGATGACAGTGTCTAGTGAATCTGAGCTACGACAATATTTGATACCAAAATGAGTGGTACCCTTTAGATAATGAACAATTCATTTGACTGCCTTCAACCAACAATGAGATTCAATAAATGGGACAAGTACTTAGGTTGATTGGCCACTTTAGGAATGCAGGGCTCAAAATGGCCATAGTTTATACACCACACAATAGGATAGGGGGGAGGGAATTACACCACAAAATAGGATAGGAGAAATATTCAGGGGAAGAACCAAAAAAGAGGACTGACTTTTCCTCAACCGACATTCGTCTGGGGATGGGTCTATAGGTAGGGGATGTTGGGGTGAGAGGAGGAGAAATAACCATGGGTACTTCTTATTTATAAATTCCTAGTCGCCTCAGTACTTCAAAGAATAGAAGGTTGTAATGAATGTATTTGTGTGGTTCATATCATGTAATGAATTCATAATATTTCCTCGACGTGAAATGAGGCATAAGGTATTTTCCCATCGAGGTAACCATTTCATCATGTTGTCTCACACATTTCATGGTTTTATCTCACTGGTGGGTTATTCCTTCTATGATGGATCTTCATAGACTAGTAAGTAAAGAGTGAGTGCGCTACTTGGTGGGTACATTAAGATAGAGAATTTCCCCAGCCTTAGTAGCCAAAGAGGAGAGCTTTCCCAACCTATTACCAAAGGGTTTGTCTCCTCACCCACACTTGGAGGGTCCTCCTTGGATTAGTGCAAAGAGGAAGTATTTCCATTAGTGCTAAAGTACCTAGCAATTATTCCTAAAGTCCCTAGAGAAACCTAAGGTCTTTCCAATGGTCTTTCCATTAGTAGGAATGGTTGGGTCAAGGTTGAAGCACAAAGAGAGGGGAAGCATGGTCCTGCCAATGGGCATGGTGCTTCCTAGAAATAGGGAGATCATGACCTTAGGGGTAGGTCCAGGTTAATATTATACCGACAGGTAGCTAAGCCAAGCCAGAGCTCCCATTCCATAAGGAAATACATCATCTACAAATAGTAGATGGGAGATATTTTTTTCTCTTGTTACGTACACTCCTTTTGATTTTAACTTATTCCCTTAATCCTCTTAAAATTCGGCTCATTATTTCTTCTACCAACAAAAAGAGAAGGGGCGACAAGGTGCTACCTTATCCTAACCCCATCTCGCTAGAATACTTTTGTAGGAGAACCATTAATCAAAGTTGTATATAAGGTTATTGTAGAGAAACATTCTTCAAACAATTTTACAATGTGATTGTCAAGTCCTATATCTAGCATCAAATATCTTATAAAGTTCCAATCAACCCTGTCATGGGATTTTGGTAAATCCAATTTGAGAATAAATGATGTGATCTCTCTTTTCTTTATCAAATGTAAAACCTCATAGGCCAACCTACCACATAAAATATATTTCTTCCTTCCACAAACCCAAATTTCTCTTTCAAAATGACATTGTGTAAATGGTATTTATTCTCTAGGCTATGACCTTAGCAATAATCTTTTAAAAAAAATTACATAGTGAGACACACCTATAGGAATCAAATCATTGTGGATTCTCCTATTTGATAATAGTTGTTATAAAAGTAGAGTTTAGAGGTCTATAAATATTACTTCAAGATCTTGATTCCTATACTATTTATAAAAGGTCTATTCTTAACAATTCATAAATACTTCTAAAGACTTTAATTGGCCATCCATCGGGCCTATGGGCCTTGTCACTTCTTCTTCACTAATGGTCCTTCTCACTTCTTCACTAATAGAGTCTCTTAGAGATTCATTATGGTTCTCGTTTATAACATAGATAAATAGGCCATGGTTTGAAGAATTTATATGATATTGTGTTGCCTTGGATTGGTATAATGATCCACAACCACTCTTGCAATTTCATCATAACCTTTATGAAAAGTTCCATTTTTATCCATTACCTTCCATAGTGTTTTGGGAATTCCTTGCTTGAGTGAACTTGTGGAAGTACTTGGTATTTTCATCTTCTTCTTTAAGCCAGGTTGCCCTATTTATTTGCCTCCACTTAGCTTCTTCGCAATCCTAGAGCCTGTTTTTGTTACCTTCCATCTTGTCCATAACCCTATTGGTTTCCTTATATATTTCCCCCTTCTTAACTCCTCATATATCGATTCCATATTCCCTTCAACATCATTTATGTCCTTATGATTCTGAGAGTTTTTTTCTCTGATCCACTCCTTTGCATTGATCCTTAATCTTTTAAGGTTTGCATTCATGGGTTCCATTGCATACATCTCATATTGAGGATCAAAAGGAACCCATTCCTTTTGTACAAATTTCTAAATTTTAATCTTTGAGCCAATACGAGTTGAAATTGAATGGCGATGGTGGTTTTTGAACTACTTGTTCTAGTTGCAATAAGATTGGGAAGAGATTCGATGTTACTTCCACCCCAACCCATGATTTGTACATGTCATCTATAGCTAAATGTTCTTAGAAAAAAGAAAACAAATGTAACCTTTTAGCTATTGTTTCTCTTCATGTTCTTCTATTTCTCCATGTGGAACTGAGATTCCCATGTTTTGCATCCACTAAGTTCTTGTCTTCTAATTATTTAATAAAAACTCCACCAAAATTTCACGTTTGGCTTGCTCACCCCAAATTTTCTTCTCTTCTAAGGGTTAGGTTTAGGTTTCCATCCATAAACCATATTCCTCGGTAGTATTTCATTATTCATTATCTCCATCTAATGGTCCTTTCTATTGTAATAAGGCCCATACAAATTTACAAAGTGGATGTCTATGTTAAATTCATTGACATATAAAGTGCTTGTTACTTCACAAACTCTTACCAAGGGAAAGTCCCACCCTGCAAGGGAGAGCTTAGGGAAACAAATAGGCAATATGCTCATTGTCACCCTCAACAGCCTTGCTTCTAGTATTCTAGGCTAGGGTTTCTAACTTAAGGAGGGTTTTCTTATGTGGTCAGACCAGGTCCTATCGTTCTATTAAGATGGGTGAAATAAAGGGATTATTTTGACTTGGTTGACTTCTACTAAGAAATGGCTCTAGACATACAATTGAAGACAACAATAAATGCTTGGAGTATGACACTTGCTTGTTTGATGTGTCACATCAATGAATCATTTCTCATCATCAATAACCAATGACCAAAAGTAAAATATCAACATTTTTCATCATCAATAACCAATGACCAATGGGATGAAAATGTAAAATATCAATGTTTAAACAACATATATATGCTATGAATCATGTAGGATGTCACTGTGAATAAATGAAAGGTATAGGAAACAAATGTATCAACAATGAAGAACATCACCAGATCATATTCCAGAGTGCACATACAACCATATATTGTCACAATTCATCCCTTTCTTTGTGCCATTATAAGTGTATATATAACATATGGTATGAATCAATCACACAATGCAAACTCAGAAACCCTGGTCGTAATAAATCTTCGAGATCGAACCTTATAAAAAATAGATAAATAAGCAATGTTGTATGGTTTTTATAGGTAATTGAGGGGGGTTTAAATAGGAAAGAATTATGGCTATCCAACCAAGCAAAGGGATAGGCCAACGATGCACTGAGATGACAATTACAATAGCAATCCTTGCCTCTGGATATTTTGCAGAAATTGATAGTTAAATGGAAAGTTATGACAATGCACCAATGAAGGTAAAGTTGAGGGCTTAGATGAGGTCATTTGGCCTCCTTGGAATTTTTTTGGCTACCAAGGACAAAATGGATAAATATGTATTATTTTTTTTGCAAGGGGACAGGTAAAACCAACATTGTATAGTATCTTATCTATGCAGATTTTGATAGCTGGAAACATTACATGAACATATGGGAAAGAGATGGCATTCTGCCCCTCAAGCTAGGTCATTGGACCTTATTAGATGTATGCTACCTTCCTAATATATTCAAGAAAAATTTGTACCCCAAACGTTGCAAGAAAACATGGCTCTTAATGCAATCATTCCAAGCAAAAGTTTCATTCAAGCATCCACAAAAAGTCAAATTAGTTTAGGTTCAAAGACACCTTAGTATTCAAGGGTTAGATGACAATGAATCCAAATTAATTTCCAACCATGAAAATATTCAATGAAGAACAAGGTAGCATGAATTACACAAAATATAAACCATTGATGCTCAAAACAATTTAGATCCAAGGTAGACATATTAAAACCCTAGATTGAAAAACAAAAATAAAAGGGACAAAAAAGGAATTTTTGAGTTTTTAGTGTTTTTTGGGTGGTTGAAGACAATGAAAGACTAGTGCCTTTGGAGGGATATAGAGTCACTATGTCAAATAAAAGTGAAGTCTAGGGTTTAATATGAGGTGGTGTTGATGCATCGAGAGGATTTCCCCTCAATATCTACCTAGGCTTAGAAGGTTCCCTTCAATGTTGAATGGGAGGATTGTTCCATGAAGAATCCTTTCCTGGTACTAGCAAGGTGAAATCAAAGGTTGGCCAAGAAAAATGATAGAGACATGAGATTTCCTATGTTAATGGATGAAAAATGACTTCAATGATAAAAGGGTGAAGGTTAGAGAACTTACCTTGAGAACCCTTCCAAGTGGAGAATTTCACCATTCTTTGGCCTTGTAGTAGCCTTTTTCTTTCAACAAACCTTCAAGAGTGCTTATCTAAACCTTGAATAATAGGTAGACATTCACAAAAGAAAATAAATTGATATTTGAAGAACACTTTAAGCCAAGTTTCTCATTAATCTCTAATGATTTGAAATGGAGGAGTCTTCCTTTTATAGGTAAATCTCTTCCTCAAATACAATACAAAACCATGTTCTAGCTTAAAACCATGAGCTCCAAAACCATTGTCCCGGTGAAAACCATGGGAAAATACAATAAATAATAAAATACATCCCATAATATTCTGAAAAGGTGAAACGACCTTCTAGAAGAGGTAAAGATATAATGAGTAAGCTACATGTGTGGACAAAAGAGAAGATAAGAGAGGTGCACCCCTAAAAAATGGTGACACCAAGGAAATGGTCCAATAGCACCAACATCCTCTAATCAACCTCTTTGATCCATGGAATGGTATAAAAGTTGAAAAACGTCTTAAAAAAGGGATGATATCACCTCCACATGTGTGAGTAATCCAAGCAATAATGTCATATCAAGAGGCACCTGTGGGCTTATCAAGGTAAGTTCTCCTCAAGAGAACATCAAGCGATGGTTCCACATCATCATAGGGTCCAAGTCACCATGTGGCTCACCTTTGTAATGTGTAATCACCCTCTCCAATGCATTAAATACCCCCGCGTGTGGTCCAAGAGGAGAAAAGAATGCATGAGCATGCATGCAACATCCAAAAAAGCAAGGATGATGCATATAAATGGTCCATGTGGAATGTGTGATGAAATGGCGCCCTTGTCATGGCCCGAAGCACTATCACAGATCCCAATGTAGTGACATTTATCTCGATGCAATACATAGATCCCAAAGAAAATTCCATGTATCCTAATGTCTGTAGATATGGCCATATATGAGTACATGAACCCAATGCAACATCATAAATCCTAAGGCACTGTCACGAATCTCAAGGCATTGTACATGTATCCAAATACACAATACCCACTTGAAGTGATGGGTCTCTTAGCAAGCCATTAATTGGTAGCACTTGGCGACATCCTTTAGCACAACATAACATAGGGGGTTAGTTCAATACTTGCCTAAGTCTTACCAAGGGGAACAATATTGACCCTTATACATGCATCAAGTCCTAGGACAACCCATATTTTCTAAGTACCTAGGTTAAATATAGGAAATAATGAGTAACAATGACAAAAAGGAAGGGAGAATGAGTTCATGTGATGACCCTCAAAGTCTTATACATGCACATGCATTTTTATTCATTTATTCATTCATATAGCTTTATTGAGCTAGGATTTTTACACATAATAACCTTCTAGAGGGAGCTTAGCAATGAGTTACCATCCTTGACACTGTTTCGTACTACCCCTTTAATCCTTTTTCTTTAAATGTTCAGTTTATCGAACAAGTCCATGTTATTTAGATATTCATAGACAAAGAAAGGACTAGGGACATTGGCCTCATAGTGAGGGGGCATTTCCTAAGCTTTATATTTGGATTTTTACTTTTATCTCTTTATCTCTTAGCCGTAGTAGATTTATTGATTTAGGATTTAATTTGACATTTCCTTTTGACCTTTGGAAATCATACATGACCAAGATGCAATTTTTTGTGGATGGAGTGAATGATAGTAGGGAGGTGGAAAATGGTTAGCATTGTTGGGATATGGATAACACTATATAGCCTAGATGCTCAATGGTACAAGTTAACCCAAGAAATGAGACACTTCTAAGAAAAAACATGTTCCCCAAGGTACTACAAGGCAAGTAATAAAACCATGTAATGTTATGAAATGATAATAGACAATCATTAGGTGTTTACCACTTTACAATGATCTAAGAAGTTTTATCATCATGTCCCAATTTGTTTCAATAGAAAATTAAAAATACCTTGACCTTTTTAGAACAGGTTCGAGTCAAATAGCAATGATTTGAAACACTTTTTTTATACACTATTTTGTAAACCTAAGGACTTGATGGTATAGATATGTAAAATATAGGATTTCCAATCATAGCAAAAGAAAGAAAGGGAACGGATACTCAATTGATACATGTGATTTCAAATGAAGAAAATTGAACCATACCGTGCCATACAATAATACATCTATCATTTGAGAAATGGGGATGAAAGTGAGATACACCACAATTGAGCTAGTACGAACATGAATTTGGTGGAGATCAAGAGGAAGTTTGTTTGGATATGGAGAATATGAGCATGACACCTCATGCAAGAAACAACATGACACCCTTGTGAAGGTATCCAAAAAGTTGTCACCCGTGAGGAGGTAACAATGCTAATAATGGTTAATTTGAAAAGGAACGAGCTTTAAGTCTGCAAGATTTCTTTCAACCTAGTCCTCATCCTCATAATCCCCCACTAGCTTCACTTGTAAAAAAACTCCATCTCTTTATCATTTCTTGGAGAGAGGTTATAACATCATTGCTACTTAGCCCATATTTTTTGGATACTATATCAATATGGGCCATGTATCCCAATTTTGTATATATTGCATATTTTGATAGACACGATGTATTTTCCTTTTATCTTATTATACCGATGGTTCACTTCTTGCTTATGAATTAGATGATGTGATTGATATTACATGCTTATTGTACATGCATGATTGTATAAATTCTCATGTTAATGCAACAAATGCCAATCTAACATTTAGTAAGCCAATGAATAAACAAACATGTTTAAACTTCTAGAAACATGATCATAAGTAATAAACACAAAATATCTCTCAAGAAGTCACACCCTCAAATTCTTCTGAATAACAAAGAGGACATTTGGTTTATATTTGAGAACCATCCCCCGAAGGAATTTTTATTTCAAGGGATACCCTAATCCCATTATGTTCAAGGATAAAGACAACATCACTTACCTCACGGGGCTTTCCTTTCTCTAAGGGCCTATTTGATCAAATTTTGTCTTCCCCTACTAGCTTCTTCCTTGGCACCTTTTTTTTTCCATCTAAATATGAGATTTCCTCCTTTGAGTCCTCTGTGAATACATTTTTTCATCAATCTCAATACCTATTTTTTAGATCTCTCACGAATCAACCTCCTTGTTTCTCTTGTTTGGATGCAAGTGGTACCTTTTTTCCTAGTATGGATACCCTTATTTATTATATGAATAGGATGAGAATGAGATTTCAACTGAATTGCAGTGCTTTTTCTTCTTCTCCATGTTTAGATGTTCTTTCCCCTAGTAAGTAAATACTTTTGGAATAGTTCCAATCTATTTCTCTTCTACATTATGGAATTCCATCTTCCATGTTGCCTCTGTTACAAGTGAGTCGATGTTTAAAAGTGGTAGTAATGGCCATGTATTTTGATTCTCCATTACTTCTTTCCTTGTATTTTATTTCCTAGAGCCATAACATATTCAAATTGAAAATTATTTAAGGAGTTTTCCTTACCTCATGTAAGTGCATCCTCTAAGGGTCTCTTTAGAGTGTTTCTTGCCCCATCCCTATTGACTCTTTCATTTGAAGTGGGGTTGTATTTACCATATTCCCTTGAATTTCAAGCATGGTTCTCACATCTAGTCAGAGTCTAGTACCTATAACCAAACTTTATGTGTATCATTGTGGCCTCATCTAGGATGTCTCCTTTCCCCTTTCCTAACAAGAAATTTTAAGATGTCTATAGTCCTTTCACTTGGTACACATAAAATGATTTTTTCATAATCTAATATAGAATGAAATTACATGCCAATCTCAACTACATATGTGCCATCTAGTAGTCCATTCTCTAATTCCAATTCTAGTCTACCCATTGATGTAGTAGTACATGTCATTTTCATGTTTTCTCATCCATCGTGATGTATAGCCCCATGGAATTCCCAATTTCCTTGAAAAAACCCTTTGTCCTTAACGCTAGAGGGATAAAGGGTAAATTAACTCATTTAGATGCTTTGCTAGCTTTGACTTTCAATGCATTAAACCTTATCTCCCTAAAAATGTAGTCTTATATGTTTATCCTCCCAAAACCAAATTCCACCTCCAACAATGGCTCTATATTCTTCGGATCTAAACATAAAGGTGATATAACCCCTTGCCATAAAAAAGAACCAAAGAAAATAACTTCACAATGGTTCCTAGTTTTTCTTCATCAACTATTTTAAGGACTTCTCACCAATTTTAGATTGTGTAAAAAACCTTGAAAGGGGAAAATCTGCATACACCCTAGATGTTTTTGAAATGATTTTTAATTCAACTTCATTTCTCACTTTTTTCTGTCTTAATTTAATTACCTTGTCCCTCTTCTTCTTCCTATATTCCTTTTTTGTGAGATCAGAATATGGTTTTTCTTTGTTACATACTGCCAAGGATTTAGTTTCTCCTTCTACCTCTAGACTACCATTGTTTCCATGATTCCACTTTGTATTCATTAAAAAATGGTGCACCCTCTAATTGAAAAGACCTTGTCAAGGATTGAACTGACATAATACTCCCTATGTTTTCCTTTAGACAAGAAAATTGGTATTCCAACACCATGGACCTATGGAAACTTCATTTCTTCCAACACCCATTATGCCCTTGGGTGGTATGGTTCCATTTAATATATTACCTCCAAATCCTTTAATCATGTAGAATTTAGTGTTGTGATTAGGATTTCCCTCCTAGAATGAGTCGTCTAAGAGATTGGGAACCTTCTTCCCTAAAAACAAGGGTTTGATCCCTAAGGTATTTCACTTGTACTTCACATCAAATCCAACTTCTTGTCCACATACTACCCAATGGTGGTCAAGTATGGTTTTTTGTCCTAGAGTTTCCCTCTATGACTTGTGTGCTTGGATTTAACTTTGAAAAGCATGTTCAATCCCCATTGGATTGTTCATCGAAAACTTGTTTACCTTCTTTGGATCAATCAAATATCGACTCCAATTTTCTTTTGAGGCTTATTTCTTGTTATGTATATCTTTCTCCCCTTACGTAACCCGTTTAGAATATATTATAGGTCTAATTCTTCATAATGTATTCCATTGTTCTTTTGCTAGAGATATACTCCCCTTCCATGCTTCCACAACTACTAGTTGTGATGCAAATATCACTTTTCCCGCCAACTCCTCCTTTGGATCATATAACTAGTCTCCTTGCTCTCCTCCTTCCTCCATTGTCCCACCCATAACTTAAAACTTCTCTTCTCCATTATTCAAACCAAAACATTTGTGAACAACATCCCTATTTAACCCTTTAACATATATTAATGCATCTAAGGGGATTCAAATTGGGCACCTACTGGCATATAACTATCCAAATACTCAACAATATTGGCGACCACTAGTTGAAATAACCCCTTGGACTATATATATATATATATCCAGTCCAAAGAAAAATAATATTTTTTCCATTGTTTTTGGAAAACAATGTTGAATGTGCTTACACAGAAAGAAATCCAAAGCCTCTAGGAAGAGATTAAGTGTTCAATTGTGTAGTTCATAACTATAAGATTCCATGATGATAATATTATAAATATTCCAAACCATAACAACCATACCAAACCTCAAAACATAGGAAGAAAGGAACCCTAATAATATCATAAAATTTCCAAATATGAGACATACAACAATGCCTCTTGTATGCTTTTCAAAATCACCAAAAGGTTCTTGAGAAAGATATAAAATAATATTAACTTACCATGCTTGTATTGGTCATGGTGTTGGCTTCTGTAGTCATAATGGAAGGTTTCTTTGCTTCCATGTGCTCTTGGACAACTACCTATATCTTTTTCAATGCTTATTCCTTCTCTACCAACTCTTGGTGTAGCTAAGTCATTATTTGAGTGAGCCTCTCCTCATGAAAAATATCTATACGAATGACTTTCTCTCAAATTGCATAAGTTAGAATCTTCTATTGTCCTAATCTACCATGACATTTGTGAGGGAATATTGACATTCAACAAATCAATTCTTTAGCAATGGTAGCAGTCTTGTCAAGATCTTGAGGTTTTTATCCATGTTTGCTATCCTTTGATAAAACATCATGACCTCTCCTTCAAATTTTTGTTCTCTTCTTGAATTTTCCCATTGATGGCTTGCAAGTCTTGAAACCTTTGTCTTTTTCTTTACCCGTGTTGAATCTACTTTCTCCTCAAAGTTGTAACAACAATGTCATATTTAAGGATTCAATGGCTTTGATACCTTGTGATCCATAAATGAGGTACTTATAGCCCACTTGTTTAATCAACATGGATCCTTTATGGAAAATGAAATCTAATCTATGTTCTCAGTTTTATGTAGAGATATTTATCTTCAATGGCTTATGAGGCATATGAACTCAATGTAACCTACACACAAACAACCAAATGCTTAAACATATGCACATATATCCAATTTCACCATGGCTATTCTTCTTCTAATTCCATTATCCCTTATCCTTAGTCTTCAACTCCTTGGTTTGCTACTATGGAAATCCAAGACTGACACACATCAACACTCTCAAAGAAATATAAGTTAAATGGACTGCACTCTGTCTTATGTCCACTCATACACAACACTGATATTCTCATTAATATCGAATGAACCATTACTTTAACCCAAATAACATGAATGGAAACCATCAATGCAATGATCAATGCAAAGACACAATGAACAACCACGTTGACACGTAGATTTTTTACCTAGGAAACTCAAACAAAAAAACCAACATTCGGTGGGGATTTTATTAGGTGGAGGAAATTGATACAAAGGTGCGCTATGCAATATCAAACCAGAGATTTAATTCATCCTTACTCACAAGCACATTCTAGAGAAGGAAAGTTTAGCTTAGATACAACCTTCAGGCTTCTTCTTTTGAGTCCCTCATGTTCTACTTCTACCTTGCTTCTTCCTTTCTTCTCCATCTCTCTTATCCATTGACTTCCCTTCTTCATCACAACCTTCATTTTTAATGGACCACCTTGGAAGGTAAATCATCACAATGGTTCAATTCAACTTCCAAGGGAATTTTGGATGTTTTCTCAACTAAAAAACAATTAAATGCTTATTACAAAGTTTACAAAGGAATTTTATGAGGACGATTGGAGGGGCTAGTCAACTCTATCAACTAGAGCCAAAAATCGACCAGATTAAAAGAGTAGTCAATTGAGAATGTAGTCAAGTCTATAATTCAATTGATCATCCAGTTGGGTCAATTGACCAAGGTAATCAAGCAGTTGTAACTACATTGTAACTGAAATATGAGTATAAATATGAGCGTGTATGTAACAAAGAACAATCTTAAAAGATAATTGTTGTTGTGGTGATATAATATAAAGTGCTTATTTATGGTCTCCCTACTACTTTTGTTCTCTTCCTTCTTTTCTATGTGTGTGTTGTACATTAATGCATGATACTTGTATATTGATGTGTGTAAGGACTAATAGTAACACTTGCATACAAACTCCTAGATTACAATATTGGTTCCATTGTTGGTAGTTCCTAAAATCAACCCTATAAAACAATGCACACATAAATGTTGATTTTGGGAGAGATATGCGAGTGGTGGGAGAGAAAGATCAACAATTATCTGAAAAATTATACATGAAGAAATCAATTGTAACTTATAGAAGCGAGAGCCCAATTCTTCACAGAAACTCATGATTTTTTTCGAAGCAATCCAAAAAGAAAATAAAAGATACATCAACCAACCTGCTAATGAATAAACTTACTATTGATGAGCGGTTGATGCCCAAAATTATTAATGGGGGTCGAATAAATTTACACGAGTGGTTTAAAACATTTGTTGATGATTACTGTGAAGAACACGTGATCGAGGAGAAAACATCAGTTGACAAAATCTAAGAGAGGTTTTATGATGACTACCACGATGGTTTTTTCTGTACAATACTTGCTATATTACATAAATTTCTTTTAGACAAATAAGTTGGTCACATAGTTATATACTTCCCTCCTCTTGATACTCCAACAAACAACAACTATAGGCAACAACAACCAGATCGGGAAATTTTTCTGGAAGTTGACTGTAAAGATATAAGAGAATCCTCGGGTTTGTTTTTAAAAATATGGATATGATAAAGAAGTGCACCCTCACCGACCGACTGTAATTCAGGGTCGATGATGGGGGGGTTAGTTGTTTGTGAGATGCCTCAATTGGAGTAATTCTAGTCAACATGCACTGAAGAGAAATATTCCAGAAGGGAGGAGGAAGTCAACCGATCGACAACGTGAATATATGTTGGATGAAGAATCAAAGAAGAGAACTACATGTTGAATGTAGTATCATAAACCATCGGTCGAAATTCAAAAGTTAGAAAGGGAAAAGAGACAGAGGAGAATAAAGGAGATGCATGATGGGAGAGATCCTCAGAATTCAAATAGAAAAGGACCCTAGGAACGACAAATTATTGGAATGATATACCACTCTAAGATTGGTGTTGACCAACTATATGCAAGAGGAGTAGCCCTGATGATTCATGTGAGGAGTGAAAGCTTGCATTTGGTAGAGGAAATAGTTGGCACCCTTCAATTGGTAGATTATGTTGAAAGAATGGATGTGGATGACTCGAGACCTGCATTGCGTTGATCTCTAATCCCTGAAGAAGAAAGTGCCCACATATGAGAGTTCCTACATCAAAGGTTACATATTGACCCCGAGCTCTCTTCTGTGTGGTATCGAGTGGATGATCAAGTAAATTTGAGATATAAATTATTGATCAAGATTCCCCAGATAGATCAAAGATGGGTAGGAAATCAAGGAGATGAAAATATATTCCTTCATATAAAAGATATCATGGGCACACCCTCCTGTTGAATTTGTTAATTGAAAGATAAGATAAACAATCAATTGATATTTGTGACGAACCGATGTGTCCTCAAGAGAAATGATTCATTTAATATATAGAAAAAGGGTTCCAAATAGATGATATAAACCCAAATAAAGAAGTGGTCGAGTAGAGAAATCAACCAGATTCATATCGACATAAAGTAATTCATCGATTGGTTTAGTCAATTCGACCACAATGCAATCAACTATCCCAATCGAAACACAACTGACAACCCATTTGACACTTCTATTCAATAGAAAAACGCAAACACCCTTGAATATTCCAAAGTTGAAACCTCCAATTCTAGAGAAAAATGGGTCATGGTCATGTTGAGGAAAATATATGAATTGATCTCACTCAAGCATTTTCAGAATTTACTTGGCTAAATTAAAGTAGACGGGAATATCACCCTATGTTTATAGCCAACAAAAATAATATCCTAACTCACAAGTATTAATTACGGGTGCTTAGGCTAGTCTTTTATCAACAAAAAAAATTGTTGGAAATTCACTTTTTACATATTTTTGAATATATCAGTTGCTGAAATAAATGTAAGAACAGAAGTAAAGACACCAAGATGATAATAAAGACAATTGAGACATAAATAAATCCTTTATTTCATTCCAATTCACCAAAGAGTCATTTTCTTTACAAAATCTCATACAGAAATCTTGGACCAAAGTCAAACTTAGACATCCTCTATGGAACATACAAAAGGACCTCTGAAAGAAAACCAAAACTGAACTCTAAAAGATGGATCCACTTGCCACAAATTGTTGCCCACTCGACTCTGCAAAATAGCCTTTGCCAGTCATGAAAACTAATTCAAAAACAGACAAGTCTACACAGACTATCAAAGATAGATCAACACCTCTGAAGAACAAGTGTCTGAATGATTTGATTCAACCTTGAATATTGTTGTCTACAATAAGACCCTGCTATCGTAAAAGAGAATTAGGCTATGATGAATATACGAATGAATGGAAACAGAATTATATCAACATAAACTCAAAGAGAAAACCTTGGCATGCTTCTTCTTCTATCCTCCTCTTGTTCCTCCCCTTACTTTTGCTTTTAACAAATTAGAATTGGTTGAAGTAGTTGAACCAACTCATTAGTTAAGCTAACTAAAGACTCAACTAACTTTAGTTGGGGAGGGGGAGTAATAATCATAATAGGGTCATAAATAAATAATAACTAGTAGGTGGGACCCCTTGTGACTCCCTTTAGTTCATAGCAATCATAACCATCATAACATAATCCATTAGTTAAAAAAACACAACCCCTTGTGCCTCCCCCTCAAACACATTTACTTTTGGAAAATTTAACTCATGAAATTTGAAAATATTTCAAAATAATACTCATATATCCAAAATAAAACATGTTATCCAAAATCCATGAAGTCCACAATCATAAAACAATAAATAACATAGAATTCAAAAACCATATTTTCCAGTCTGTGATGCAACCCTTCCTTGGTTGTTGTTGTCATCTCTCGATTTTCCTGAATTAGCCTTGGGATGGGTAGAGTCTTTAGGATTTGTCTCACTGATCACATGAGAACAATTGTCCCTCAAATGCATCCATGAAGACATGGATTTGTCAGAGTCATTGGAGGGCGAGGAAGAGGCAGCAATAGCTTTTCCTTTATCATATGCATGGTGGGCCTCGGTCTTCAATCTCTTGCTGGCGTGGGAGGATTTAACCGGCGAGTGGTTAAGGACAGCTTGGACAATGGGGTTCAAAGGTGGAGGAGTAGGCAAAGTCAAGTTGGGCTAGCCATAGTGTTGGGAGACTATCGGGTGAACAATCTCTTTCCACCCATGATTTTCATGGACTTCAGGCTGTAAAGAGACATGAGGAGGCACAAGGATGCCGGGGGCTTGAGGGGCTTGGAAAGGAGGCCTTTCAGGCCTAGGTTAGACTATTCCCTGCCCAATACAATTAAATAATACAACTTGAAACAATTGGCCAAGCTCTTCTGAATCAACATCAGAATGTATAGAGAACCTGAGCCTTCTTGGGCCTCGGTTCCAGTTACCTCTACCTATGTTTCCTCGACCATGGCTTCCCCGACTGAAAAAACTCATCCTGCATGTGTAATCGATTAGAAAATAGTCTTTTAAATAGCCATGCATGACAAATCTTAAACTACGAAATAGATTTGGCTCAGAATGTATCAAGCTCATGCAATCCAATCCATAAAAATTGTTCTAATGTTAATCAACGAGCAGGGGGTGAAACAATGTTTTGGGAAACGTGAGGGGTTTGTATTGAGAGAAAATATGATATAATGAAAGGGGATAAGAAATGGTCACTGATCAATGATAACAATAATCAACTAAAAATCAACCAAGTAAAACCTCACTGCAATCTACCCAAGATATTGCCACTCCATCCACTTAACACAAAAATTCTCTTGGTTGTAATCAATATCAGAAAAGGGAGTGAAACAATGAATCTGGGATATGTGAAGGGTTTGTAATTAGCGGAAAGTGAGATAATGAGAGGGGAGGATGGCCATTACTATTCATGAAATTAATCAAGTGATCCATAAAACATTCCATAGTAATAATAGATGCATCAACCAACAATCAGATGACTGAGTAATAATTCTTTTGTATTTGACTAGTTCATTGTCCATTAATATCCAACATAGTGCCATTACAAAACAGTAAGTATTTCACATAATTTGTAAGAGGTTGTGTTCCCTTTATTCGCACATTCTGCATTTTATAACAGTCAACAACAACACTTATTCCCATTCTGTAATCATTAACATCCACCACTGTCATACATTTCTTCAATCCACATCTATATTTAAAAGTCATTTTTCCAGAATAATAATTGTAATGATATTCATTTCCATATATATATGCAGTAAAAGACCAAAATAATCAAAACCTCACATGCCACGCCTAAAATGACAATTGACTATACAACCAACAACCACCATTTAGACACAGGCTATGCAGGGGTAAATTTCCAAGGCAATGTAGCCATGCCACTGTAAAACAAAACAACTCAATGCGACTTAATACCGAGCCAAACATCCAACATGAATGTCATCAACAGTGGTCAATTTCAATAAATAACATGCTTAAAACTCTGAGGGTATCACTGAGTATAAAAAAAAACTATCCATACTACACATAGAGCGCAACTAACCAAACTCCACAATGCAACATTTCCACTTATCACAACAAACACACATTCATGAAAATAACTCAACATATCATGCTGAGGTTGTGAGCATTAATAAGTGGTTGGTTCGTTTAAGTCACATTGTGATTTAAATCAAGCCATGTGCACTCAGGCTTATTCAACCAACAACACAAGGATGTCGTGGATATGCCTTCTATAGTTATCCAGTTTGATTATCATTCGGCCCCAGGGAAACCATAGTTATCATGTCCCATGTTTCATTTGCAAAACACCATACATAGAACGTGACCTATGTGAGAAACCCTAAGAATTCATGACCAATGTCAGTCATCAACCAAATCACCATAAGTGAAAAACTAGTGACTGTACATCAATCAACAATTCACCACTATGGTAAAAAAAAATCAATCAACCGAACAAGTTGTGGTAGCTGTGTACACCCACGCATCCAATCGAAATGGGCACAGGCCCTTCCATTAAAAAAAACTGAGTTCTTTGACATCAGGCGGTTGACCGCGAACTTTAGAAGTGCACATTTTCAATGTAAGGTTCACGCTATTATCAGAGAGGAAGTGACGAAAATTTATACCAACACGTTTTCTATACGACCAATGGGTGAGCCTGTATTTAAAGTAATAGACCACAATAACCAGAAACAACTTGACAGGATTGATAGTCTCCCTATGCGACTCCAGTATGGAGGGTTAGGGGTTTGCACAGTAGCCGTCACAAGAGGAACGAAACTAACTTCAGTGAAAATTCGAGACCAAATGTGTATGTACAAGGAGGACTATGACGCTTGTGAATGGGAGACAGTTCCTTAACAGGGCCGAAACAGGAAAACAAGGTTCTAGTTAAACCCAAGAGTTGTGAAGACAACCATCCAGGCGTGATTTAAACAAAACCCTTCAACCAAAATGCAGTGGTAACAAAGAACTATTACCCAGGAAGAATAACAACTTCGATGAACTCAAAACTATTACGACATAACCATCCATTTTCCATTCAAAACTGAAAATCCACACAGTTGCAACACTCAGGCTAAACACAAACCCACACAACTGAGCCAAAACCATTTCATAACCAGAGTGAAGTCAAAAATGGCCAAAAGAGACATACCTGTTAGTCTAAATCCTTAAGACGAGAGGTGGCTGGGCAGTTTCACCCTCCTAAAAACCCGGAGCATGGACACAACAACAAGATCAAACAATAGTCCGACTAGGGTGGTGGCCAATGAGAAGGGTAAAGGTGACGTGTAGTAAATGCACATCGACTCCACCCACATCTCATTTACTCAACAATACATGCGAATGAGCCCCCCCATTAACACCATTAATCAATACATGCATCGGGAATATCAACACATTTAAACCATAGCATAATCCAAGTTCCACATAACAATTCAACCATTCACATTGTTACTTTTCCAAATGCACCACCCATATCCATATTCCTAATATAACTCAAATAAATCGCATGACCACTATACAATCTAAAAGATCATGTATAGAATCATCACTGATAGCGTGATCAACATCAACCTGAACCATGGAATAATCATCATACATATAGACTATATAAAATCGCAATCCATTACTTCCATGAGCCACCAAAATTTCCACCATATGCATATAAAACATAATTTAACACAATTTCATAGACATTTCCTTGTTAGCTAGGGTTTAACAATAATCAACAAATATTTTATGCATGTAGTATTGCAGAACTGGGTCCCTTTGCACTCGTTGTAATACTTTTCTTTCTTCAAAACTGCCCCTCATGTAATTTTACTAACATATTTGTTTTGCAAGTGCGAGAAGGACAAATACCGTATATGAATAGCAAGCTATAGCATCATGAAGGAACAACATCTCAAATCTTAACTCATATCAATGACAACCATATTCTCATCAACCATGTAAACCTTTGTAGCACATCATCATAACATCAAAAATGAATAGATCTGCTCTCCAATAATTCAAGGGGGTCCCACCTATTAGCATTATTTATTTTTATAATAATAGGCTTTAGCAACACTTTGCGGGCGAAACTACGTTGACATTTTCAATCATCAACAAACTGGTGACTCCACAGGGAAATTTGTTTTTAACAGATTAGAACTCAAAACTCATGGTTTCACAGAACAAGAATAGTAATCTCAAGAAGACATAGCTCGAATGATTATGCAACAGGGGGAAGTGAGAAGATTTAATGGAATGATGACTGGGAATTTAGGAATAACTCATGAAAAGTGTTAAGTATGATGGGTTTTACCACTATATGCATAATCATTTGACTGTAAAATGCTCTCATCTTGAAAGAGGAAAACTTATAGATTTTCTCTTAAGATCTCGATGGGTGAAGAAATGGAAACAAGAAGCAGGAAACAACCAATTCCTCGTAGGATAGCAGTGGAGATATGTAACAAATTCAAAGACCCTTCAGAGGAGAGATCATAACAAATATGTAAGCTCAATTGTCATTGACTAACAATGATTTTGCGGAGATGTCACTGTGGCAGAATTGATCCAAACTTCTAACTTGACCAAACACTCAAAAGATGATAAAGACAAAAATTGCAACAGAAGTAATAATGTAGAAATTAAAATAGCAGTAGTAAAAGACAGAAATAAAAACACAGCAAAAATTCAACTCAGAAAGCAAAAATATGTAAAGCACAAAAAATAAGCACAAAAATTGAAAGCAGAGCTAAACTACTAGTATACATAAGAATACCATCATCAAAATGACCCTTCATGCTAGTCCCTCGCAATACTACAAGTGAGGACTGTTAATGCTATGGGAAAACCATGGTCTCTGTAATCCCTCTAAAATTTCTGAGTTAGTGTCCAAGACAAAAGTAATCTGGAAATGACCCAACACTTGAAATTCTGATGTAATTATCAGCCTTTTGATGCATACAATTATCTCATCAAGATAAGAATGGATACTGATCAAATCATCGAAAGTTGTTTGTATAGGCCTTTTTAAGGTGATAATTGTATCAAATAAACCAGAAGGTAGGCAGTTGTAAGACATAGTATCACAATTAGTAGTAAAATTGGTTTTGTGAATGTTTGCCCCTTCTACCTTTATTTTATTGTAACCAAACAAACTGTTAGGTAAGGGATCCAAGTGTAACTCTACAACCTGTTGCAGAAACATCTTCATGCTGAGAGGGGGGAAACGATTTCTCATAATTGCTTGCCTAAAAGTTCGAAGAGTAATGCAGGTTCTAATATTATTAGTGGTCTTCAACGTAGGTTCCCAAATGGAAACCCATTTAGGGTGGACCAGGAAAAACATTTCAGTTCTTAAGAAAATCTTCAACTCCCCTCGAAAGGTTGCTTTCAGTGCAGAGTTAAAAAGTCTTCATTTTTTCCTAGCTGGTTTCATAGTATGTTGAACAAGACCTGGATCAAAACCATGAAGATCCACATTAAACCAAGCAAAAACATTTTGAAATCCACCAAGTAATTCAACCGACTTTATTTCTTCTTTATCAGAACCCTGGACATTTATTTTAACGTTCGATGAAGATCTAAGTGTCCTAATGTTCATGGAGATGGCTTCAACCACCTTTAGTTGTAACTCCTCCTCCTTTTCTTTATTACCTCTAACACTCCATGAAATGATCTCTCAAGAGGAATCAAGCCCTCAAGAATCTTATTATTTTTCATGGATAGAGGTTCCTCAGGATTAAGAGGTTCATCTTTGATGATAGCACAAATGTTCTCATCATTAGGGAGGGCCTCCCAAAATCCTACATGGCCAGGAATATAAGGATGATATATCGATTGAAAAGCGCAATTGGGCCCGTGAGGCAAAATTTGTTGATTTGGAGAGGCTACAAAGACAGCTAACCGATCAGCCATGGAATTCAACTCCTTCTTCACATGAGTGATGTTGAAAGATAGAAGGTTCGAGACAAGTTCCCAAACAGTTTCGGAGTATTGTTCCATCAACTCATTGCTAGGAGAGCATATCTTGTGTATTACATTCACAACAAGCTCAAAAATTCCAAAAACTAAAAGGTGGCCACAACCAAGATTAAGGTCGTTCTCAATACCTAATAATAAAGCTTCAAAATCAATGACATTATTCGAACAAGCAAACTCTATCCTATAAGACAGATTATGAATTTTTACTGCAGGAGAAGCCAAGGTAACGCCAGCCCCATTTCCTTCACTAGAGCATGAACCATCAAAGTGCATATGCCATAAATAATATCTAAATCGATTCTTTCCAAAGGAATATTATCCTCTTCAACAAAGATGGAATACAGTCCTAGGTCTTCTTCGATACAGTTTATGTTAGATTTTGGAACATTATCGATGTAGGGTGAAAGCCTTCCCTCTCTAAGGACTATGATATTCTTACCATTCCGAGGAATAGATAAATGTGTCCCATCAAGCGGGAGGTATCCACATGTTAGGGCTTGCCAATCTCTTCCCAAGATAATTGAATAATTGCTTACAGGCATATCAATCACCTAAATGCTGAGGGTTGTCCTTATCTCGGGGTGAGTGCATAAAACCAAGGTTAGATCTTTAATCTCGCCTATGGTTGTTTGTTGTAGACTATTATAGGAAAGCATGCTTCGGGCATTTTCGTTTGTACAAGATAAGCCTAGCTCTTCCATAATAATCTTCGACATAACACTTGGGCCTGAACCACCATCAATGAGGCAAGAATGGGCGATCTTATCCACGATCTTTACAGAAATATAAAAAGGGGGGTTTTTTACAGGGTATATGAAGATATGTATACCTACTTTATTTACAGAAGAATCCTCTTCGCTTACCTCTCCAGAAATATTGGCCACAACGGAAGCCTTTCCTTCCATGAATTGTTTTAGATGCATCTATTGTTCATGGATGACAACCATGTCTAGGAGGGTTGCATCTGCTTTGATGTTAGCTAATTGATTCAAGATATTGTACTTGGAAGAGGGGGTAGGAGGAGTGATTCTTTGAATCTCGGGAATTTTAGGAACCCGGGGTGCATTAGCAGTCGAGGATGAGCTCGGGAAAGAATAACTGCGAGGAGGGTCAAACTTGCCTTTTGGGGCATAGGCTTTGTTACCGGTATTTATGACCATGACATCTTCTGGCTCGACAAAATCTAGGACAGTGATAGTAGCTTCTGGTATTTTACCAAAGATCTTGTCTCTGGCACTCTTCCTTACCTCACACGTGGTTTATTCATGGTGTTCCTCGCAAAAGTTACACCAACTCCTGGGTAGGATAGCCTTGGGCTGAAAATTATTTTCAACCAGACTTCTAAAAGGAGGGGTAGAAGAGGATGAAGCTCTAGGGGTGCGAGCAGAGACAATACCCTTCCACTCAAATGCTATCATATGATTTTTCATATCTTGTACAAGATGTAAGAGAGCGGACATGGTTGTCTGTCTAACTAATTCTCCCTGGGGTAGACCAGTTTGTTCAAGCTGTTCTTCGTATTATGAACAAGTGTGCAGAGCGGAACCAAGATTATCAATGGATTTTTATTCAAGACTATGATGGTAAGGAGAAGACAATGCATGAAGGCGGCTTGGTTCCGAGCAAAAATAAGTTCAAGGATTTGATTATACAACTTGGTGAAACGCAAGTTGAAGGACTTGATGGTCTCACAATCTTTGTAAGTGACATTATTGTACTTCCTTAAATTCTAAGCTGGGCTTTTAGATTGCCCATAAGTTGATATGAACTGGTAGATTAATTCCTCCCAAGTAGACAAAATCTTAGGAGGAAGGTCAAAGAAGTCGACCGCAACCTTTCCTTCCAAGGAGTTGACGAACAAGTGCATGCAAGTATCATTTTCGTTAGCTCCTATGTTATGAAAAGCATTAGAGAATTCCACTAGGTGCTCATTGGTACTGACAGTGTTGTTTCCTGAAAACTTAGGCAGATTCTCTTTAAACTTCGGAAGTGGGCAAGTAGCAGGTGCTAGGTTAAGAGGAGAGGACACATGCCATGGTGTGGTAGTGGCATCTTCTTCGAATTGAAAAAGCCCATACTTTTTAATGACTTTGGTGGGGTTTGTGGTAGATTGGATAGAGATATGGTGGTCATATAAGCTACCAATCATTGATGATGATGAAGATTGGGAATATGGAGCACTTCCAGTGCCACCAGAGCCACCACTAGACACCATCTTGTGGATGATATATGAGGGAAAGAAAGACAAGTTGGACGAATTAGATAAATTCCTCCTTAGATCACTTTGTTGGGTAGATAACACAACGTTTCTTCTTCCTATCTCAGTAATAGGACTGATTTTGGGTGACAAGCCTCTTCTTCTTCTAGAAGCATGAGAATCAAAGGACATGGAAGAATGGCCAAAACTAAAGAAACAAACGGTTACTGCTGATTTATAGGCTTCCTACGTCTAGCTTCCAATTGTTCTTGAGCACTAATATCTTGTTCAATTGCTTCCCTAGAAAGGTTAAGATCAGCACGGGTCCTAGCAGTGTCTAAAATAGTATGAAACAAGTTCAAAGCAATGTTGGTCTGGTATTGGAGACCTGGCTCAAGATTGGGTTGCCTTGCAACTGGAACAGTCATTAAAAGAAAAACAATCCAAGAATCAAAATCAGAAAAGAAAGATGTATTGATGAAAATTAAGTATAAAATTTAACCATAGAGATATCGAAGATCTCCCCAGTATGGTCGCCAAATAAATGTTGCGGAAAAGATATTAATTGATCTCACTCTACATGAATAAAGTAAAGTAGACAATAATATCACCCTATGTTTATAGCCAACAAAAATAATATCCTAACTCACAAGTATTAATTATGAGTGCTTAGGCTAGTCTTTTATCAACAAAAAAAACTTGATGGAAATTCACTTTTTATGTATTTTCTGAATATATCAGTTGCTAAAATAAATGTAAGAATAGAAGTAAAGACACCAAGTTGGTAATCAATACAATTGAGACATAAAGAAATCCTTTATTTCATTCCAATTCACCAAAGAGTCATTTTCTTTACAAAATCTCATACAAAAATCTTGGACCAAAGTCAAACTTAGACATCCTCGATGGAACATACAAAAGGACCTCTGACAGAAAACCAAAACTGAACTCTAAAAGATGGATCAGCTTGCCACAGATTGTTTCCCACTTGACTCTGCACAATAGCCTTTGTTAGTCATGAAAACTAATTCACAAACAGACAAGTCTACACAGACTATCAAAGATAGATCAACACCTCTGAAGAACAAGTGTCTGAATGATTTGATTCAGACATGAATATTGTTGTCTATAATAAGACCCTGCTATCATAAAAGAGAATTAAGCTATGATGAATATATGAATGAATGAAAACTGAATTATCTCAACATAAACTCAAAGAGAAAACCTTAGCATGCTTCTACTTCTATCCTCCTCTTGTTCCTCCCCTTACTTCTGATTTTAACAAATTAGAATTGGTTGAAGTAGTTGAACCAACTCATTAGTTAAGATAACTTAAGACTCAACTAACTTTAGTTCGGGGGGGGAGTAATAATCATAATAGGGTCATAAATAATTAATAACTAGTAGGGGGGACCCCTTGTGACTCCCTTTAGTTCATAACAATCAAAACCATCATAACATAATCCATTAGTTAAACAAGCACACCCCCTTGTGCCTCCCCTCAAACACATTTACTTTTGGCAATTTTAACTCATGAAATTTGAAAATATTTCAAAATAATACTCATATATCCAAAAAAAAACATGTTGTCCAAAATCCATGAAGTCCACAGTCATAAAGCAATAAATAACATAGAATTCAAAAACCATATTTTCCAATCTATGATGCAACCCTTCCTTGGTTGTTGCTGTCACCTCTTGATTTTCCTGAATTAGCCTTGAGTTGGGTAGAGTCTTTAGTCTTTATCTCACTGATCACATGGGAACAATCATCCCTCAAATGCATCCGTGAAGACATGGATTTCTCAGAGTCATTGGAGGGTGAGGAAGGGGAAACAATAGCTTTTCCTTTATCAAATGAATGGTGGGCCTCGATCTTCAATCTCTTGCTGGCATGGGAGGATTTCACTGGAGAGTGTTTAGGGGAATCTTGGACAATGGCGTTCAAAGGTGGAGGAGCATGCAAAGTCAATTTGAGCCAGCCATGGTGTTGGGAGACTGTCGGGTGAACAATCTCCTGCCACCCATCATTTTTCAGGGACTTCAGGCTGTAAAGAGACATGAGGAGGCACAGGGATTCTAGGGGCTTGAGGGGCTTGGAAAGGAGGCCTTTCAAGCCTAGGTTGGACTATTCCCTGCCCAATCCAATTAAATAATCCAACATGAAACAATTGGCCAAGCTCTTTTGAATCAACATCAAAATGTATAGAGAATCTGGGCCTTCTTGGGCCACAGTTCCAGTTACCTCCACCTCTGTTTCCTCAGCCACGGCTTCCCAGACTAAAAAAACTCATCCTGCATTTGTAATCGATTAGCAAATAGTATTTTAAATAGTCATGCATGAAAACTCTTAAAATACAAAATAGATTTGGCTCAGAATGTATCGGGCTAATGCAATCCAATCCTTGAAAATTGTTCTAATGTTAATCAACGAGAAGGGGCTAAAACAATGTTCTGGGAAACGTGAGGGGTTTGTATTGAGTGAAAATATGATATAATGAAAGGGGAAAAGAGATGGTCACTGCTCAATGATAACAACAATCAACTGTAAATCAACCAAGTAAAACCTCAGTGCAATCTACCCAAGATATTACCACTTCATCCACTTAACATAGAAATTCCCTTGGCTATAATCAATATCAAAACAGGGAGTGAAACAATGAATCTGGGATATGTGAAGGGATTGTAATTAGCAGGAATTGAGATAATGAGAGGGGAGGATAACAATTACTGTTCATGAAATTAACAGTAGTAGGGTAAAGGATCAAAGTACATGGCAGATGACTCATAAGGTCCTTCCAAAGAGAAGAAGAAGGTCAAGGCCAAGTATCTAAGGCCAACCCAGGGAAGTAGGCCAGGAAATTCAATTTGGGCCAGTTATCTTTGCAGAGTATTTCTTGGGGGAAGGTTCTATGTACTAAGTCTCTCTTTACCTGAAAAATTGGAGACGGGAACAAAGGATTGTTAGATCAAACTCTTGCAAGATAAGTCAAAAGTAACCAACGGATAATATGGGGCTTAGTCACTAGTTTGTTCATTAAACACTTAATAGCACGATGATCGGTATGAACAAAGTTTTTATACCCCACCCACTTTTTTTCATTATGGGAACCGGCTCCAATGAGAGAATGCCTGCCTATGCAGAAAAAGATATTCATGCATGGGAAGAGAGAAACCTCCCTACCTTTATTACTTACAATGCATTAGTGCTCCTCGATTTTCCCTCTTTCTTTGGGTTAGGATCAGCTTTCTCCCTTACACTCACTAGAGAAAGAAGGACATGACTACTCAAGTTTTCACTAGCGAAATCGCCCTTGATTCATCTGTTTCCTCATAATTGGGTGAAACTAGTCTTTGAACACACTCACTAAGCGAACACACTGAACCAATCCCAATGGCCACCATCCCCTCCTTACACTCACTAACATACTGATAGCATTGAATTGACTCTTTCCTCCACAACTGTATGGAGGAAATAACTAACTCTGACAAGCGAGGAATAAAGCAGATAAGAGATGCACATAAGAGAAGGCATCCCCGCAGGGCCTTCCCAGACAGTCTCAATAAAAATATCCTATCCAACAGCACGAGCCTGGAATCAAGCCAGTACAAAGAAATCTACCTAAAACTTTGCATTTTCTCCTTTTTCCTCTCTCTGGTTACAAAATAGGAAATTTTACCACTAAAGATTTCCTAGTTCCCATAAAGGAGATAACTCTAATAACTGCTATGAGAATGAGGCAGTTAACGAGAAATATGTCTAGTTACTTAGGTTTGGGAAAGGATAGATCCCAGAGTATTAGGTTACGAGGCGGTGAAAGAGAAGCCATATGGGGGAAAGAAGCGGGGAAGATACCCGAATTCCTTCTATTTGGATGGGTTCTAGAGCAACTCACTAGGGGGAATGGCATTACGAAGGAGAGAGTTAACATTAATAAGAGGGAATGATCATTACCCTTGCTTGCTTACTTTTACCCTACCCTTGTTGACTTTATAAATAACAAGATCCTATCTAGTGGATAGTTTAAACCACGGGCCCGACCAATTGTTGGTGCATGCAGTTTATAGGCTTTGATCAGGAAGAATTAGAACAATTATACAACTTCTTTTCCATTAGAATGATTGGACAACCTCTTTTCCAAAGGATCTGGGGATCATTCATATGATCGATCGGGTATTTAACCCACGTATGATCGGTAAGGCTGGCTTTTCACCCACACCTCTGATTGGTATTCCACCTCTGATTGGTCAGCTGGCTTTCCATGCACGTTCCTGCCCTTCCTTTCCAAAGAGAAAATAAGTATCAAATTTATTTCTCTATTTCTTTCTTTCCTATAAGGCCCACAGATAAGAACTCTCTAGGAAGGCATGCCCAAGAACGCTTCTACGCATCCTTATCTTCAGCGATAACCATTCCTTTAACTACCTTTAGCCCTTTAACTATTGCTTTGGCCCGAGGTAGATGGTCTCTAAACATATATAATGAGGATAAGACCGCCCTTTAACGCACGACCCTAAGCCTAGTAAGAAGGCAAGAATCAATACCATAGTGATGCATTTACCATTGATACTTACCGTAACTACAATACCAGATTAGGTGGGTAACTCAAGTACAGTTTGAGCGGTTGGTTATTGGTTGAGCGGTTGGTGACTGGCTTCCTTAACTACCTTAGTTTTACAAAGGAAGGTCTCCCAAATGATAGCAAGCGTTGGCCTTGCCTTTCCAAGGTTCTTAATGTTAGCGACACTTGAGGCGGGTGGAACTTATTAAAGTCACCCTTCTCAAAGTAAGAGGAAGACCATCTATAGGGGTAGAACCTATCCCCATGGGGGATCAGTAAGTGGCTCTCAAACACTTGAAAATGGCCATTTGAAGTGGATGGAACCTATAAGGGGCGAACCTAAAGGCCTCTCTCGAACCTATCTGGTGGTTTTGTGGGTCACTAACCAAAGTTCTATATCAATAATGTACAACCCACAAGTTCTAGCTGGATATTTCCAATGAACCCGAATGGAGCAATTCGACCAGGATTCATAGCCGCTTTCTCCAGGGATCAACCCAACTAACATGGAATGGGTCTAGCTAATGAGAAAACAACTTATCCTTACCTCAATGCCAATCCCATCATAACCATATTTTCTACTTCCAATACTGAAACTTATATGTCGCTCAAGGCTGTTGAGACATCTCGATTTTATTAATATAAAGGATTGTAAACCAATAGAATAGAATTATTCAAGTGCATTGACCCTTTATCATAAGCTTTCAAGGCAATCTAATTCATACTGGGGGTAATGGGTTATTCATCCGTTGTTCGTTTTGGTCTTGTCCTGTCTTCTTTTTGTTACAAAAGGGGTACTCGTCCTCTTATGGTCTTCCTATATATAGGTGTCGATCCTTCGCGATGTGTATTATAGGTGTTAATAAGTGTCTGCCTTGAATTAGCTGCAGTCTCGTCTTGTTCGGTCCATGATAGGTTCATGTCTTATCCCAACCCTTTGGATCTATCCTAAACTTTCTCTGTTCTGTGTGTTGGGCTGCCTCTATATATAGGTCTGCTCCTGTCTTTGATGTCTCCGGTCCCTTCAAGTATGTTGTTTGGACTAATATAAACCAAACCCTATTTATCCTAACCACTGAATGGCAGCCAATCTTTCCGAGGTCCTATCACATATTATGGCAAGAAGTGGAATGCGATAAGTCGTTGGTGTAGCTCCCAGTCCTCATCCGGAGTCAACCCCTATATGATGTGTGTTCGCCTATATAAGGTGACTGCCTATCCATTTACTTATTATTACCTATCAACATATCATGGTTGCGGCAGCCTTGAGCGATATATAAGTCGACGTCTTTGCTTGCTCTGTCTGCAGTCTTGAACGATTATTAAGTATTAGGGCTTGAACGATTATTAATAAGTGTGGGTGGGTGGCTTATCGCTTGTATTGGTTGGGTTGTCCACTATAGTACCATTTTCCATTGATCCCTCAAACTATCAATCCGAGCCTTTAGTTGATTCTTTAGGTTTGTTAGATACACCCGGTTCCTAAAATAGGTGCTTCTATCTAAAGGGAGTTAAGGAGGAGCGAGCCATCCCAAATCCATATCTAGAGGGCCAGAACCATCGTTGTTCTCGTAAATAAGAAGTGTTCTCTATAACACATTGTGGTAAATAATCAATAGTTGAATAAGAAAAGCGAGGAAAAGTTGCCTTCAACAATAGAATAGAATAGTGGGGCGGGCCCCCTATTTTGAAATCAATTAAAAAGGGGAATAATAGTACACATAGTCATCAAATAGAAGGCTTTCATCCTATAATCAAGTTGTGCTGGCAAGCGCCATATTGTTTTGACAACATGCGGACAAGCTGAAATATTATAACAAACCTTTATATAAGGTTTAAGTAAGTCACCAATTATTATATTATAGGGATTTTTCACTTGATTGTGTTATAAAGAATATTCATGGTTTTGAATGAATTCAAAATCCGCAGTTTAGCGATTTAGGAAAAAGTGGCCCACCTCAATAGCAGGGTGGGTCAGACCCTAATAACTAAGGTATCTATAATAGTTATCTCGGTAATGATAGATCCTTCGGCTGGTTCCTGAATCATCAATAATGTTGGCCTAGTGGTCCAGGTCTTGCTTTCCCGGTTATTAATCTACCTGAACTATTCCCATCCATAGCCCCAACTAGATTTGAGAGAGGTCTTGCTTTTGTATATTAATAATCTTTCCTGCAATCCCCCCTTTTCATAAGTAGCAAGAAAAGGAGCGAAGCCTAGTTATTCATTTCTATTATTCCCTACAACTAGTTCCTTGCCCTGCTTTTAAGAGTACCCTTTTGAATTATTTCAAAATAGGGCTCAGAGGTGGGTGGGAATGATTAGTTTATGTCAAATCAATAACGATGAATCAAGTAAAGAAGAAGTGCTCGGGATCATTGGTGGAGCCTTCGAATCAGAATATGAAACTGTTGATTCCCCCTGCTGGTGACTCGGGATCGGGAACTGTTGCTGGCAAACCCTATATATTATCCTCAGAAACGACTAAAAATCCAATTAGATTATACTATGAGACCACCCACAACCAAACTTCCAACCAACCCCCCCTATAATGGTGAATGACTATAATGGTGTTTGTTGAGAGGGCCTATAATACACATAGGCGAAGGAAATGAATGCACTAATAATAATCTACAAAGTCGGAAAAACCTTGTCTGATGAGTGATCCCCGCTTCACCTCTATAATACACATCCAGATGCTTTTTCATTGGTTGTTGATCTAGCACACAGGTGTAGTTCACTGAACCTTGATTTACTATTATTCCCACCCATTCTCAGAATAATAACTAAATGGAATCAATCCAACGCCGATAGTGCCCAACTAGATTATTAGGCAACCTGCACAATGTTTTATATAGGGACACCAATACAAATATTGACCCATTCCCTCTGTTTGTTATTAATGAGGGAAATATAGTGTCTCACTCGGTTATTAATTCGATTATCCCACAACCAGTGGTAAGGTAAGATCAAGCACCGAAGCAGCCGCATAACAACTCTATATAGTTGGTGAGGTCCATGCCAACATCCAGATGAAAGGGAAACCAACCATTAGTCAGTCAGTCAAAAAGGTAAGTAGTTGGTGAGGCCCTATGTTGGATAGGCGCCCTATTAATAAAAACTATCCATGTTTTGCTAAATACTAACTACCCTGATTAATGAGTAACATGGGCCAACACACATCTCCTCTACTGCATCCGCCCACAGCTCTCAGGGTAGTTATATCTCCACAGCTCTCAGGTTGGTCATACCTTCATGACTCTTAGAACGGTCATACCTCTGTGGCTCTCAAAGCTGTAATACCCCTATAGCTCTTAAAGCAATCATTCACCCTAGTTCTCATTTCACTAACATGAGAATTAAGGATTTCTTATTTCATAATGTAGCTATTATATCTCTCACATGGTAGTTAGATTTCTTTCTAATCTCATTCATTTACATTTTCATAGTTTAATTATTCTCATTCCTACTATAGTAGTTAAGCTTTCTTCATTCCCTATCCCAGCATTCTTTCTTGATGTGAATCTCTTTCTTGTTTATATTTATTTCTCTTTTTTCTATATGCAAGAAACCTACCTTTACTTTCTGCTGAGTGATATAGATAGTGTTTTATATCGATAGATATTGTTTGATATATTTAGTCTGTGCTACTTTTTCTTTCGTGGGTTAAGTGTTGGGATAACCTAACTAAAGGAATAACCTTCCCTACCTGATTTTCTATTCCTTCTTACCTTCCTTCTTAAGTAGGTAGGAACATCTTTCTTCTTCCTTTCACAGAACCAAAAAATGGTGCTTGCTACTAGTGTTCGGGTTTCTCTGAGCATTTTTTATTAGGGGCATAGGGATTTTTACATATATTACATAAAAAAAAGACTCAACTCGATTTGGAGATTAGAAGCACACATAGATAAAATTTATGGGAGTCGCAATCTGTGGAGATATCATCCATGAATCTAATCCATTGCTATTCCGATCTAAGTGGTCCTATTCTGTGTCCCATGCTGGGGAGAATTATTCTTCTTTCCATTCCAAATTCAAGAATATGACTGATATGATTCATTGGTCTGTGCACCTCTCTTCTCACTTTCTCTTACCCCCTGTTCCCTGGATACAATTTGTTTCTCCTATGGCCGAATCCCAATTTGTGGGAACCATTCGATGGCTTCCTTATGAAAACATCAATTTGTACATGGGTATAGATGGTATCCCCCCATTCTCTATGGTATTGACCACATTTGTAATCCCTATTCGCATTTCAGTAGGTTGGTATCATCAAGCTCTAACCAAACTAGAATCAAAGAACAACAAGGAACAGAGAGAGAAACTACATGGATGAGGATTCAATATTGCCTAAGAACAATCAACGATAACATGAGCTATAGTACAAACACCCATGGCTGAACTTAAACAATCACTTTGACTAATAGTTTGATTAAGAAACCCACAATCCCTCATATATCAATCTAACAACACTATTTCTTAAGGAAAGACATAACTACTATTGCATGGGTAAACAAAACTATATAAGGAATCTATCCCATAGACCAGACTTAGACTTCACTTGTTCTTTATATCTTATACTTATCTTATACTTTACTATAACTATAACTCTTTTAGGAATAAAGAAAACATAACTCAATAAGAAAGATATTCCTGGAACTTAGTAACTTTCTCACGAGGTAATGAATGAGTGATACAGAGAATGTCCTTACCGGTAAGCTTGAATAGTGAATCTCCTTAAGGTAATTAAGTTATACGCATCCTTAACCCCTATTGTGCTTGGCCTAGTTGGGTTTGGCCTAACCTGAACCTTGGGCTTTTCTGCCGGGAGGATTCGAACCCTTTCCTAGCTTTGTTATCTTCGTTAGTAAGGTAAGGTGATGCCAACAGGCCCTTCCCACGCATTATATTAATATTCATTTAGTGTACTTTTAATATAGCCTTTCAAATTCTTTGTATTAGTCTAGTCTGCCTTCCTTTCCTTGGACGACTCCCTACTTCTCTCTTCCTTGGATGGCCCCCTATGCAACCTCCTCTTTCTGTTGCTTGGCATAGCTCATTTGGGTCTTAACCCTCTACAATTCTACGGTGGATTCTCCATCCCCCCTAATATCTTCTCCAAAACCCTTATTCTGCTTGGCCAAGCTGGGTTGGGTTGGTCCTAACCTTTGACCTCAAACCTCGTACTTCTATTGGGGGGGGATAATCCCCTTCCTTGGGAAGACATTGTTGCCAAGCTTGGTGTTAGCCCAACACCTCTGGAAATCGTAGTAATTAAAAGAGTTCCTTCCCTTACTATCTATATAGTACGTATAGAGGGAGCAAAGTCAGGCAAGCAAGGAAGGAAGTAACCCTTAATATGGTATCTCCCCATAAATCTTAAGTTCAATTACGCTTATTCTATAGAGTAAGGAAGGCGGTGCTCATCTCATAGCCAGTGGGCGTGCGTAGAGTCAAATCCTATCCTTCTCATCCATTAGGACACATGGACACGAACAAACATTCATTAATTCCAGTAGCTACGAGAGTCAAATGCATGGTATATTATAATTGTGTGTAACGACTCTAACTCTACTACATAAAGGCATTTACTCCACCATAGTTTACTATGGGGCAGATCGATACTTGGAGGCTAACGTGGAAGGTACTTTTAGAAGGTTGATGACAGCCTCAAACAAATAGGGAAGGACCTGAGTCATCATTATGCAGGGGTAGATATGGCTTGTACGATCCATAAGCGGTTTCACCATCACCTCGTCTAGATTGAGTTTCCCTTGTTGATTCACCTGGAAAAACTGTATTAATTGACATTGAAGTTGTGGACATCCCTCTTGATTATAATATTCTCTTTGGGCATAGTTATATGTATGAAATGGAGGTGGTGACTTTATAATAAGTCTTCTGCACCATGATGTTCCCCTAGGAAGGGGAAATTTTCACCCTCAACCAACTTACATATTACAAAATGCAAAACTATTATGATGTTTTTACATTATATATACATATGAACTATGTAGTTTTTCATATGCAAATGTGGAATGCAAATATGGAGCGCCAATCTGTATGATGTTGATTTACATATGATTATGCATGCTAGATTATATGTGAATGCAAAATGTTATCTTCTTATGCATGCATGTGTTAAATGCCAATCTAGAATGTTATTTGCAATGGTATCTACAAAAGGATTTGATCTTCTGGGAACATGGCTAAATAAAATTGATTCAAATGAGCGCACCAAAAGTTTCACTTGTAAATACTTTATAAAGAGGCAAGGGTTAAGCACATGATAAACGTTGTTCAACTGCATGATGAGAAGCTGGGAATTGAGACAAACATGAAGGTGATGGATGCGATGTTCAAGGGCATCGACTAACAAACCGGTCACAACATCATATGCAGCCTAGTTATTGGTGGCAAATCCAACACAAACACCAATCGAGTGGACAAGGGAATGTGAGGAGGTAAAGAGGGCCCAAGCTATTGAGGCTAGATTTCTTGAATAACAACTCACACCATCGACATACCTGAGATAGCAACAGGAGGAGGGGTCCATCTGAAAGGTGCAAGAAGACAATGTATGAGATGCAAACTTGACAAAAGGGATGCAAAAAACTATATAAACTATATACAAAGTAGAAAGGCACTCTAAAAGAAATAATCAGGGGTATAATCTCTTAAGGTAGAGTGCATTGCGAGGGTTAGAGAGAAGCTCCCCTTCAGGCTTTGCAAGAAGGTATGCCCCCTTTCCTAAGCATTATTTGACAATGTAAGGGCCCTTCCATAGCAATTCAAACTTGCCTCGACCTAATATATCATGGACATGGTCATATACTAGGACTATACGGCCTTCATGAAAGACACAAGGGTGGACCTTGCGGTCATATTGAGCTTTAGAGTGCTTCTTGGCTACTTCAATGGTTTGCAAAGCAATACAACGGTTTTCGTTGGTGCGCTCCAAAGTCACTAGTCTTTGCTCTAAGGAAGTGGTATCAGGGAGGAGTTCGACAACTAAGTGGAGGGAGGGGATTTTACACTCGATAGGTAAGACTGCCTCTTCACCATGGATGAGATGAAAGGATGTAAACCCAATGGTAGTTTTAGCAGATGTACTATAAGCCTATAAGGCTAGAAAGAGCATGTGATGCCAGTTGGTCTTGTGCTTATCCACCATCTGCTAGAGCATGGTTTTAAGGATCTTATTGATAGCCTCAACTTGGCCATTCCCCTATGGATAGTATAAGGATGAATATTGGTGCTCAAAACCTAACAATGAAGCTAGCTCTGCCTGTGATACCTTTTCCTTTCCTGCCTTTGCTATTGGTGTTGCTTCAATGATTAGCTTGACCAAGCCCAGCTACCTATCCTCCTCTCCTACCACAGGATATGGAATTGAATATGATCGAATGGATCAAAACTCAAAAAAATGGTTATTTAGTAAACTGAATCCACATTGGGATACGCAATGAATGAAATAGATGGATATGAATCTGCTCGAACAGGAACACTGGGTTATGGCTCTCAAAAAGGAATGGATGTTAAGTGAGGTAATGGCTCCCAAACTCTTATAGAAATGAAACTATTGATTCAACGTCCTATATTTGCAGGTGTTCCCAGATAATTTGTTCCATCATAATCATTTGTTCCAAGAAGTGTTGTTTCAGCATAAGTATGTGTTCCTAGATGTGTTACTCGGGCATCAGCCTTTGTTCCTACTTTAAGTGTTTTGGTCTTCACTTGTGTTATTACTAGTGATGTTCCACCATTTGCACGTGTTCCAATCAATCTAGTTCCAACATTCCCAGTAGTTCTAGCATTGACACATGTTCTTATAAGGTATTTTCTACTATTTTCTTGTGTTCCTACTGGTGATGGGAGATCTGTTTCGACATAGGGGTGTGCGCCTTCGAAGGTGGATCACGATTTGCGGGTAGTGGATGATCAACCTCCTGTACAAGATTTCAATGATGGCCAGCTTCACTCCTAGGACCTCCCCTATGTGCTTCCTCNCCCCAAGTATGGTATACTACATGATTGGTAAATGCTATTGAAATTGGCTCAGATGCTTGTTTTGATGCTTTCTTCGTTGCTAGTGAGACCTGATCAACATAATATACTGTGGGGTAAACCTCTCCTTCCTCTGTACCCGAATATGGAATTCGGGGTGGATCATCAATAGGCTTTGGATCTAGGACTGGTAGTGAGGATGCTACCTTTACCTTCGTTGCGGGGTCTTGATTTTTATCTAGGTAACGAATTGAAATTTTCACACTAACTAGCTCTCTAATACTAACTAGCTCACTAATAGGCTCTAGATTTGGCTCTACATCATCAGCCAGCTTTGGATCTTTATCTTGACCTTAAACTGCCTCTGCCCCTACTGGTGGTTATGTATATCGCCATGGAACTGGGACTGAGCAAGGTGGTGGTTGTAGAGAATATGGAACTTGATTAGATGTCGGGTCTCGATCCAGAAGGGATGCAGCTTCCACTGCTTTCTGTGAAAGTTATGAGTCAACTGCTATTGGCTCTACCTTTACCAAGCTCCTCTACTAATATTCACCCCAACACACTAATCTCCCCAACCCGCTATGATGTACCCTAGGCGCTGATCCAATCCAGTACCAATAGCTAAGAAAGAAAGAAAATGGTTTGGTAATGTAGGTCCTAGTCTTCTCATAGTAGTATTGAAGGATCTATAATTGGTCCAAGTCCATCATCATGAGGAATCTCTAACTAATGAGTCAAAGTCCTCTTCATTCTTGTGATACATAGAAGTTATCCCTCAACTTAGATAACAACACAAGATGACATAAAGATTAAACACTACAATTATGATTCTTGTTGTTCTTCCTCTTCCTACTAGGGCTCATCCAAATACACTTTTGAACCCGGGCATATGAAGGTGTTAGTCTCATGTGAACACATCAACTAGAATGCAGTGTCAAGCCATCACTACAGGTAGATCCACGCGTTACTCACCCTATGCCACATCATTCGAAACCACTACCTCCACCTAGCGATGAGATGAAGTAGGAAATCATGCTTGCATCTCCCAAACCTACGGTATGAGAAACACATTCGACTTGCATGTGTTAAGAATATAGCTAGCGTTCATTCTGAGCCAAGATCAAACTCATGACTCGGGTCAAATTATTGGTATAACAAAAGGCATCACAAAATAGTTGGTTCTCCATACTATGCTACAGAGGATTGTTCCCAGTACAGAATTACTAATACACTTGACGATTGAGCTACAATAGAAAATTACACACTCTGTTCTGTATCTGGAAAATCGCTATGAGCGGAGAGAATTTGACTACTAGTGGATCATCACTGATTATATATTGTTGTTATATACGTCAATGCGTTGAATGGGTGGATAGATCAGAGAGAAAATGCACATCTGTCTTTATATAATGCACCTGTAGCACTTGGTGGGCTCATTTGTGTAGGTCATTGAGATTCATTTCGTCATTTTGGGATTTTATATTGGAAATTTGAAAGCTTTGTAGGAAGAAAAAGGCAGGGAACAATAGGATTTGAACCTACAATCATAGATTTATTGGGTGACTTATAGCCATGTTCTAAATGGAAAACTCTATTAGGTGGGAAACTGTATGTTTCTATTTCATTCTTATTCTTGACATTATGCCTTAGGTTTGGATATCTAAGAAAGCTAGAGTTAGCCTTAGGTTTCCATAGTCGGAGGGAACCCCTGTAGTTTGATCTGATTCCTACTCTTCTTACTTAACTTATATATTCCTCTTGAATAACTAACAACAATAAAGACTAGGAACCATAAGGAGCTAATGTTCATAAACAACAACACCTAATATAGTGTTTCTGGGCTTGGGTTGATAATGGGTCTATACTATATATGGTCTAAAAAGAGGAAAGACTGGGGTGTCCTATATATAGTAGTCTTCATCTCTCTAATAGACTTCGACTGCATTATTCTAAATCAGTTTCCCTAATTAGACAACATCATAATTCTAAATCCTAAAGACCCTAATCCTTTTTTATTAATCATAAGGATACAATATATCTAATTCATAACATAATTATTATCTAGTTCCTAATCTTCGGGAAATTCCCTTCTAGATGTCGTGTAGAAAATGGGATTTGATCTTCTGCATGGTGTGTAAAAAGTAAGAGGGAGTCAACCAGTGTAACTGGGAAATTCCCCTCTGCATGGTAAACATTAGGTAAATATCTCTCCTAATGGTGTTTAAAAAGAAAACATAATAGTTAGGATTGGTTGTTCTTTCTTAGTCCTATTCATTATTTTTGGAGCTATTGTTAATTAACAAGACCTATAGGAAAAGCTATTATTTTATAACAACAACATATACAGTGTAACAGAGCTGCTCATATCATAGAATCTGGGTCTCTACTATTATATAGAGCATAAAAATAGATCTTCTCATTACACCAGTAGGAAGCCTGAATATCTATAATATACTGCTACAGTACATAATATACAACTACACTACATATTGATTAATTGTTATTCCTTTACATTAGATACTTCATAGTCTTAATATTCCTATTGACTACTCAAAAGACATTAGATTTCCTAATCCTTTCTATCTCATCATAAAGAGACTAAATTTCTCCTGAAAATAGAATACCAAATAAATACTAGTTCCTATACTTTCACTATCTAACCCACTCCATAGGAGAAATCTATCTCTCTGAAGGAGAAACATACCTATGGTAATTCACACCTCTCTGGAGGAGCAACAAAAGCGACTATGGGTTTAGTTGAAGAGATCCTACCATGCGCCTTGATTGGTTAAGGAACAAATAGATGGTCATTGTGTTCGGGGTTGATTCCCTGTCGTAAAGAGAGCTTATCCAGCTATTCATTCGGGCTCCTGGTGGTTTACTCTATCAAATAAAATTTAAAAGGCCGAATCTTGGTTATAGGTCCGAAGAGCGGGGGAAGGGAATTATTCTTATTATATGATCGGTCGGGGGAAGGGTTCTTTTTAGTTTTATGACTCGGTTTTCTTTTTATCTATGATCAGCCCCTAGTACTGTCACTCTAGTGGGACCATTTTACATCCTCAATTTGTCATGATGTATCCAGTCATTTCTCTCTTGGATCCAGGCAACCCCAAGCACCGTAAACCCCATTTTTAGCCTATTTATCACTTAGTTTCAACTGCCTACACTACTCGGGAATTCAACGCCTAACACATAGAGACAAACATATGGAAACGGTGAGATTCACTTTTTACTATGACCCTGACATCACATTTGAGATCCTATCATTAGTCAAGGGGGTAAAGGGTTACACACAGGAATTGACCTATCTCAACAGGTGGTCCACATAGCATTTGTCAGGTGGAGCTATATAGCAAGCATCAGGAATTATGAATAACCAAACCCCTATATAGTATTAAGAGTAGCGCTATGAATTATCAACTGTTACTAGTCTGAGCACAGCAGAGAAGATGTTAATAGTCAACTGCCACTGGACCAAACCCAAAGGAAGGCCTAACTAGGTAGTAGTTCATCAAGGAGCTCAACTACCGATAGATACATTCTTTAGAGATAGCTGCTGGAACCCTCATCATAACCCGAGGAGACCATAGCCCATACCACTTTGACAAGCATACCCCATACCACTTTGACAAGCATAGCCCATACCACTTTTCATTGATTGATTGCCCGCATTGTAAAGTATAAATGATAGTCACTTGCTTCTCAATCTAGGTAGGCTCAAGCATCCTCTAGGGAAAAACAAAATAAGAGATACATTATGAGCTATTAAATACATGTTTTATGAACTAACTCTCCCAATTCACTATGCACTAGATACGTTATGAACCATCCAAATCACTATGGAAATTACCTATTAAGTTCCACAAGGCCATTCTATAATAAGTTCATTGCGCATTTCGTCTCATCAAAGGTCATCATGAATGGGTGAAGGTATCAGACGAGAACTCTGGAGGTATACGTGTCCCCGACATCTATACTTATCTTTATGGATTGGATCAAAGGAGTGGATAAAAGTTCAGATCGAGTGGCTTCATTCTTTCTTCGTGTGGTTGGTAACTTGCTTTGTAAACGATGTAGTTGCTAGCCTTATTAGATTTAAGAACTTGTAACAAGAGATCAAGCACAGTCAGTATTAGTAGCAACTAGGAACTACCTTTTAGAGAAAGAAAGACTAGGAACTATCCTTATCTTAGATACTCTTTAATAACTAGGAAGTCTCTTTAGAGTGTAGCAGCTAGGAAGTTTACTTAGCAAATAGAATTAGCTCCTTAAGAGAAGTTCTCTAGTTAAGTCAGAGTAAATACACGATCGAACCAGGGACCACTATTAAGACCTGAAACCTAGATTCAATTAGCCCCCACGAAGATTTAATCAATGATTGGCCTAGGAACTCACAGGCGCACAAACATCTTTATAGCGTCTGAATGAAGAGAAGGCAAGGAATCACTGGTATCACAACAACAACCTATCTTGATCCCGCCCTAACTATAGGATCTATAAAGTCTAATCCTTAGCATTTCTAACTGGTAGCCTCTATAACTCATAGGAAGATCTTAAGTAGACAAATTATAGCATTAGGAACAGAAAGAACTAGAATGTATTTTTTAGTCTAAAGTATAGGAACTGGTTAGTAGCTTAGTTTATAGAGTGTTTTTAGAGTTAGAATAAGGAGGAGGAATAGAATACTCTTTACTATATTTATGAAGAGTAGGAACTAGTATGTATGCCTAAGTGTAGGAGCTAATATGTATGTTGAGGAAATAGAGAGTAGCTCGAGAATATTTATATTTTTTAATAACTATAGCTGATAATGAAAGTATTGTTGATGAACTATAGCTCTATAATCTAATACAAGAACCAACTGAAAGCATCATAGATCCTCCGTCTCTCCACCCATCACTTAGAGGAACTCCTAGTACTAGACAAGTGATTGAGGGAACTTCAATATTTGCCTTAACTTGTAACAAGGAATCAAGGGAGATACTTGCCTTAACTTGTGACAAGGAATTCAGGGACGAGATACTTGCCTTAACTAGAGAAGGATAGCAATCATCTTTGTACTATGTACATAGATACTCAGTACAAAGACTCTTGCTTAGAAGATCAACACACACAACTCAAACCCATTACTAACTATACACTACTCAGGAAAACACAACAACAACACCTAACAAATTAACTGGCACCATTTTGCTACCGAACCCTGCCCATTTCACACTTTAGCCCATCATACCAAACTAGAAACATTTGGCTCCCAAATGATGAGTCATGATGTAGCCGCATACTTATGACCTCTTATCACAAGGGAGAAGAGACACAGCATATCTTTCACAGTTATTCCATGAAACACGGATTGACTGGCCTTTCTATTAGTCAAACCAACCTCACCTACCACCTTTTATTAGCAGGGAGTGCACCTACACAAAACCTACCTTACACCTTCTTACTTCACTTTAGTTCCCATGTCACCCAACTTCATCACTTGCTCCTGTTACTAACAAGGTGACTCTGCTGCAACCAGAAGCTAGGAGTTCCCCTAAAAAAGTGGGGTGACATGGAAAATTGAATGGAGGAGGTTGGATTCAACTATACGGGGAAGGGATAGACCCTTAACCACCCATCCTCAACTCCTAGATATTCCCTTTTAGTCATATCTATTTACTGCAGGAGGAAGCTGCCCGATCCCTATGAACATAAATCCCATATTGTAATCATGGTGCTCGTGGTACCCATGATATGATGAGGGAGCTCTTCAGTCGGGTTAGATTCTCTCTACAACTACCAGGGACTGTCCATTCATCTACTGTCACCAAGCAGCGGGTGAGGACATTCATTATACAATAAGACGGCCCTGAACAACTAAAGCAGGAGATAGACCATCATACAATACCAATCACAGCAGGGATACCAGGTGACAGAACCATGGCTTTGTTTACTATGTTTATCAAGCAAGACCTTTCCTAGGTGAATCAAGCAAGACCTTACCTTGTAGACTTATGCAGGTATGTATCATAACAGCTTAGATAAACACCTTCATATCAAAGGATCCCACAGGTTTAGTGACAACTTAGGGGTTTAGTTCTATTAGGGTCTGGTTTCTCAGGTTGGTTTACCGATTAGTCCCCACAGGCCTTTCAAAGGTTGGTTTACCACCATTGGGAATTAGTCCACTGGGATTATTCTCCTCTCCACCTTATAATGATATGCTCTACCTAGCTTAGAAGGGGTGGGGAACCTAGGGGTAGGGCTCCACTGAGGTGAGGAAGGTACAAAGGTATTCCCCACAATGACGCAGGCTATTATCCACTACCTTAAGCCTTTTAAGGGGTTTGGGATAAGGCTACTCTACTCGCTCAAGGCGGGCGCATGCTCTTCAAATTATATGGGAAAGGATTGAAAGACTGCGTTCGGGGAAGATTCCGGTAAAGGCYTTTCCCCGGCCTTTCAAGAGGCGGGCGGGGGAGAGGCCTCGACCTAAAGGTTCGGTTCGAGGGAAATCTTATGATTAAGTGAGCCCTCAACCTCYTCTTAAGTTTATTTCATCTTAATCGAGCGCTTATCCTTACCTTACCTTATCAAAGTGGGGTGGGGCTATCTCTATTTTATTACCCAAGTATTCTATTTAAGCAAAAGCTTGAAAAGCATTGAAATCGGCGCTGACCTGAATGAATCTATCGATGCATCCGGCTCCATTAACAACATTGAATAGATGAAGCTATTCCATTCAGGTTGTTTCATGGCTCCCCTACCCCAAGGGTCTCGTGGCTACCCCAACCCCACCCCTTGGGTATCCTAAGGTTGGGATCTAATGTATTAAAGGGAAATGTGGGCTCCTTATTTAGAGCCACATGGAAAATGATTAACATGAAAATAGAATGTGCAAATGAAGCTTAGAGATCACTTCTTCAATCATTCACTCAGTTGTTCATTGGGTAAGGAATCCTTTTGGTATGATTCCTCTGTTGGTATGAATTGAAGGAAAGGACAATGATGTTTTGGACTATGTATGGCAATTGCTCGAGATACTGATGTTATTGAGAAGTTGGGTAGACTAAGCTAAGGAACCTAGCCTATGACTGTGACTTCCTGGAGTCCCAGGCATTAAGACTTCCTGGTCGACCTGTGCTGGAGCACTGGAAGGGAATTGGGTATTACCCGAGGGACTGCGTGCAGAGAAGGGGATCCCATTCCTGGTGTTGTGCAGGTTGAGGGGGAATGAGTGCTTATGGATTGTGATAGCTGTAGAGGGTATGTCAGAAAGCCTATGGCTGGGAGGAACATCCTTCGGTTGCTATCAATCGGAGGAGCATTTTGAGAAATCAAAGTGTTATGGTCATGTGTTTAATGCCCTATTATATTTCTGCTTATGTGTGTTTCATTTCCTAATTCTATTTCTGCTTATGAATATGAATTATGTGCATGAATTATTGTAATGAATAAGGATGAAAGAATGATAGTTGGAATTTAAATAATTAATTAACTGGGCAACTGTAGTTTGCTTCTGCTGAATGAATTTTTTAGTTTGCCTTTCTTTATGTGGTATCAGAGCATGTCCTAGGGATGGGGATGTTACTATGTGGTATCAGAGCATAGTTAGTCCCGAGGGTCAGGGACAATACAAGCTTTAAGACCATTTTGAGCAAATGATTGTTTAGGCTCATATTTCAATGTGTCTTCTACATTGTCTTATATTATTCTCAATCCTTTATAGAGCACACTGCTCATTTTGAATCTAGAGACAAATATTCTGTAAGTATAAAAAACATTCTATTTGTTAGCAATCTCTTGTTTAAACTATAACCTTGAAAGGTAGGTGTCTGTCCTATTTTCTAATGGACAAGAGTGATATGGAATTGTCTTATATGTAACTAGAGGCTATCTGCCATAGACCTATAGTCTTCCTTGATTTTGTTATCCAAACCTGGTGGTTTCCCAAGCTTGCTTCGACACCTAAGGTTGTGCGGCACTGCCTTGATTTGGCTATAGGGGCTTGGCCAACCTATGCCTACGACAACCAAACTATGCTTCTTCACCTAAGGTATACCCATAACTTCACCATTACAAAACAATAAGTATTTCACATAATTTGTAAGAGGTTTTGTTCCCTTTATTCACATATTCTGCATTTTATAACAGTCAACAACAACACTCATTACCATTCTGTAATAATTAACATCCACCACTGTCATACATTTCTTCAATCCACATCTATATTTAAAAGTCATTTTTCCAGAATAATAATTGTAATGATATTTGTTTCCATATATATGTGAATTAAAAGACCAAAATAATCAAAACCTCACATGCTACGCCTGAAATGACAATTGACTATACAACCAACAACCACCATTTAGACACAGGCTATGCAGGAGTAAATTTCCAAGGCAATGTAACCATGCCACTGTGAAACAAAACAACTCAATGTGACTTAAAACTAAGCCAAATATCCAACACGACTGTCATCAACAGTGGTCAATTTTAATAAATAACATGCTTAAAACTCTGAGGGTATCACCAAGTATAAAAACAAACTATCCATTCTACACACAGAGCACAACTAACCAAACTCCACAATGCAACATTTCCACTTATCACAACAAACACACAGTCATGACGATAATTCAACATATTGTGTTGAGGTTGTGCACATTAATAAGTGGTTGGTTCATTTAAGTCACACCGTCATTTCAATCAAGCCATGCACACTCAGGCTTATTCAACCAACGACACAAGGATGTCGTGGATATGCCTTCTATAGTTATCCAGTTCGATTATTATTCGGCCCCAGGGAAACCACAGTTATCATGTCCCATGTTTCATTTGCAAAACACCATACACAGAACGCGACCTGTGTGAGAAACCCTAAGCATTCATGACCAATTTCAGTCATCCATCAAATCACCTTAAGTGCAAAACTAGTGACTATACATCAACCAACAATTTGCCACTATGGTAAAAAAAAATCAATCAATCAAACAAGTTGTGGTAGCTGTGTATACCCACACATCCAATCGAAATGGGTAGAGGCCCTTCCATTAAAAACAAATAAGTTCTTTGACATCAGGCGGGTGACCTTGAACTTTAGAAGCGCAAATTGGCAATGTAAGGTTCACGCTATTATCACAGAGGTAGTGACGAAAATACATACCAACATCACTGCTATACAACCAATGGGTGAGCCCATTTTTAAAGTAATAGACCACAATAACCGGAAACAACTTGACAGTCTCGACAGTCTCCCTATGTGACTCCAGTCTGGAGGGTTAGGGGTTTGCACGGTAGTTGTCACAGGAGGAACACAACTAACTTCATTGAAACTTCAAGACAAAGGTGTATGCACAAGGAGGACTATGACGCTTGTGAATTGGAGACAGTTCCTTGACAGGGCCGAAATAGGAAAACAAGGCTCTAGTTAAACCCAAGAGTCGTGAAGACAACCATCCAACCGTGATTTAAACAAAACCCTTCAACCAAAATGTAGTGGTAACAAAGAACTATTACCCAGGAAGACTAACAACTTCGATGAACTCAAAACTATTACGGCAAAACCATCCATTTTCCATTCAAAACCGAAAATCCACACAATTGCAGCACTCGAGATAAACACAAACCCACACAACTGAGCCAAAACCATTTCATAACCAAAGTGAAGTAAAAAATGGCCAAAAGAGACATACCTGTTAATTGAAATACTTAAGACAAGAGGTGGCCGAGTAGTTTCACCCTGCTAAAAATCCAGAGCGTGGACACAACAACAAGATCAAACAATAGTGTGACTTGGGTGGCGACCAACAGGAAGGGTAAAGGCGATGGGCAGTAAATGCACATCGCCTCCACCCGCATCTCATTTAATCAACAGTACATGCCAACGAGCCCCCCCCATTAACACCATTAATCAATCCATGCATCAAGAATATCAACACATTTAAACCATATCATAATCCATGTTCCACATAACAATTCAACCATTCACATTGTTACTTTTATAAATGCACCACCCATATCCATATTCCCAATATAACTCAAATAAATCTTATGAACACTATACAATCTAAAATATCATGTATAGAATCATCACCGATAGTGTGATCAACATCAACCTGAACCATGTCATAATCATCATACATATATACTATATAAAATCGTGAGCCATTACTTCCATGCGCCACCAAAATTTCCACCATATGCATATAAAACGTAATTTAACACAATTTCATAGCCATTTCCCATTTAGCTAGGGTTTAATAATAATAAACAAATATTTTATGCATGTAATATTGCAGAACTGGGTCCCTTTGCACTCGTTGTAATACTTTTCCTTCTTCAAAACTGCCCCTCATGTAATTTTACCTACATATTTGTTGTGCAGGTGCGAGAAGGACAAATACCATATCAATGACAACCATATTCTCATCAACCATGTAAACCTCTATAGCACATCAACATAACATCAAAAAATGAACAAATCTGCTCTCCAATAATTCAAGGGGGTCCCACCTACTAGCATTATTTAGTTTTATAATAATAGGCTTTAGCAACACTTTGTGGGCGAAACTACGTTGACGTTTTCAATCGTCAACAAGTCACATCCCACTTTATGAAGGAAATGAGGATCCTAAAAGACACTAGTTCATCTGTGAAAAATTATGGGAGGCACTAGATATTACAGACAAAGACAAGTAGATGGCCCTATTTGGGGGAGCCCTGAGAAGAAGATCCTTAACATGGTATATGAATTTTATCGAAAATCAACAAAGAACAAAATTAGAAATCAAGGAAAAATTTATATCCTTATTTAAAGAACAAGACATTAAGCATCTTTCTGGAGGCCATAGGGAAAGTCACACAAAAAATAAAAGTGTACAATTGGGCCAACCACTTGGATGACATCATTCAAACTAACTACCACGAGTTCCACAACTCCAGGAAAGCAATACGACTCCCTTCACTACTCACATGGATAGCCATGAGTCAGGTTATCTAAGTCGGTGAGACAACCTTTACAAAGACAATGGTGTTGACTATGTTCAATTACCAATGTTTTTCTCACAATTGGAAATGATCAATTGAGAGTCTTCTGGTGGACCAAATGTTTAAAGAATGGGCCACAAACTTGAAGAATATTTCACATAGATGGAGAGTTTACCAAAAGAAATGGCATGCACTCCTTGATACAACACATATCCATCTAAATATAGACTCAACAAAGTTGTGGTATACTAATGACATGGTCATACAACCAAAGGAACTAAGTTACCAACTGACCATTTAAAATATTTTCTGTGAAATAGAATGACAGTCAAACACCTCCTTTTTTATTCCCACACAAGCTCTGGCTAAAGGAGATGAGCTTATGCTACCAGTACAAGATGGAGAAGTTGAATAAGATAAATAATCAAATATCTACTCCATGCCCTTTGTAGTCAACCAAGAAACCCTAGTCTCTTCACCACAAAATAAAACACCAACTGGAAAGAAGAAGCCAACTACAACACAAGAAAATGTCCAAGAATAAGATCTCAAAATTAATTGGGAGGAAGTTTTATAGGAAATAACTACAATAGATTTTGAAGACCCGAAGATGAAGACAAATTGGATAAAGTGGCTCAACAAGTTCTTAAATAAATTTCATTGAAAGGAAGGTCGACACGACGAGAGTCGACTAGGAAAAAATAGGTCATGGGGTCAACTGTTGGACCCTCTTTTGCTGCTACAATGGAGCATGCAAAGGATATTTTCATCGAAGAGCTCAAAAATAAATTTTTCGTTGGAAAACAAATGGAAACAAGGAGAGTAAAATTACAAGGATATGAAGAATATCAATAAGAATTTTGGGTATGTTTTATATTATTTTCATGGTTAGAACTAGGGGGTAAGAGGGGGGGATGCTAGGCATTCTTTTGCAGTTTTTTGGCGATTTTGTGCGTCTATTTTTGGGTGGTTTTTCGACACATGGTTTTCGCCGATAATTTTCTATTTATGATTAAGGAATTAGGGTTGTTGACTAATCTATGTTATTGGATTATGGTTTTGGATGCTATTAGATCCTATATGTATATTGTATTGTAAACAATGTATGATATGATTAATATAGAATACGTTGGTTTTCCCAGTTTGGGTTTCGAGAGGACAAATCATTGTGTAATGTGTGTATTTTCCATTGTATATTTTATGTTCTTTTATTGAAAATATGTTTGCAGTAAATAATTGTACAAGGTTAAAATATACATGTGGTATCATAGAAATTATTGGCTTTAGGGGGATGCCTTTGGGGTCAGGGGTTTGGCTCAAGACTGTGATAAGCCTTGTCACAGTGGGAGATTCACAGTATTGATTCTTCTAGTGAAAACAAATGGCGAGCAATTCGAAAATAGAGATCGATAAATTTAATGGGAAAACTTTTGAGTTGTGGTATCTCAAGATGGAAGATCTGTTGGTAGACATAGATCAGTGGATTGCAGTGGATCCAAGTACTGCACCTATAGGAATGTCAACATATGACTAGAAAACGTTGCATCGGAAGGCGAAGAACACAATCCGATTAGGTCTCATAGATTCAATATTACTGAATGTGTCAGGGGAAGCTACAACCAATGAGTTATGGGATAAGTTGGGGAATTTGTATCAGTCTAAGTCCCTGGTAAATAAACTATTCATGCGAAAGAAGTTGTATAACCTAAGGATGAGAGATGGAGACTCAGTGACAAAGCATATGAACGTCTTTAATATTGTGGTAAGTCTGTTATTATTTGTTGAGATTAAAATTTCAGATGAAGATAAGTGTATCAGTTTACTATGCTCTTTACCATACTCGTGGGATAGTCTGGTTGTGGCCATAGGTAGTAATAAAACTACCTTGATTTTCGATGATGTGGTCTCATCCTTGTTGTCGGAGGAGATGAGACAGAAGAACATGGAAGGAAAAAGCACAGATGCATTATTTGCAAGAGGACACTCCTAGGAAATAAATAGATCTAAGTCCTCAAGTGGGAGATATAAATATAAGGGTAGTTCTAAATCTCCCGGAAATTTTGTAAAGGTATGTTGGAGATGTGGAAAAGAAGGGAAATTCAAGAAGAAATATAGATCTAAAAGTGTTGAGAGAGTGAAGGGATCTGAAGGTGCTCCCTCTATAAAAGAAAATACCTCCAAGGAAGAAGGATAGGATGCGTACTTGGCTTCTTCAAGCACACATGTAGATCATGAGGCATGGATGGTTGACTCAGGTGCATCCTTTCATATGACTCCCTATAGGGAGTGGTTCTATGAATATGAAAGGTATGATGGAGGTAATTTTTTCTTAGGTGATGAATCGACAACCAAAATCATAGGATGACGAAAATTCAAGTTGAGGATCATAGATGGAAGGATTAGAACACTGCCTGGTGTTCTTCACATCCTAGGATTAGCCAGAAATTTGATTTATGTAAGAAAAATGGATGATGCAGGGGTTCGAGGAGAAATGTTGTTGCTGAAGGGAGTTCAGATTGGAACTCTATTTAAGATGCAAGGAAGCACTATTAGTGATGGGTGCAATATTTCCATTTTTCTTGATATTGGAGTTGAAGAAGGAAAAAATCTTAAAGTATCTGGAGAAAAGGTTATGTCTTGGCATCAAAGACTGAGGCATATCAGAGAGAATGGTGTTTGACTACTACAAAATAAAGGTATGGTTGAAGGTATGTCTAACTACTCTTTATAAAGGTAAGATTCCCCTCTAGTGCAATGAGGGCATAAGGAATTTTACAGCTAGTGCACAATGATGTGTTTAGACCTGTGTCGGTTCCATCATTGGGAAATTCTATGTATTATGTCTCATTTATATATGACTTCTCGAGGAATACTTGGATATATTTCCCCAGGGAGAAATATGAAGTCTTTGATAGGTTTAAGGAGTTTAAGGCTCTTGTTGAGAATCAAACAGAGAAAATAATTAAGGTGTTGAGGACGTATAATGGTGGATATTTTTGCGGGAATGAATTTGAAGAATTCTGTAAGAAATGCATTCTATCAAGGTATAATACTACTCCTTATACACCTCAACATAATGGAGTTGCATAAATGATGAACATGACGCTGATAGGAAAATCAAGGTGCATGCTCAATGGTGTCGTTTTAGGGAAATAATTATGGGCAGAGGCAGTGGGTACTGCATGTTACCTGGTCAATCGATCACCCTCATCAACATTGTATGACAAGACTCCACATGAGGTATGGATTGGTAAAAAACCCTCTCTCACACATCTCAAGGTATTTGGTTGTGAGACCTATGTTCATGTTCCAAAGGAAATTATGAGTAATCTAGATACAAAGGTTGAAAAGTGTATCTTTACTGGGTATACAGATGGTCTCAAAGGTTATAAGATTTGGAACCCAGAAACTAAGAAAGTTTTGTATAGACAAGATGTGGTATTTAGAGAAATGAAATATGTTGTCAAATAGAAATTCCTACCAAGTAAGGAAGAACTAGAGAAGAAAAAGTTTGAGTTAAAGGATGATGAATTAAACTCTCCAGAAGAACACGGATAAGAAGAAGAAGATCCAAAAAGGCTACCGGAAAGGTATACTCCACCTGATTTCCATTCATTGTTTTCTTTGTCTATCACTGAAGATGATCCTAGAATTGTTAGGGAGGCAATGGATTCAGAGGATGGAAAACTCTGGAAAAAGGTCATGGTCGAAGAAATCAAAGCCTTAGATAAGAATGAGGCTTGGGATCTAGTGGAGTTGTCTATTGGAAGAAATCCCATTGGCAACAAATAGGTATTTAAAAAGAAGTTGAATGTAGAAGGGAAAGTGGATAAATACAAAGCTTGGTTAGTAGCAAAGGGTTATTCCTAGGTTGAGGGAATTGATTTTGGTGATATATTTTCTCATGTTGCCAAGTTAAACTCCATTAGATTTTTGTTATCTAAGGGAAAGGAAATGGTATGGAGATGGCATGCAAGTTGAAAAAGTCTGTATGGTTTAAAACAATCACTAAGGACGTGGTATAAAAAAATTGATTCTTATATGTTGGGACCTAGGTTCACAAGAAGCAAAGAGGATCATTGTGTATATTTCAAATTAACTGGTGATCATTTGATTTATTTGGTTTTGTATGTGAATGACATGTTGCTAATAGGAAACAACAAGGAGATTATCCAAGATGTGAAAACTCAGTTTTCCTTTAAATTTGACATGAAGGGTCTTGGTGCTGGAAATTTCATTTTGGGCATGGAAATTAAAAGAGATTGGAAAAATAGGAAGCTCTGGTTAAATCAGATAAAATTTGTCGAGTTAATATTGCAGAGGTTTAATATGTAGGAGTTAAACTGGTTGGGGTCCCTATTCTTGTAGGTGTAAAGTTATTTGTGGATTAGTGTCCCAAGACACAGGAAGAGGAGGAGGATGTATCTCGTGTTCCATATGTGATTGCAATTGGCAGTTTCATGTATGTAATGGTCTGTACTAGACCAGACATTGCACATGCAATGGGAGTTTTGAGCAGGTATATGTCAAAACCAGGGAAGGATCATTGGACAACAGTAAAGAGAGTTTTTAGGTATTTGCGTGGAACTACTATTTATGGAATGTGCTACCAAGGAAGACAAGGTTTAGACAGAGTGTTGGACATTCATGGCATTTTGAATGAAAATTGGGCTGGAGATCTGGATCGTACAAGATATACAAGCGGGTATGTGTTTAACCTGTTTGGAGGATCAATCAGTTGGATGAGAAAAAGGCAATATGTAGTGGCACTTTCAATTACAAAATATGAATACATTGAATCCACTCATGCAAGAAAGGAAGTAGTATGGTTACAAATAATGTGTTCAGGTATTGGGTTGGTACAACAAGATGTGAGAATAGATTATGACAACCAGAGTGCAATTTTTCTGGCGAAGAGCCCAACTTATCATTCAAAGACAAAGCATATTGATGTTCAATATCACCTTGTGAGAGACATGGTTGAAGACAAAAAGGTTTTGTTGATGAAGGTGGACACTCTGAAGAATGTTGCAGATTCATTAACAAAATCTATGAGCACTGAGAAGTTCTCTTGGTGTAGACAATCTATGCGCATTGTTGCTCTGGATTGTTGACTATGTAACCTTGTAACCCCCTGTATGCAAAGAAAACAACAAGTTGGAGAATGTTGTGTATGTGTTATATTCTTTGCATGGTTAGAACTAGGGGGGTAAGAGGGGGGTGGGGGAAACAGTCCCAATTTTTTTTTAGTGTGGTTTTTGCGTCCATTTTTGGTTGGTTTTTCGACACATGGTTTTTGTTGATGGTTTTCTATTTCTGATTAAGGAATTAGGGTTGTTGACTAATCCAGGTTATTGTATTAGGGTTTTGGATGATACGCATTCCTATATGTATATTGTATTGCAAAAATATATGATATGATGAATATAGAATATGTTGATTTTCCTGGTTTTGGTTTCCAGGGGAAAAATCTCTGTGTAATGTGTGTATTTTCCATCGTATCTTTTCTGTTTTTTTATTGAAAATATGTTTACAGTAAATAATTGTACAAGATTAAAATATAAAAGGAATCCAACATGAATAGAACAGGGCACTGAGACACTAGCAAAGAAAACTTGCATGGGTCACTAAACCAAGAATAAAGCATATTAAGCCTAAGTCGATTGAAATTGAGCTAACCCAAGAAAATCCATAGGTCTCACCGACTAAGGTAGCGCATGAAATATCATCCCAAAAGGCCCTTGAGAAAGATAAACATAAAGGAAAGAAGAAACAATCATATACTTCAGTGGAACATACTCACTCAAATTTGAGAGATGAGCAAAAAAAGTACCAAGGGGAAGAAAAAAAATAGTCAATCGATAAGGAAAACTTGTAATGATTGGAAGAGACCCAACAATTTATCCATAAAATGACCAACGTTATTCATCGGGGCATCAATCACAAAAAAAAAATGACAACCTTGTGGACCCGATCGACAAGAAAGGACAAGAAACTAGGGAAAGAAAGCCACCACCATACCAAAAATTGACAAAGTTGAACAAGAGGATCCAACCAAACAATCAACGTATAAACAAAATTCAACTCCAAAATATGGTCAACAACAGTCTAATCTGGTGGTCAAACAACAACATCATTCAGAGCAAGGAAACAAGAAAGAGCAGTAGTCAAATCACGTGAATCAATAACAACAACACTAGTTGACTAGTCCACTAAACGATTGTTAGAATAACCAAGGGACATTTAACCATGTCGACCAACAACAAACCAAGGTACAAACAAATAAAAAAACAAATGAGCAAGAAAAAAATATTGGTCCTGGGGAGAGGTCGTCAATCGAAGATCGAGAGTTCGGGAAAAAGGAGTCAAGAGTGACTCGCATGTAGGAATCCCAAAATCGTGAAATGTGAAGTGCCTTTTAGTTCGGATCGTGGTCATCGTCGATGGTCGTGTGAGGAGGAGGAGGCATGAGTTAGTATGATGAATACTTAGTTGTTTGGGTATGATTGAATGCATGGGTTTAAATCATGGTGAAGCTTCTTAATATGAATTATGATATTGATTCCGGTTAGATACGAATGATATTGCACATGTATGATAAAAGAGTATAGTTGTAAGAAGTGGCACCATATGGTTGCCCTGATGAGGGAAATATAAAGCAAGAATAACACTTACCAATATTGAATGAATACGATGGGTGCATGGTTGACTATGTTCTGAAGAGTCATGAAATTTTTTTTTTGAATGAAAGCTTAAGGGGAATGTGCTCCATCTCCCCAGGAAAAGCCAGTACAAGTAAATGAAAGAGTAAACGAGAAAGGATTCTCTGTTGTCATGATAAGAGGCAAATGATTATGCCTTTGAGAATCACATGAGAAGGATTGTGAACGAATCTGAATTGACTGATCTTAAAGCATAGATGCATGTGCTTTGAGATATACTTATGACATCCACATGCAGGCTTAGTATTATAAATATGATTAAGTACATCATGGATGTAAGTTTAACAAAAACCAGAATATGTACAAATACATAATTGGGTACATGACAAAGATGCATGTTTATATTCCTTATGGAATATTTAGTAAATGGCTAAAGCTAACTCAAGGATGAGTTCATCATGGATGGTGATGGACATACAATAAGGAAGTTGCATGCTGAAGGAGTTCCCTGCTAAGACACTATATAAGAACTCTGTCAAAAGAACAGAGTCACAACCTTAATGACTGTTGACAATTAAGTAGTGAGCCACAAACTTATATATATNAACCCTGGATTACATTTTGAAAAAAAAAAAAAAACATCATGTAATGAATAGAAGACTAATAAATGAATATTGACCATTCTGATAACCGAATGGTAATGTGCAGGATGCACGGGTTCATGATTCATTATGGGAAAAATATTTTTCTATTAAAGCATGTTGATGTATCCTAAGAGTTAGGATGAGCCTAGCCCAGGGATGCTCAGGAGAAGAGTAGAAAGATCACAAAACAAAGGTAGATTGCATAAGTAAAGGAGGAACACTTTCCTCACCCTAAGAACCCTAAATTATTTAATAGAGTCGTAGGATTAAAAGAGAAGTTGTGGAAAACCGGTATAGTTGATAAAAGGCAAGTAAAACCCTCGAGTGATTAAATAAATAAATGAGTATGTTTAATTGATTAGGCTCGGTTGAATCCATGATTAAGAAAAGGCAGTGAGGCCTTAGAAATAACTTGATTGGTATGAAAAGTCCTAGGAGGTGTAGGAAGAGTTGGGAGAAAGGGAGAGTCCTCAATTCTTCCTTGCTGAGTATTATGTTTTCTCTTGGATGAGAAAACTGATTTACTAATAAAAGTGAATGTTTTGACACCATAATGATAAGGATTGTATTGTTGAAAATACAATCGAAATCTGTTTTTGTTGCACTTGTGGAAACATTAAGGATAATGTGATGAAGTGCATACATATATGCTAGGACATGTCTAAAAATATTTTATTAATTTAAATGCTATGGTACTTACACGTTAATTTACATGATGACTAATGTGCTTATGATGTATGTCATGTGTAGAGAGAAATAAGATTGGAACTGTTGAGAAAGACAGTTGCCAATAATGAACAACCCCAATCAGAGGATGACTATGAGAAGGTTATTGTTGAAACATTATTGAAGGGACTTTAAAAGTCTCCATGGAGCACCACTGATGGTATAATATTAGAGAGAGTGCTAGCAGCCAAGAACAAGTATAAAAATTCTCATGCTTATGTGACTCAGGGTATGAAAGGATTCAGGTGAGAACCCCTTATGAAATATTTTATTGTCTCATGTTATGCACGAAATTTGAAAGGGTGGTGGTATGCCATGGATAACCAAGTAGGGTATGATTCATGAAGAAGAACTTGAGTGATGGAGGTGTGAACCTCTAGTAGTAGAGACTGATTGTAAATCCTCAGAAGAATTCATGAACTGATATGTCATGAACATATGGACCAATCCAGGAACGATTGGAAACTGAAAGTGCTCATAGATAGCACGTTGCATGGGGTTGCTTCAAGGAAATGCATGTTTGCATAAAGCACAAACAATGAAATTTTCAATGAGGAAGGAGAACCTTCCAAGGTTTTACTTACATTATGAAAACGCAGAAGGAAAACAAATTTGGGTGGCCATGAGTGGTGGCACATTGGTTATCAATGGAGGAAGAATGCTTAAAGGCATTCATGTGAAACCTTTGAGTTTCAGGTGCACCGATCTGGGGTCGTGATCGACCTATAGCAGGAAGCATGGTCATGTTGTAAGAGTGAATGAAAATGAATAGGCCATGTGGTTAAGAGGTTGGTTAAATTCCAATGTGCCATGGCCAAGAACCTGTCATAAAGTGTGACAAACTTTAAATCAATGCAAGGGTGCATTGGGTATGAATGTGGCCATGAATGTTGGCACATTCATTAAAATCAATTGATATCTGAATCACATTTTGAAAATTTGGTAGGCTAGAATGATGCATAGGTAAGGGATGATGTATCCTTTCGCTTTGTATCCTTGAATATATGAAATGACTTGGACTGTTAGTATACTTGATTTTGAAAAAGGTAATGTGCATGAAAAATAACAATTTGTTTGGCTGTGTAAAGAATGAATTGCAGGGAGGAAAGGGTCTTGGATATGGCAGTGTTGTAAGTCCATAAGGAAGATCGATTGCCTGCTGATTCAAACTGCAAGGAATGTTGAAAGTGCAAGAAGCAAAGGGGTATTGGATATGGAAGCATTGTAAGCCCATAAGGAAGGCCAATTACCTACTGAGACAAACCGTTATGGGAAGGAAAGTCCCATAATTATGAACTTGGTTCCTGTGGGGAACAAATATGAAAACAAATTGTGGAATGGGAAATTCGTAGGTGACGGATTTGCAATAAAATTCTGAAAGTTAGAATTTATAATGATGTTTCATGAATCTTGTATACCTGTGATACAGGTGAGAAGAAAAGATTTGTCCATAAAGGACAGATGAAGGTTGTCAAAGCTTAAGATGATGAACATGGCTACTACTGAGCCATGAAAACCCCGTGATAATCCATGATCGCCTGAAAATTATTGTGTTGAGGTAACACAAGCCGAAGGGACGCCTCGGCAGAGCAAGTATTAGGAACGCCTTGACTATAAGACTCGATAGAGTCTCTAAAATTCTTTATGTGCGAGAAAACCTTGGCAAGGCAAGATGGATCATCTGAGGGACTCTATAGCAGTGAAGGGGATGCCTGAGCCTGGGCTTGGAGGGTGAGTGACCGCAAGGAAGAGGAGACCTTAATAGTTATTGTAAACTATTGGGATCATGCACACAGTGGGTAGTTTTCTTGTGCGGGAAAACCTTGGCAAGGCAAGATGGATCACCCGAGGGACTGCATAGCAGTGAAGGGGATGCCTGAGCCTGGTTCTGGAGGGTGAGTGACCGCAAGGAAGCTGAAACCATGATATTTCTTCTAAACTATTGAATTGGAATCATGCACCCAATGGGTATGTCAAGGAAAAACAATGAGCCTGGATAAAAAAACAACCATGTGGATACAAATCCACAAACTGCACAGATAAGTATTGTGCTAGATTATGAAATTTTCCTCTTGAATTTTGAACAGTAAGATGTTTTCACATAAAAATTGTGAGTAACGTGCTTGTGAAAAAGAATTATTGAAGGCAGATGACGAAGACTAAGGGTCTGAGAAAGGGCCTGACCGAGAAAGAAAGATCAAGATTTGAAACAACTGAATGAGAAAGGCATGACAGGTTTTTTGAGAAAGAACGCCAAGGAAAATGTTCCTTTAAAGGGGAGGGAATTGTAACACCCTATTTCCCCCAATTTGTAATTAATCATAAAATAGGAATTACCATGCTAAGGGATGAGGACAATGTAAATGTATTATTGTTTGAGTTGCCAATAACTGACTGTGGGGGTGAAGCCCTGAAAGTACTGGCCATGATATCACTAGAGGAGAGGAATCAGCTAATGAAGAAAGGACTGATTATTGAACAATCAACCACCCCCATGAATGGAAACATGGGCTGTCAGCTCGAAGTACCGTAGAGACCTACAGACCTAAGCTTCCTTCTGACAGAAGGAACAGGATAGGTCGGCAAAAAAACCTTCCAGGTTAAGGTAGATACACACACGGACAACAAGGGAAAGAGACACCACATGAGAGCATAAGGGAGATGCGTAGAGATCTTTAAGGGAATGATGAATAGAAGGTTGCGAGCTTGATTCTGAGTGAGCATCTGATAAACCTCGTTGAGGCCATAACAAAGAGAGAAATCTCTAAAAGTTCATAGAGAACAGAACCCGAGCAAAAGATGAAACAGAGAAAGAATCCTTGAAGAACTACGAGATTTCCCTGGCGATATCATGGCTTGGCACGGGGGTGGCCATAGTGCTAAGAATGAATGCCTCTAAGCCTATGGTAGGGTGGAAGGATGAACACCCACAGTCAGTTAGTTGGAGGAAACCTGTAATAGATAAGTGTTCTCTTACCCTATGTAATTGAACTATAACTGTGAATGTATTCAAGAATGTACATGATTTCTTAATGGACATATTGTATCCCTTCTATTTCTACTTGGTTGTATAATTAGGCAAGTAGGAATTCATATGGATAGGACAGGATTTATACTCGTAAAATGCTTGCGTCCTATGGTGGCTTAAGCTAGAGCCATGAACTGTGAGCTCATCAACCTTAAGCATAGTTTCATGTATGCAGGTCTACGCTCTTAGTCGTTCTGAGTCCCTTGGAAGACAAAGTTTATTAAGCTCAGCAGAGGTAGGGCAGATATGCACAGGCTCCCTGCAAGACAAACAGAAACCCAAAACCACTTAAGTCCTGGATCTGATGAAGGAGAGAAATAGTTGTGTCAAAGATCCCTTTAGGTGTTAAGTCTAGGAGAAAGAGTGTAACGCTCTTAAATCCTTCATAATCAATGAAGCTCAGGAGGGATAGCGAGAATTTCAAGTAATGAAATGGAGTATTCCTTCGTTTGGAAGATGAACGGACGAGATCCTTTTGGGAGGATCTGAGGTCTGTCACGACCGTTAGATTTGAAGAAGGAGCATAAGCATTAAACGCCTTGACTCCTTCAGTCTTTGCAGGTTCAACAGATGTTGATAGCCGCAAGTCGTTGGATCAAGCAAAGTTGCAAGGAGCATAAAGGTGGGAGCCATTCCACTCCCAAAGCCCAGGAAGAATGGGAGTCATCAATCTAGAAGAGATATGAACCATTGGTTCATTTTGCGGAATCAAATATCGGGAGATGAGAGGACAAAGGTCCCCAATTTCCAAAGTCATGACATGCAAAATCGCAATTCAATCATAATCGCAAATCACGGGAGGATCAAGATTGTCCATTGGAAAGGACACGTGGTGAGATTTCAGCATTTCACTGACTCACAGGGTAGAAAGTTTAAAGAGGGCATTCATGAGAACTCGCGATACGCGAAGTTCCGACGCGCCTTGAAGTTAGGCTCCAGGTCATAGGAAATGGTCACATGGATGGAGGCCAAAGGAGAGAGGTAACAATTGTTAATCCCTTTCGGCATTTAGGAGTCGGGGAGTTAGGGTTGGCTCACTTGCAAATTCATGAAGATATCTGGACCGTTAGATCCTGAGGAGTGCGAACCATCAGATTCGGGAGCCCCAAAATGTCGGCATTTTGGGAGTCGGGGATGCGAAGGAGGTCATGACTTGGAGGTCACAGGTCGTGAAACCCCGAGATCATAATAACCATCTGTTGGAAGGGACGTGTGGCGAATGAACAGTGCTTCACTGACTTACACATCAAAGAATTCAAAGGGATGTACCACGGGAACTCACGAGGCCCAAGTTTTCAATTGGATAGGAGTCGTCTGATCACAGAGGATCAGAGACGTTGATCTTCACTCAGAAATATTGGAAAAAAGGGGAGAAAGTTGCATCACAACTTCATAATTCATGAAATATGATGCGCCATTAGGTTAAGTCGGTGGTCACAGACAGTGGTCACATGGAGGAAGATACAAGAGAAGCTAGCCAGTACTAAGCTCCTGTCAGGAGTCGGCTATCGGGAAAATTGAGGTGGCTCATTCACAAAGTCTCGATGCACAAAATTGCGATGTGCCTTTTTATAAGCATGTGCCTTTTTATAAGCATGTGGTTACAGCCGCGGTCACATGGAGCAGAGACTCATGCTTAGTGCTTAGTCACATAGGTGGAATTTCATAGAAAGGACCTATGGATTGTTCGTGATATTTCAGTAGGGAATCAAAGAGTTACTCCAATGCAATAGAGTTAAAGAACAATCCATGACCAGGAGGTCGGACTGGTTCCATGGCCTTTCAAATTAAGAACCATGAATGGGGTTCCTGGCCTTTAAGAAGATAAAAAACATTATATGCCTGGTGTGGGTGTGTGACACATGGGGTAAACCACAATAGATGGAAATGACTTCAGAAATCAACTCTAATATCAAGTATGCTATATAAACAAATATGCTAACAAGACAAGATAAAAATCCTACCTCGTCCAAACATTCGATGAAGTCCATCGTTAAGCACTTGACTCAAAGCTATACACCTACAACTTGTCCTCAATAACCAATATACACAAGCATATGGTGATAATATATAAATTTAGCACATATAATAGAATAATCCATCAATATTCATAACAAACATGCCCATGGAATAACAATTCAAATATTTGCAAGACATTAATTGGATAAGAAAAGAGTATTTCTATTAAAATATGATCAACATAAGTGTATGAATGACAAAATTTTGTGTTGGCACGTCTCAAAATCGAGAAACTAAGTCCCTTACAGTTGAGCCTCCACCACCTCAATCCTCCACCAAAGGCAAGCTCATATAAGAGAGACAATGAGGTTCTCCATCAAATAGGGAAGAGCTTGGGGGCTAAACAATGTGTTCAGACTTAAAAGGACAAAGGGATGCAGACTCAATATGAAGTGAATAATTTCTCCAAAGTAAATTTTCTCTCAAATTTGAATTCTTCTCCTCTTATCCATGACTTTGATATGGCCCATTTATAGCCTTCAATTGGAGTTGAAGGGCCGAGTCAAAATGTTTCATATATATGGAAGGTCAAGGATCATGGATCTTGTGACGTGACATGGAAACCCGACACCATTTTTTAATTTTGGGCACAAAACCCTATGTACGTGGGTTGTAATGGTGCAACCTATGTATACACATGTTGTATAGTTGTTAAGGCGTGTATATGTGGAAAAATATGTTTTTTAGCTCTGGGAATTGCAAAAAGGGACTTCAAGTCTGCATAGGGAAATGGAAAAGGCCTTCTGAGCAGGTGACATGGGGTGAGGAAAATCTTTCTATAACATATTCCCCCTAATGTGTGAGGTCAAAGGAGTATATGCGATGGCCAAAATACATTATAATTCCTAGAAGTGGAGTAATGGAGACCCAGCTGGACAAACTAGTTGCTCATAAGAATATTACAATCCATAATGACTTTGTGCACATGGCTACCAATTTGAATTACACTGTAGATCCATGTGGAAATATACCAAAAAATTGTTCATGGCCATGAATGGGAAATACAAAGGTAGACACATGCCAAAGGCTGTCATATTCGTGAACAAGGCCCAATGAAAACCAGTCTCAAAATCAATCTGAAGATATATGTATACAATGGAGTACAATCTGATATCCCACAATCACTGAAGTCATATAGGTACTGGTCCAATGAATGATAACAATAGCTCAGGAAAGCTGTGACTATGAACTAATGTCTTCAAGTATTCTATATGATCCGCCAAAGGTGTAAAACTACATCATGTGAATAAAGGATTTGAGTTCGACCATGATGAGACTTCGTTTGATTACCGGTCATTAAGGTATACCACTAACAAATGCGAGACAAACTACCGATAATGAAAGTAGGAATCAAGGCATCAAGTACATTCTTACAAGTGTGAATAAAGGTGTTGAGGTTGAACACTTTAAGAATCCATTGATTAGGAGACATTGATGTATTCCCAATTGTTGATGGCGAGAGAACCTTCCACTGATGACTGCAAGCCTCTAGGTACTCATAGGACTCTATGTCTCGTTTCTAGAATAGATGAGCTGAATTCGATGGAAGGAGTCCCGCTGAAAGGAGAGAATTAAGACATATCTCATCAGTCAACACGAGGTAAAAAGCAGTAGCTTGATGATTTGGAGGAACTTGGATGAAGAACATGTTCACGAACCAATGACCCTGTGCATATTTTGCATGCATCAGATGCAAGCAGTGCACAAAAAAGACCCTCTAAATAGCATCCAATAATGAAAATTGTCGAAAAAGGTGAGGAAACCACTAATAAGGATAATGGCATCCAAGACATTGCACAAATCTCAATGTGTGAATAGATTTATTGTTGTCTAACACAAGGGAAACCCCCCAATCAGCGACCAATGGGGAGATGTCAACTGTTGGGTTCAAGGTTACCTACCCATAATGAAAGTAGGACTAGGGTGCACGGTAGGAATACAATTTCATGTAACTCTGAGACGTACTGAGGGTATGGCCAACATGCAAAGTCAAGAGTTCTGAGAAATGGATGACACAGGCTGATAGACATCCTTTGAACAAGAGCACGAGACACATGGAGGACTCTAGTAGCATAGAATCAATGATGAAACTTTATGATGCATGAGGCACCAAACTCTCCACAGGGGTTGGAAGATTAACCAGTCAGAGGAGTAAAATCTAAGTATCGAGCTCATCTTCCTAAGGTCATTCTAAACCCAAACTTTAGATGAAAAGTAGACTCAAAAGTTTGTTCTTTTTTCAAAGGCGACACGACTGTTTCCAACATGAGATAATATTCTTTTCCTGACTGTCTTTTTTTGTTTTTTCATAGTCAAATGAATGCTATGATACAAAGGAGGAAACAAGTGTCACGAGTAAGCAACTGGTTCCAGTAGTGTAACATACCTATGTTCAATGCAAGGAGGTGCATGCAAGATATGGATACTTGGGGGAATGTTTCCTCTTGGGGTATAGGGTGTCAAGCTGCAAATGATATAAACAAGGCTTTGCTTCGCTGATGATGCAAACTATTGAGGTGATAGGATTATAGTGCAAAAGTGAGAGCCAACAATAGGCTCAATACTACAAGCAAGAGAATGAGATGCAATTACAACTTAACTCCAAAGAATGTCATTTTTCGTAAATTTAGTCCCCCAGTCCCAAAAAAGTATAAAACAATACCCAGAAGAACTCTTCTAGCCACTAGTGACTAGAGTGTTCCTTTTTCGAAATTAGTCTACTTGGTCCAAAAAAGGGTTAAACTTACACCAAATAGATGTCTTTTCAAATCAAATTTATGAGTGTGAAAGAGGCAAGTTCACTCGACAATCTTTTCTCTTTTTGAGAGAGTCGGAAAAGAGCTTAAACCAGACTCGTTGGGAGTCCCATAGGTATAGGTCATCATGCTTATGAGTAATAAATGAGGTTCTAACACAAATTCATATTATCTATAAGGGACTCCTGATCCTACGGAAAAATCTCTGCATGGGCATCGAATGGCACAAAGGTTCTAACTAGAGCACCCATGTTTGGTAAGCCTCTACCATTCACTAACGACACTTCTAGTAGCAATAAGGAGGTTCCATGTCACTAAAAAATGGGTTCATACCTAATGCATATGAATCAAAGTCAAAGGATAATGTAAGTGTGCAAAATGGAGTGATGACCTATCCTATATGCTCGGTAAAAGAAAATACCGGCCAAAGTCATGAATGGGTAAAATAATGCTAGAAACCGCAAGAATCCTTGGATAAACCACCAAAACCAACTCCTTCCACTGCACTATAAGTTCACTAGGCCAAAATATCAGTGAAAACTATGTAAAGTGGGTAAATTTTTTTCTATAAATAGTTAAAATAACCAATTTTACTATACCTTTTGTATTTTTTACCCAAATAGTGCATTTTGGACCAAATTGCCCCCGATCTTTAAGTGATGATTGCGAAAGCTATGAGCGACGAAATTGAAAACCATCTGGACCAAGTAAGTATTATTTCCCTTCTCTTCATTTCTATTGGTTTAAAATTTTAATTTAGGTTTCAACTTTTGAGTATTTCAAGGCGTAAGTTAGAAACTAGGGTGTACATGGGTTGTAATTCATCGGGTTGCGTATATGCAGCCCTATACATGACTGTTACCAAAATAAACTATGTATATGTAGCCCTATACATGACGGTTATCAAAACATACTGTGTATATGCATCCCTATACGTGACTGTGTAAACTGCAGCTCACGTACAAGTCCATGAGTTAAATTTTTTAAATGATATTGACTCAAAATTTGATTTTAAACTTGCAGGATGGTGCTAGAGTGGAGAGAAAGAGAGTATGAAGAGCTTGATGTTGTAGTAGAAAGAGATCTAGGGGCCCAAATGGCATTAAGAAGATGTGGGATATATAAAGTTTGGGATCTCAAAGGAATGAGGGCTCAAGTGAGACTTCTCCAGATGTTGGTGAACTACTGGGATCTAGATACAAAGGCCTTCAACCTCAATAGGAAACCATTGAGGATTGAATTTGAGGACATATAGTTCCTGACAAGATTATCATGTCGGGGTGAGGTGGTGAACCTCAAAGCCCAGGGAGCTAGGAGTGGCATGAATATAGAGGACTACATAGCCACTCACTATGTTGTACAGACCGAGAAGGTTTGGAGCCAACTCATGATCAGAGTGATTAACAGTCTGAATGTCAACATTATCATCCTAGTGTTGGCATGGATCATAGGGTCAGCCTCATTGCATCAGACATCGAGGCCACTTATGTTCTACTCGGTGGAGTGCTTTTGACCCATAGTTTACGACTGGTGCACCTCACCACTAACCAACATGAAGAGCCAGTTGATAGACTGTAAACAAGGTAGATAGAGGAACTTCACGTTTGTGTCTATCATATGTAGTTTTTTCTTCGAGCGGGTTCCAAGCTTGGGCCCCAGAGTCAAGATTGTTCTGCATGGACCTCGCAATCCAACCATGGCATGGTGGACCAAGGTGATGAGGCAGTTGGGGAGTGGTAGGGTGCCAACACCCTACAAAGATGAGTTTTTATTCTGGTGGTGTTGACATGTGATAGCTCTGGATGACTACCCATATGTAGGGATGGATTTCAGAGGAGATCTGGACATGCCATTACCACCAGGTTCCACCTACGAAGACATAGGTATGGAAAAGTTTTTAAAAATATTTCACTTTTTGTATTTTTTTAAAAGAGAAAACAAAAATATTTTTTGATAATGTCAAGTTCTAATTAAAACATGTATTGATACGCAAATGTGGGTCCGCAACGACCAGATGGAATCCCACGACACCGATGGAGGAACCAGGGGGAGGAGACACTGAGAGAGTGCTTCAAAATTTGCAGGGAAACCTGTATCTTTTGACACGAATAATTCCTATGGTTTAGGTAGAGGATCTGCCGGAGGCGATGCAGCGTCAGGTGGTGGGTGTGCCCCGCGCTTGGGTGTGACTCTTTTGGAATATTGCAAAAGCCATACTATGTTATCATGACACACATATGGTTCCATAGGCGTAGATGTCATGGTTATTGTATTGATCGACTGTATATATATTTTGAGGGTGTGAGCCCCAATTTTGTACTATAACACCATATTTTTGAAGAAATGAAATATAAAAACATTGGTCTTCGGATTTACTTATATTGCAATGTGTACATAGGTGAATGTGTTTTCTTTACTTAGTCATGTGACAAATGCAAGTCTAAAACATAATTATCATATGCATCGGATACATAATTATAACATGCCCATGGAATAAAAATTCAAATATTTGCAAGACATTGATTGGATGAGAAAATAGTATTTCTATTAAAATATGATCAATATAAGTGTATGAATGACAAACTTCCTTGTTGGCACATATCGAAACCGAGAAAATAAGTCCCTTCCATCTAGGACTCCATTACTTCAATCCTCCATGAAAGGAACGCTCATATAAGAGAGACAATGAGGTTATCCATCAAATAGGGAAGAGCTTGGGGGCTAAACAATGTGTTCAAACTTAAAAGGACAAAGGGATGCAGACTCAATATGAAGTGAATAATTTCTCCAGAGTAACTTTGCTCTCAAAGTTGAATTCTTCTCCTCTTCTCCATGACTTTGATATGGCCCATTTATAGCCTTCAAATGGAACTGAAGGGCTGAGTCGGAACGTTTCCAGTATATGGAAGGTCAAGGATCATGGATCTCATGACGTGACATGGAAACCTGACACCATTTTTTAATTTTGGGCACAAAACCTCATGTACGCGGGCTACAATAGTGCAACCTGTGTATGCGCGTGTTGCATGGTTGTTAGGGCGCATATATGTGAAAACATATGTTTTTTAGCTCTAGGAATTTCAAAAAAGGACTTCAATTCTACATAGGGAAATGGAAAATTCCTTCGGATCAAGTTGCACGGGGTGAGGAAAATATTGCTATAACATGATCCCATGTTGAAGAGGAACCCAAACCACTCTTCCGAGATAAACCCTGATAACACATTTATCAATATATTTGTTGGGATTTTTATAATGATCTTATTTATTGATTTGCATAAAGAAATTGGCCTATATTCAACAAAGGATTTTGGGTGATCCAGGTGGATATTGGTGGCCACCCACCTATTCCAACTGGCTCCTTTTGACAATTTTAGTTCAACGCAATCTTCTGTAATTATTTGTATTTGTGGGTTCTACACTTTCAGGGTTGTCTGAACCCTACACAGCTGCCAGGTGGAGACTGGTGGCCACTTACCTAATCCAACTGGATTCTTTTGTAATTTTTCATGTCAGTACATATTTCTATACTTCTAGGGTTGTTTTAGGGCCCTAAACAATGCTTTTTTGGCTTGTCATAGTCAAATTATAGACATAATCATATTGTGATGACATAATGTGTAGTTCTTGAAAATACCTTTCCAATGGGCTATCACGTGCCTAAAACGAAGGTCGTATGCAAAAGTTATGACCTCGGGAAGTTGAGGTACCAACTTGCCCATCGGGGCCCACATAACTTTTGGTGTTTCATCTCCTAGAGTTAGGGTTTTGGATGTCTAGGGTTTGGAATTCATGAATAATGTTAAAAAGGCTTGTGGAGCCTCATTGTAATCATTTTTATCAGATGGATGTGCATAGTAGCCACACCTCTTCTCAGAGATAGCTACCACCATTCGAGCAATTTGTTTTCAGTTCTGCAATTTTACAGTTTCAACCTATTTTATTTATTCAATAGAAGTTATTATTCATTGGATATATGTTATTATTATCTATATCTTTGTGTTATTGTATTCAGTTTTTTATTCATTTCGTTCTGCTCATAAATCCAGATCAGTGGTATTAGAGTGGTCTTCTCTTCATTTATTTTTCTTTGTGCATGTCCCTGACAAGATCTGGGTACAAGAAGTTGGGACTCGAACCAATCGAGCCTTTGGAAGATTGGCCACATTGAGCCTGAAAACAACCCATGGGGGATGAAAAGAAATATGATGGAGTAGGAGATTGTTATCACTGAAATTTCGTCCGCACATGGTTACAAGAACTCAGCATCGTCAAACAGTGATGAAGTCATCCATGGACCTGAATTAATACTAAAATATTCAAAAAAGGGTCAAAAACTATACAAAGTAGTGAAAAATTGAAGAGCGCTATGCAGACATTAGGCGCGTGCGCACATGCGCGAAACAGGAATGCATAAATCACACTCATGCACACGATGCGCGACTCTTATCACAAAAATCCGTGCACCTGCTAAACGGCGTATTTATGAGAGTGGTCGGCCTCCCACCCACTTATGGTTCAGCTCCCAAGCCGATTTGACCCTCAAATCTGGGCTGGATCCGACTGGTGGGCTGGTCAAAGACCTAGGAATGCCCTAAATGGCCTCTTTTCACACTACAAAGCAGTTAAACAATAACCCAAAGCAATGCTATAAAAAGCCATGAATGTACATCATTTTTTCAAGGAATTCAAAGTAATGTTATGTTGTCTATATTGTTTTAAGGACTCCATCCTTGACAAGAGAATTTTGGCACCATTACATTGGACAATCCACCTCACCATTGAGTGGATTTGTAAAGAGTTCTTTCATCACCATTTTCCATTTTTCTTTGTTGTAAGAAGAGCTAGCTAGTGAGGGTCCAAGAACCTTCCCTTGCAGGAAGAAGGGACTCATAGTCCCCTTTCTTCTTGGTGCTTTGTTTTCATCAATAGATCAGCCTCAAACATTGGTGACATGGGTCTTTTGCTTCTTTTTGTTTCTATGTCCCTATGCTCATGAATTTTGTTTTTATTGCATCTCTTAGTTTAATTATTAATTGTAGTTTTTATTTTCTTTCTCTAACTCTTTTCTCTACAGTTGTCCTGCTCAGCAGACCCAACTGAGCTTGCAAGAACCTCGATTCTGCTCACCAAGGTGACGAAAGAGGTGCAACAGATTGGTGACTCCACTGGGGAAAGGTATCAATTTCCTACCTCATTTGGGTTTTTCTTGCTCTTCTTTTAGTTTGTTTAACTTGCAGGTGCACTAACTGGCCTAAGCCGACTTGCCAACCAACCAATTCCAAGTTGAATTGAGAGAAATCCATTCGGATTTTTCGTTCTCGGTCGTGCACCACATATGCGTGGGTTTTTCAGCCCACAAATGTGCATCGTGTGCCCATGCGCTTGACTCATGGTTATGTTCTGTGCATGTGTGCTTTTTAACTTGTCTCTGCTCACGCGCATGCGCTCTGTGTGCCTCTGTCTTCACAGGGACCCGCGCACCTGTGCAAAATTTCACATTGTAAAGTTGTTGGGATGTGGGGAAGGCCAGTTGCCTTCTTAAAAATGATGTCAAGCATGTTTTAAAGTAGCACCACACTTAGTCCCCTCATCATATAAAGGGGTTAATCAAGAAACACATAGGCACTTAGGAGGATAAAATCAATTTCCCTTATTTTCTTTTTGCCACATGGATGGCTTGTTTTGACTCACAAGATAAGTTGGAAATCATTTTTAATCACATATAACTTACATTGGGACTAGAAGTTGAGTAACAATCGCTTAGTATGCTCTTCTCTCACGCCTCCAAGCGATCTTGAGAATCAGAAAAAGATTGTGAAACGATTTCATCTCCCTTAAGAACATTCAAAACCTTTAGGAGAGGACAACAGCCCTTCTTGGGACTCCTCCTAGTTTACTTTTTCAAACACATCTTAATATTGTAATGGGCCCATACATGCCCACATGCTACAAAGATAGGATAGTGTCTGAATTTTTTCTTTCTTAGATCAAAACACTAGGGAAGTTTAAAGGTTTGTAACGGGCCCACACATGCCCACATGTTCAATCTAGGATAGTTTCAAAGCTTTTCTTAGATTACATCACAATAGGGAGTTAAAGGATAGTAACGGAACCACATGTCCACATGCTAGCTTCCTAGGGACTTTTGAATTATGCAAGGTTGTACCAAAGGCACTTAGTTAATTAGGTAATCAAACTCTTGTAAGGACCAAGCGAAGTCCACATGCAGCAAGGTGACATCTATTTCACTAAAAATTGGCACACTTTCACTCACACACAAAAGTCACTTATCACTCACATAGCTTCTTCTTGAAACGTGGAGGTCAAAGTAAGTTTCCTCCCAAGGGATTCCGAAAATACCCCACCCTTTTCTTGACGAAACTATCCACTCCCATTTTTAATCAACGAGGTTGGTTTGCACCCCCAACCTCCCAAAACAACTACACCTAAAAACTTCCTAAAAACTCACTAAGTTTTCCTCCACAAGAGGTGCCAAAAGAAATTTTTTAGTCTAGGTAGGATTTCAGGGATAGGCATCCAAATAACTCCCCGTTATCTGGTTCTCACATTGTCAAAACATAGCGGTTGTCAAATAGAGAACTGAAAATCCTCCAAGTCAAGTGTTCCAATTACCATAAGGCAGGGAGATACCCGTGAAGGGTTGAAGGCCAAGGTCTGGTTGTTCAGTGCATCCCCCCTTGAGGCACCCACCTCTTGGACGGGATCCATCCCATGACCCATTTCTTAGGCCGAAAATCTAAATGTCGCACTTTGACCGAGGTACCTAGTGACCAACTTTAGGACATCTACCCAGGTGGCAATTGTGGGCTGCAA
>ML779512.1:550706-563152 GCA_009831015.1 Picea engelmannii | reverse complement strand
CCCATTTCTTAGGCCGAAAATCTAAATGTCGCACTTTGACCGAGGTACCTAGTGACCAACTTTAGGACATCTACCCAGGTGGCAATTGTGGGCTGCAATTGCACCTTGATTGGATTTTGTGTGGCTATTGGGAAATATCACCAATTCTTTTGGGATATGCCCCCTTTACCCCTCATTATAACCAATTATTTCATCCTTCACTAGTTTCTCTTCCAGTGACTTCAGACCCCACTGTTGAGTACTATTGGAAGGTCCAGTGCTATTTGAGAAGAAGGGAGTTACGTCTTCTAGGACACGAGCATTTTCTTTCTTTTGATTCCCCCACACGAAAAAAACCCACTTACCCATATATATGCTTATTTTTCAAAACATTTTATGTATGATGCACATCTGATTACAGTTTGATTTGGATATATATATTGTGTAAACATTCAATGCAAAGGCTCTTGTTTCTATATTTCTCTCACCACTTTTTGCACATATTCACACAGCTAGTCTGACATCATAGGGGAACCACAGAACCCCCGTCCTTCACGAAACTTGCTAAACCTCTCTCCTATATTAGGGGGAGTATCTGGTCATGCCCACTCATCGGCACCTCCTTCACACACTCCTGTGAGTGCTACTATTTTAGGATCAGATTTGCTTGGTTCTAAATTACTTGGGTCAACTTCCCAAGGTCATTTGTTCACTCGCTCTCCTTTACACGGAAGCAGGGGACCCACTTCCTCTCAAGGAGGGAGCACCAACCCACCTATCCCCCCTCAAGGGTCAGGTTCATAACACACTATGGCCGGAGCTAATCCTCCCCTCCCACTGCAGATGCCATATTTGGCCTCTCTCAACATACCGGATCTCACCAAACTCACCAATGATCCTATATTACATGATCCCACATGACCCGCAATGGCCACCAAACTACCTTCATACATACCAAAGTTTGAAGGAAAGGCAGGCGATGACCCTGCCAACCATGTTATGACCTTTCACCTATGGTTCTCTTCCAATAGCATTATGGATGATTCCATCAGACTGCGATTATTTCAACGCACCCTCACTGGCCCATCGGGTAAATGGTATGTTGAAGAAAAATCGGGGTCCCACGCAACTTTTGAGTCATTGGCCAAAGCATTCTTGACCTTCTTCCAATTACCCATCCCCCATGACAATGGTCTAGAACTACTTTCTAATTTCAAACAAACCTCAGCCACACACATCGCTGACCACATTCACGAGTGGTGTAGGTGACATAGTTTGTGCAAAGCAGAAACCACCAAGCAACAGTGTCTCGACTGGTTTCTTAGATCACTTATCTCTCTCCTTGGAAAGGATGTAGCTTCCACCTTCCCTCAATCCGAAGAGGAAGCCATCAGTAAGGCCCAACAGTATGACCTCATCTATGCACAGTCAAGATACTTATACATTGTACTTCCTAACCTTCCAAAACCTGTGCCATTTGGCCAAGACAAACCTGGGATGTCTCACTCAGCAGACGGATCGGTGCCACCACACACCATGGTCCACAACCCCAACCACCACCGATGTATGGAACCACTCAATACCCGCTGGCATACGGGGGAACTTCTTATTATCCCCCGCCCCCTTATCAACAGCCATACCCTGTTGCTATACCCCCACCCATCAGTGGACCACCGCCGATACCCCCCATACATCCACCTATTCCAACAACCAATGGTACTCCCTCCACCTCAGCTTATAGTACTAGCGAAAGCACTATGCCTTCCTATGTACCTTATGGATTGGTACCACCACAGAATCCATACTTCCCATTTCCTGTTCCCCCACAACCCATGGCTCCCCCACATCCTCATGTAGGGGTGAATTTTGTTCAACCCTCTGTTGTTCAACAATACCAAAATTTTGAACAGCTGAATACAGCCAATCTGACCCATCAGTCGAATAATGCCAAAAAAAGAAGAAATGGACACAATGAAAATCCAAGACCAGGAGGGAACATCCCCCACCACCATCCCACTGGGGGAAACCAATACCAAAACCCCCAAGGGGGCACCCATAACAATCCACCACGACAAGGGAAGAACAACAATATTCGAACTAAATTCCCTTGCGCTATATGTGGTGAGTATGGACATTATACTCACCATTTCCCCCAAATTCCTAATCTCCAACGACTGAGGGCATAGATGAACTCATAGGGCCCTCTGGCACCATCTGCCCATCAACAGGCCCCACAACAGTATTTGCAACCACTGCCGCCAACTGTTGTTCAAAACCCCATTCCATACCAAGGTGTGATGAACACCCAACAAGTGATCAACCCTACCCCACCACAAATGGGGCCAAATCCAACCCCGGGTGCCACTCAACCCGGAAATGTGGTTGATCGCAGTATCCTCCTCACCAGCGAAGACATTCTTCTCCAAACCCGTAACCGCCAATACGATATGCCTCCTGACTCTACCCCAACCACCTCAAAAAAACTTCCAGCTACTACAGGACACCTATTGATGATTCCACGTCCTAACGCGGAACCCATTCCTCGCATACCACGTATGCCTTTACGACGGAATGTACACAACCCTCATGCTAGGGATACTCATAATTATAGTCTGGTTAATGACTTATCCCAGTCTCCCATAGCCATATCTGTATTAGAGGTCCTCCAAACCTGTCCATCATAGCGCAAGTCCTTGCTTTCTGCCTTGGGGGAAATCGACACAGCTGACACATAGCTGATCACATTTGATTCAGCTAACGGAGAACCACATATTCCCACCCAAGTTGCCTTCTAGATACCAGTTATGATCTGGAACACCACAGTTTATCGGTGTATTATCGATGAAGGTGCATCCATCTGCATCATGTCTAAAGACGTATGTCAGAAAATTGGCTCCCCTGCGCTAGTACCCTCTACCATCACCCTTCAAGCTTACGACGGTCGACCAACATCTTCCACAGGGCTTTGTTGAAATGTCCCCATAGAACTTGGGGGCAAACCATCCTCATTGAAATTGAAGTTATCGATGCCCAGCTTGATTACAATATCTTGTTCGGATGCAATTACATGTATGCTATGAAGGCGGTCGCCTCTTCTGTGTTTCGTACGATGATGTTCCCCCATAATGGGAAGATCGTCACCATCGACCAACTTACACATTATGAGCCTAACCATTCTGCCAACATCGATAACATCCTCCCCCTTGTTCATATTAGCCCAAATTATTTTCCAATTGCCAACAAAGGCCCTTGATTATTTCAAGTCCCACCCATGTTAGGCACTTGTCAGGGCTCACCACCATTCCTAAACCCATGTTTTTCATCACAAGTGTGTGTAGTTTCCTCTAAAGGAACTAACACGGAGGATGCCCTCCCTCCTAGGGAGGCTTCTATCATATATGACGTCCCACTAGTCGCAAAGCTTCCCCCTCCTGAGCCTCCTACAAACTCGTCAACCCCACCAGTTCACGATTTCACCTCTCCCTAGGGCCATATCCCAGTTTGGGAGACAGTTCCCCAAACCATACCCTCTACACCCCGACTCACTCACCCCCCTACCACAGCTAGGGGTAGGCGCAAGAAGAAGGATCCCACAACTCCACCCCCCCCACATGTCCAACCTCCTTGCGCCCTATGTGAGAAAGATGGACACCCAACCCACAAATGCCCATCTCTACCTGAATTACGGAATTTGATCCCCCTCAATCAAACTCCCCCAACACCCGCCACTACTGCTAGTCCCACCACTACCACCCACCCTTCCAGTAGTAAAGGGTTGAGGACAAAATACGCTTGTGCTATATGTTCAGAATATGGCCATTATACCCACCATTGCCCAGCACTGCCATGCTTTTGGCATACATTAGCCGCAGTGTGCCAGAACTTCCAGAACAACCCCAGCCCTGCTACGTCCTCCTCAACAAATATCACTGACATTTTTTATGTCACCACTTCAGTCAATGAATGTATGAGACGCCCTTTCTCTCTCTATGATTCATTAGCTCATTTTACATACCAGTGTCCTATGATCCTTGAATACAGGCAACGCCAATTGACTCTGCTTCACCAACCTGCAGAGGCAATCATTAACATTACCTCGTCACTAGAGGATCTTCATGTCATTTCTACCAAGCTCGATGCCCTCCCAACGCCTCCATGGTTCTTAGATGACTTATCTGAGGATTCACCCCCCAACCCCCCCAACTCTCCTACTCATTCCCCTATGGACACTCTCCACCCAACCACCACGGGTACTCCTCAGTACCTCGATATTTGGTTTGTGTTGAGCAAACCCTCGCACTCTCCTTGCATTATTTTGTCATCAATCCTTGAACACAGGGGAGGTACATGTCCTCCCCCCAAAATACCGCCCGATCGCCCATAATATTAGTGCCCCTGGGATAGTATTATGGGCCCACCGTCCATATCTAAGCCCTTTTCCCCACTTTCATTTTCTTTTTGTACCAGAGCCCATAAGCTCCACTTTCCGAACCATTTTCAGCCACTTACACAGTCATTTTCGTCAGGTGATCATTTTCACTGTTCCGTGGAAGTGTATCTTTTCATAACACACTCAGGTACGCATGCTCATGTTCAAAATTATCAAATAAATGCTCGTATGTTCGATTCTCTTCAGATATTGTTCACGTCGGGTATTTGGTTTTCACGTGTTTAGGTACTTGGTCATCATACATCAACACAACCCCTTCAGGTATATACTCAGCACTGGCATGTAGTCTTTCCCTCTGTATCGCACTTACATTTCCAGTCACACCCTCTGACATTTGCCTCTAGGATCCCCATCCCCGACTCTGCAGTACCCACACCTCCATTTGCATCTTCGGTACTATCACCCAGTAGCATTCTTCCCCACATGAGTTGTCCCATTCATAGCACCTTGTGGCACGTCTGACACTCATGCTTTTTTTCAAAACCCTTTAGGGATGGGAGTCCCGATAGTCTTTCATCATGTCGTGAATCAACCACATACTCCTTCTCCTCATTTTTCTAGCTTTCCCACATGGACTCCCAGATTATCTCTTCATGGTTCTATTTTTTGCCTGCACCTCCGCAGTATCATGAACCCTCCATTTCATCCACAATCAGTTTGCCCATCTGCAAATCTCCCTTCATTTCACCTACCTCTTACAGAAACTCACCAATGGGGCCCCCACCCTTCATTAGCTTTCCGAGCAAATTATGCCCTGCATGGGCTACCCATATCACATAGGGGCACCTGTTTCTGTATTTGTACATTTCTCCCCAAAATTATTCATTATTTATTGTACAAACGCCTTTATTTCTAGTCATTACATTCCCTTTTTGTCGTCACCTTTGGGCGACCTACTTTCCTTTTTTGGCCAACCGCAACCCATGTCACCCTTGGTTGGGGCACTACTTTTCATCCACCCTTGTCGGCATCGTCCATATATTTAGAGTACCCCACAGGCCACTTACCTCTTCCCTCTGAATTTTTTCACCTTGTCTTGCCTCTGGCACAACTTATCCCCGGTCTTGTCGTCCCCTTGACACTCGACCTCGTTGAACGGTTGCGGCCACTTTTTCTCTCACACATACTCCAACCAAGGGCAGTCTTGAGTCTTCCCACATATTGACTTCGTCCATGTACCTCCTCCACTTCCTCACCTCGCCTAGTAGATTTCATGAAGCCATTTGCTTCTGGGAGTCGTGTCCCCCTTTTGTCGACATCAGTACAGTTTCCAGAAGGGCGACAGTATCTTGATTCTCATTATCCACTCAATGAGAGATCTCGGATGACACAGGGTGAAACACCATTACTCCCTGCTGTCATTGACCCCCATAACATTCAACGCCAACACTTTCTCATGTTATAGTGGGTCTTACTTTTTGACTATTGGAGTTAGTTCTTTCATTTGCCTAAGACCTCTGAACTTGGCGGGGCTATCAATGCCCACATAATCGCTGCTACTTATTACCGTGATCACTGCCTACTATTCAGAGTATGTTCATTTGTAGAATTGTCTTCTGCCTTTATCATGACTGCCCCCAAGGGCGTTGTAGTTGTCTACACCAACACTTCAGTCATATTTTTTCAGAGTTACATGATACGAGCATGGGGCATGCCCGCCTACACAGTTTTCTATTTTGCACACCTCTTGGAAGGTCGGGTCCTACCGGTTCCTTTTTCCCTCCAACGGATCGCTCTGGACGATCCCACTATTTCTCTCTCTTACAACAAAATTCTCAGTAGAAGAAACATTGATGGATTTCGGCTATACGTATGCTCCTAACCTCATCCATCAGGGGGCATCTGTTATCACTGAAATTTCATCCGCACATGGTTACAAGAACTCAGCATCGTCAAACAGTGATGAAGTCATCCATGGACCTGAATTAATACTAAAACATTCAAAAAAGGGTCAAAAACTATACAAAGTAGTGAAAAATTGAAGAGCGCTATGCAGACATTGGGCGCGCGCTCACATGCGCAAAACAGGAACGCATAAATCACGGGCATGCGCATGATGCGCGACTGTTATCGAAAAAAGCCGCACACCTGCTAAACGACACATTTATGAGAGTGGTCGGCCTCCCACCCACTTATGGTTCAGCTCCCAAGTCGATTTGACCCTCAAATCTGGGCTGGATCCGACTGGTGGGTTGGTCAAAGACCTAGGAATGCCCTAAATGGCCTCTTTTCACACTACAAAGCAGTTAAACAATAACCCAAAGCAATTCTATAAAAAGCCATGAATGCACCTCATTTTTTCAAGGACTTCAAAGTAATGTTATGTTGTCTATATTGTTTTAAGGACTCCATCCTTGACAAGAGAATTTTGGCACCATTACATTGGACAATCCACCTCACCATTGAGTGGATTTGTAAAGAGTTCTTTCATCACCATTTTCCATTTTTCTTTGTTGTAAGAAGAGCTAGCTAGTGAGGGTCCAAGAACCTTCCCTTGCAGGAAGAAGGGACTCATAGTCCCCTTTCTTCTTGGTGCTTTTTTTTCATCAATAGGTCAGCCTCAAACATTGGTGACATGGGTCTTTTGGTTCTTTTTGTTTCTATGTCCCTATGCTCATGAATTTTGTTTTTATTGCATCTCTTAGTTTAATTATTAATTGTAGTTTTTATTTTCTTTCTCTAACTCTTTTCTCTACAGTTGTCCTGCTCAACAAACCCAACTGAGCTTGCAAGAACCTTGATTATGCTCACCAAGGTGACGAAAGAATTGCAACAAAGATCCTTTTAAAATGTTGCTTGAGGAAGCCCTTGCGTGACAAAGGAACAAAATGATGGACAACTTTGCACAGATCCTTTAGTGGCTGCCCACAAGAGACACATCTTCATCAAGTGGCTAGGAAACCCCCTTCAAGGTACAAGTAAATTTTTATATTCCATTATTTGAAGGACTGATAGATGTGAATGTTGTAGATAAATGGTTGAATCTACTGGAAGGGTATTTTTTGGTCCACAAATTTTCCAATAGGGAAACTATTACTTTTGTACTCCTCAAGGTCATCCATCATGTTAAGGACTGGTGGAATATTTACTCTGAGCAAAGGGCCATAGAGGAATCTGCAATACTTTCAGTCACCCCCACATGGGATTCTTTTAGGGATTTCATTAAAGAATAATACTGCCATGTTGGAAGCTACGAGGAACAAAACACAAGATGGAACACCCTACGTCAGGAAAGGGACCAAACAATACCAGATTTCACCGATATTTTTCATACCCTGAGCACCAAATTGGGTATCAAAGACTTTGAATGACATCTAGTGCTCAAATACCGCGGTTGTATGCATATATACATTCAAACAGAAATGGATTTTTTTGACACCGCATCATTGGGTACGACTTACAAATATGTTGTCAAGATCGAGCATAAATTTAAGCAGAAGAGGTGAGAGTTTGGATCTGTAGACTCCTCACAGCTGAAGCAGGGCAAAGGCGACCCCAACCCACAAAATAAGGGAGAGAGAAAATATGGCCACTCTCAATACAACTAGTCCAAGCCACAACATAAGAAGGGTAATGACAAGTCAAATAAGGACACGGGAAAGTGGTGTGAATACCATAAAATCCCTTGGCACAACACCAAAGAATGTCGCTCCAAGCAGTCACTAGTGGCCGAGATGAAATATTTTGAGTCAGATGCAGATTTTGACTCTGAATCAAATTGAGGAGGAGGGAAGCAGATTATCGATGTCAAACCAAGCACCATTGTCGCTACCACCAAAGTCTAGCCAAGTGAACCAAAAGAACCAGAGGAAGGGGAACGCCTCTTTCACTCACAGATGTGGGTGAAGGGGGATCTGCATCATTTCATTGTCGATAGTGAAAGTCAAAACAACCTTATCTCAACAGAGGTCATCAGGCGATTGGACCTTTTGATGACACTACATCCACAACCCTACACCATCAGTTGGATTTTCCCAGGAAGAGATCTTCGCGTCATCCAACAGTGTCGTCTTCCCTATGACATCAAGCCCTTCAAAGATGAGGTATTGTGTGATATTTCTCCCTTGAAATTTGTGATGTTATTTTAGGAAAATCATATTTGTGGAAACGACAATTTGTGTACGATTCTAGACCCTGCAGTGTTATTATTACTTTGGGTAGACAATTGTACAGGATACCAGAGGTAGCGCAACCTACCGTTATTCTTTAATCTTTGCTAAGGAATCCAGTAAGGTCATTTCATACACAGGGAATTTTGTACTCTTTGTGATCCATGCTCACAGTAAGTAGAAGGTCACCACCACATTTGTGACCTCTACAAATAGCCTCTCTTTGTAGCAGAAGAAAGTGGATGAAATCGTGGAAGAGTACATAGACATCTTCTCCTCACCCACCGGGGTACCAATGCACTCCCAATTAAAGCATCCAATTGATCTAACTCTCAGTGCACCTCTACCTAATGGACCAATTTATCGTTGTTCATTGATGGAAAATGACAAAATCAAGCATCAAATCCAATAGCTTCTTCAAAAAGGGAAAATTAGAACCAACTCCTCCCCTTGCGGAATCCTAATTGTATTGGTGAAGAAGAAAGATGGGACCTGGTGGCTTTGCATTTATTAGAGAGTATTAAACAAAATCAAAATCAGAAATAAATACCCAATACCTCGAATTGATGACCTTCTTGACCAACTCAAGGGGGCCAAGTTCTTTAGCAAGATTGACCTAAAGTTTGGATACCACCAGGTTCCCATCGAACCGACTGATGTATGGAAGACAAATTTCAAATCTAAATAAGGTCTCTTTGAATGGTTGGTCATTCCCTTTGTCCTAGAAAATGCACCAACAACTTTCATGAGGTTGATGGATGATATATTGAGACCCTTCACCAACTCTCTTGTGGTGGTATATCTGGATGACATCCTCATATTTAGCAGAATTTGGGAGGAGCAAATGCAGCATATTAAACAGGTTTTGAGCACTCTGCAGCATCACAAGCTATATGCCAACTTGAAAAAATGATCCTTTGGCATGAACATGGTCAAATACTTGGGCTACATTGTTGATGAACATGGGGTACATGTGGATCTGAATAAGATCCAAGTCATCCGTGATTGGCGAGCCCCGACCACACTAACTGAGCTTCGAAGCTTCTTGGGACTTGCCAACTTCTACCGATGGTTCATGTTGGGATTCTCCCATATTGCATGGGCCCTCAGCCAAGTGACCAATGGTAGTGGAAAGGAAAATTTCACATGGGGGAAGACACAACAACAAGCATTTGATGATATGAAGCATCGCTTGTGCTCAACTCTACTACTCTCCTTACCTGATCTGCAAAAACCATTCGAGATTGATATCGATGCATCCGACTATGTTGTAGGCGTAGTTCTCACTCAACACAGTCATCTAGTAGCATACCATGGTGAGACACTCTCAGATACAGTCCAAAAATACCCCACCTATGACAAAGAAGAGTATTCCATTGTACAAGACTATTGTCAATGGAAACATTACATTATGGGAAAAGAGACAGTCATCCACATTGATCACAAGCCACTGCAATTCATACAGACACAAGGGAAGTTCAAGAATGACCACCATCAGAAGTGGTCCACATACCTGCAACAGTTCCATCTCAACATCAAGTATAAGACACAGAGCACAAATCGTGTCGTTGATTGCCTCAGTTGACCTCCTGCGGCTACACTCACCACCGTCCTCATTCTTGTGGCCATGAGGCATCTTCGTGGCCCCAACTTTATCAGTGAGATCATGATTTCTCCATCACCTATAAACTCTTGGGTACATGCACAAATGTCAGCGATTTTCACATTCAGGATGGAATGTTATGCCATATGGGCCACCTCTGTGTTCCTGCAAGCAAGCGTGCAAAGATTATTTGGGAGTCTCTCTACAGTCGAATGACAGGACATTTTGATGTGGAGAAAACTTTGGTCGTTCTACAAAAACATTTTTATTGGCCAAAACTTCGACAGGACGTTAGCAAGTATATCAGATCTTACACTACATATGCCATTGCCAAGCCAACCATCAAGAAGCAAGGCTTATACACCCCTCTTCCTAATCCTAATAGGCCTTCAAAATCCATCTCGATGGATTACATGTCTGGCCTTCCGTCTGTTAGAAAAACAGGACCGTGGAGCAATAAAATAAAACAAATGCGGAAACAAAACATAGAAGATGCACAATACAATAGAGACACAGATTTACCTGGTTCTTCCAGTGTGGGCTACATCCACCAGAGAAATTTCCAGGTCCTTCCTTTATTATTATCCAGCATATGAAGGGATACAACCTACAACAAACCCATTGTAACTTTCTCTTCTTTCTCTCACAGTATCCTATCTCAGAATACAATATTTTCCATCCACCATAGCCGCAATACATTTCCCTCATAAAAGAGGGTTTCCTTATAGGGAAAAAAACCCTAACATAATCTCTATCGTTAGATCTGTGACCTTATAATGAATAGTCTAGATTTACAATGAAATTACAATATACATTTACAAGGCAATTTTTCCTTCGGGGGCCCGCTTGCCCCCAGACCCCCCAGCCGAGGGGATAGCCCCCTCGAACCCCGCAGAGGGGGTACCCCACTCTTCACTCCCCCACGTGGAAGAGTGTACATACTTCTAGGGTGTAAATACTTCATGGGGTATAAACACAACTGAAAGTAAAAGACCTCTGAATCAGGAACATAATCAGTCTCCACAACCAACAATCTCCCACTTGGAGACTGATCTCAAAAACTCCACCACTGCTATATATGTTGGACTCTGAACCTTCTTGGACCTGACAAATTTCTCATCTTCATCTTCATTCTTGAACACCAACTAAAACTGATCAGGAACACAGTTTCTCCCTGGTTACTCCCTTTGTTAACATGTCTACAGGAATCTAGCTAGTGTGTATCTTTTCCAACTTCAAATGTCCATCTTCCAAGGCAGATCGTATGAAGTGGTACCTCAATTGTATATGCTTAGTCTTCAAATGGAAGGTTGAGTTCTTTGCAAGATGAATGGCACTCTTACTGTCACAGTACAACCTACTATTCTCTTGCTTCTTTCCCAATTCCTCCATAAACCTTTGTAACCAAATCATCTCTTTACTAGCCTCTGTAGCAACAACATACTCTGCCTCTATTGTTGAAAGTGAAACAACCTTTTGCAGTTTTGAAATCCAACTTACTCTTGTTCCACCTATATTAAACACATACCCTGTGGTACTCCTCCTGCTATCTTTATCACCTACCATATCTGAATCAACATATCCTTGTAGAACAATTTCTGAACCTCCAAAACATAATGCATGATTAGCAGTACCTCTCAAGTATCTGAGAATCCAATTTACTACCTCCCAATGTTCTTTACCTGGATTGTTCATATATCTGCTCACAACTCCCACTGCATGTGCAATATCTGGTCTTGTGCAAACCATTGCAAACATCAAGCTGCCAACTGTTGATGAATATGGGACCTTGGACATGTATTCTATCTCCTCGTGTGTCTTGGGACACATTTCCTTAGTTAATTTAAAATGGGTTTCCAAAGGTGTACTAACTGGTTTTGCATTCTGCATTCTAAACCTCTCCAACACCTTCTCTGTGTACTCACCTTGAGACAATGTTAGTTTGCAATTTTTCCTGTCTCTTGTTACTCTCATACCAAGGATTTTCTTTGCAGCACCCAAATCCTTCATCGCAAATGAATTGGATAATTTCTTCTTGATCACATTTATATCATGCATATTAGACCCTGCAACAAGCATGTCATCTACATAAAGTAGAAAGATAATAAAGCTTCCATTTTTTAGCTTTTTAAAATAAACACAGTGATCAGAATGACATCTACTATAACCCTATTCTGTCATAAACCTGTCAAACTTCAGATACCACTGCCTTGGATCTTTCTTTAGGCCATATAATCTCTTCTTCAACCTGCATACCAAATTCTCCTTCCCTTTGACCTCATACCCCTGTGGCTGCTGCATATAA
>ML779512.1:536064-548636 GCA_009831015.1 Picea engelmannii | reverse complement strand
AACCATGACCAAGCCGTTCCAGCTTTCTGGCAATGAGCACAAGATTAGAATAGCTCTGACCTCATCATCAAAGTCCACTTTTACAGAACTTAGTTGATTAGTAACCGTATTAAAATCATTTAAATGATCCGCAACAGACCCACCTTCCGACATCTTCATATTAAATAATATCTTCATTAGAAATACCTTATTGGACGCTGAGGGTTTTTCATACAATTTGGCCAATGCATCCATTAAACCCTTTGTTGTCTTTTCTTTGGAAATATTGAAAGCCACTAATGCTGCCAAGCTCAGCCATATCGTTCCTAGAGACTTTCTGTCAAGAATCTCCCATTCTTCATCCTTCATAGCTGTCGGCTTCTTTTCTATTCTACCCAATGGTAGGAATAGATCCTTCTGATATAAATAGTCTTCCATCTGCATCTTCCATGACTAGTAGTTTTGGCCATTAAATTTCTCGACCCTAAACTTTCCATCTTCTGACATTGCTCCCACTCGAACCAGGAACCCTCTTTTCCTACAAGTTACCTTTCTCTCTGATACCAGTTGTTATAAAAATAGGACCGTGGAGCAATAAAATAAAACAAATGTGGAAACAAAACATGAAAGATACACAATACAACAGAGACACAGATTTACGTGGTTCACCCAGTGTGGGCTACGTCCACCAGAGAAATTTCTAGGCCCTTCCTTTATTATTATCCAGCATATGAAGGGATACAACCTACAACAAACCCGCTATAACTTCCTCTTATTTCTCTCACAGTATCCTATCTCAGAATACAATATTCGCCATCCACCATAGCCGCAATACATTTCCCTCATAAAAGAGGGTTGCCTTCTAGGGAAAAAAACCCTAACATAATCTCTATCGTTAGATCTGCGACCTTATAATGAACGGTCCAGATTTACAATGAAATTACAATATACATTTACAAGGAAATTTTCCCTTCGGGGGCTTCGCCCCCGAACCCTCACTGGGGGCCCACTTTCCCCCGGACCCCGCAAAGGGGGTACCCCCTATCTGCACTCCCCCGCGTGGAAGAGTGTACATACTTCTAGGGTGTAAATACTTCATGGGGTATAAACACGACTGAAAGTAAAATACCTTTGAATCAGGAAGATAATCAGGCTCCACAACCAACACCGTCCACCAAGAAATGCAATGATTGTGTATTTGTCGTGGTTGATCGGTTTTCAAAGATGGCCATTCTCAAAACTTGCAAGAAGAATATCACAGTGATAGATATTTCCAAGCTATTATTCAAAAGAGTATGGGTCCATTTTGGGATACCACATACTATCATCTTTGATTGGGACAACAAGTTCCTCAACACATTTTGGTCAAGTCTCTGATCACTATTGGAGCTCACTAAATCCACTGCCTTCCACCCTCAAACCAATGGCCAAACAGAGGTTTTCAATCGTATGATTGTGCACATCATGCACATGTATAACTCTAATCATCCATGTACATGGGATAAGAGTCTTTCTATGTTCAACACAGCTACAACAGGTCTCTCCATAGCTCCACCAACCATATCCCATTTCAGGTGGGGTTGGGATTCCAACCCTTGGGTACCATTGATGTTGCACTACCTCTTGCAACCACATAGACATAATCTTTCCATGTTCATTCTAAGGCCGACAAAGCCACCAGATTCATTGAGCGGATTCATCACATCTGCCAATAGGTCCATGAGATTTTTCAGAAATCCAATGCTAAGTATAAGCATTGCCATGATCAACACCGGGTACAACACAAGTTTAAGGTGGAAGATAAGGTCTGGCTACATTTGCAGAAATAATTCCTTACAGAGCCCCATCATAAGCTCCATCCACTTCACTATGGTCCTTACACTATCACCAAGGATGTGGGAGGAAATGCTTTTGAGCTCAACAATCCCCCCTTCCTTGGTTTGCACCCAATGTTCAATGTGGACCTCCTCCAACCATATTTTCCACCATTATTGGACACCTCAGAGATCACAAAAAAATTGCCACCAACATAGCTCAACCTTGACTACATGGAACAAGCATCCACTAATCATATAGTGGACACACAGGTCAAGGGAACTTGTCAACAGAGGATCCAACTTTATCGGGTTGTTAAGGCAGGGCAACTCTTGTACCAAGGAAATTGGCTCACCCACGGTCAAATTCAACATAAATTTCCTCACCTGATGGGGGTACTCAACACAATGGATACCATTTCTTTCTAAGGGGTGAGGACTAATCCAAGTGGATATTGGTGGCCACCCACCTATTCCAACTAGCTCCTTTTGACAGCTTTTTTTCAACACGTTCCTCTGTAATTGTTTTTAATTGTGGGTTCTACACTTTCAGAGTTGTCTGAATCCCTACACATCTTCCAGGTTGATATTGGTGGCCGCTCACCTAATCCAACTAGCTTCTTTTGGAATTTTTCATGTCAGTACATATTTTGTACTTCTAAGGTCGTTTTGGGACCCTAAACAGTGTTTTTTTGGCTTGCCACAGTTAAACTGTAGACAGAGTCAGAATTTGATGGCATAATGTGTAGTTATCGAAAATACCTTTTCAATGGGATATCACGCGCCTAAAACAAAGGTCCTATGCAAAAGTTACGACCCAAGGAAGTTGAGGTACCAACTTACCCATCGAGGCCCACATAACTTTTGGTGTTTCATCGGTTAGGGTTAGGTTTTTGGATGTGTAGGATTTTGGAATTCATGAGTAATGTCAAAAAGGCATGTGGATCCTCATTGTAATCATTCTTCTTAGACAGATGCGTGTAGCAGCAACATCTCTTCTCATAGATAACTACCACCATTCGAGCAAGTTGTTTTCAGTTCTGCAATTTTACAGTTTCAACCTATTTTATTTATTCAATAGAAGTTATTGTTCACTGGATATCTGTTATTGTTCTCCGTATCTATGCATTATTGTATTCATTTTGTTATTCATTTCATTCCGATCATAAATCCGGATCACTGGCCCATTCTTATTTAGAACTAATCTATAAAATATGCATTCAAAGCTTCCAAAATCCTCCCTAATGTTATGGATTCCTCTATTATTCACAATAAATCTTCTTCTAACATATCATAGAAAGCCAAATAAAATTTCATTGTGCACCATCCAAGTCTTGACTTTTAGCCTTTTTAAAGGAGTAGAGAACAATTTTGAGTTCTTTTTAGAGATTTATACTCCTAAAGCCTCATTTTGTTGCTCAAGTATGAGTCTAGGAAACTTAAACACTACATGTAGAATTTCAACAATATTTTCCCTTGATGGCTCCTAGAATTGAGACTTAAAATACTTCTTGCCTTCTTCTACAATATCATTGAATGATCTTGCTAAAGAACCGTCAGATTTCATAATTTCCCATATTTTTTTATTTCTTTTATTTTAATTAACATAATTATGGAATAATTTGGTATTTTCATCTCCTCATAAAGCCAAATGGCTCTACTCTTTAGCATCTATTCAACTTCTTATTTTTCCAATAAACTCTTTTCAATGTTGTCTAGACCTTTCAACCTTTGATTTTCTTCCTCGTAAAAAGCTTCTTTAACATTATTCTCATATAGCCCACTTATTTCTTCCTCCATTGCTTATACTCTATTTTCCTTTCCTTGGCTTTTTTCTTAGGCCACTCAACTATTGTTTTATCACTTTCATTAATGTCTTACCAAATTAAAATATTATTGTTTCACCTAAAATATGGTCAAACTTTTTCCAATTTTGAACCTCTATCTCCCTAAATTCCTCTCCCTCAAACCAAGTATGATTGAATTTTAATGGGGTTGGAGGTTTCTAGGCGTCATATTCAATTTGGAGAAGGATGTAGAGGTGGTCTAAGGACCCTCCATTTCCTACCCAATATTTTAACCTATTATATTCTTCAACGATTATTTTATTTGTTAAGAACCTATCTAATCTCTTGGAAATCCCCTCCTTACCACTTCTTGATTTTCTCCAAGTAGGAACGAACTAAATTGGATCTACATCTAGTAATTGTTAAAGAGGTGAGAAACATTATACTAAGGGGTTTAGATTCTACATACACTTCCCCTGCCTTCATGATCAAGTTAAAATATCCTTTGATAATGAAATTATCTCCTTTAATACAAAATCTAATTCTCCAATATTCTCATAATGTTTTTCTTTCCCCATATCGACTATACAAATATTGAAAACTTTCCCCGGCCCTTTTGATATATATTCCAATTGAATACCTACATTCACAAAGGAGGTAGATAATGATTCTATGCTACTATTCCAACTTGTTACTAAACCACCTAACTGACCTTCAACATCCTCAGGAAAAAGACTATTCCTTTGTAATAGAAGGCAAAACTTATCCTACTTTACTCCCTCACACATTGTTTCCTTGATCAAAATAATAACAAACTTATACTTTTTAAACAATCTCTTGAGGGATATATTTTTATAGGCACCCCCTACCACTCACATTTAGGGAAAGTATGATCATGAGGTCACCTTATCAAAGGCCATCCTTGCTCTAAGGGGGCCCTTAATGGTTAATTGTTTTCCTTCTTTGACCTCTTTCACTACTCTCTCTTTTGCAATCGACATATATCATTTTCTCCCTAGAAATGAGATATAACAAGTATCCATGTATATTCCTCCATAAATCTCTCTTCCATCATCCAAGATCACTTCCTTCCTAGATGTCAAACTATACCTTGATCTATAGTTGTATTTAAGGGAATCCACCTCTTTATTGGCTAAGTAAAGGTCAAGGGATCTAGCATATGAGGCATGAGGGTCTAAGGGATTCTTTGCTGACTCCTTCAAATAAATTTGGGAAACACTTTGAGGAATAAATTTAATAAGGAATTAAATATTGTTCAAACACTCCCCCCAGGGTTGGATATGTGTAATTCCTCCTCGACATTTATTTTTTCTCCATAATGTTTACAAAGTGAGTTTCAAAGAATTGATCAACATACCTTGCTTTTAATTTCCCTTGATTTAGATTCCACTAGGATTTATTATAGGGGTTTTGTGCTCACCTAGTCTTGAGAATTCGTGCCTTTAACTTATTTATCCTTTTAACCCACGTGCTTCTCAAAATCCTTCTTTGATTCCTACTCCTTGACTTTATTTTCCACTTCATATGTGTTAATATTTTCTACCCTGATCTCTTTATGGCCTAAACCTTTTTAAGGAATATGGTTTTCCTCCAATTTTATCCTCACCCGTTTATCCTTTTTCTATCCTAGTCACTGTAAGGCCCTTGACCAGGACTTCAGAGTCAAGACTCTATAATAATGTATGTAATATATAAATGGATATTTTATGTAAAAAAAAAAATTATATAGCGAAATTTCAGACTTGGATACAATATTTCTCTTGTCAAATTAAGAATTCATGCTTGCAAAGGTTTTTTGGTATGTGCAAAATTAAAAGGATTTATCATTTTTTGCTCACTAGAAGCATAGTTCATCTAACAATTTTCCAAATTTTCCACAATTTAATTAATCTATATTATGACTCTAACATGTTATTTGCAACTAATCAATCGTTGTAATTATCTAATAATTAGGAAAATACATGTAGCCCCATTCAATTTAGTAGTCTGGATGTAACAACCTATCCCTTAGATATTTAGTAGGCTTCCCAACTAGATGTTTATCTGTCCAACTAGCTAGAAACAACCTCATCGGCTCCTGTTGACGGGCGAAATTGACTGCTCGTCAACTGGAGAAGTGAATCTGGTCCGGGGTTGTCCACTTAACCCGAGCCGTTTGGATTGATTCACCTCGACGGGTTTAGCGGCTCCGTTAGCCGATCTAAGTCCTAGTAAAGTAAGAAAAACTATCTAAAGAAACTAACTAAGTGAAAAACAACAGCTGCAAACTATATACAAGTCTAATATATGTTCACAGTTCGCTAATTAATATTTATAAAACAATAATCCTACTTATTAAATGTACAGTTATCGATATGATTAAATCTCTATTATATACACAGTATTCACAACATGCAAACTTTGATCGAAATCTGCAAAATCATATATGGATTGCCTTATGACAGGGAAGCTAGTATTTTTGGATTTTTATAGTTTTTATAAAAAAGAAACGAAACAACATCTATCTAAATCAACAATAAAAATAGAAATTTGTACTATATATCTATCTGACTACAGAGAATTCTCATATTAATTAAACTATTAAAATTAAAATAGCAAACTAACCTGAAATCATCATCTCCTACTTGTCTTGTGCATGGACATTTGTGTTCACTGTTTGATGGGGTCAACTCGCGTCAGATTCTCCAACACCTCGCGTAAACGTGAAGAAACAACGCTCTTGGATGCTAACGACAGAATAGGTAAAGGATACAGCAACAACAATTTTATATTTTACAAATAATCACATCAAGATAAATCCCTCTGCAAAGATTTGTAGATGACTGCTTATTTAACAAAGAAGATTAACCTTCTGTTCATTAAATTAAAACAGGATAATTGTTGTATGTGAAGTGAGATACATCAAATATGGACAACATTTAAATCACATCACATCAACCTGTAACAAATTTTGATATCTAAAGTAGTCAATAATTTGATTACAAATTGAAATGCACAAAAAACTTGAACAAAAGTATGATAAATTGAAGCTAAAGTCGTACAAAAAATCCACTTTCATTTGAGTATGTATAATCATCAGTCCATAGTATCTGCTCTCCAAGAAGTGATGGTTTTCTTACAAAAATAATAGGTATATAAATACCACAGGATGAAAACATTCCTTGTGGGAATTATCAAAACTGTTGTAGAAAATTATGGGAATACAATCTCCCAGATTGTTGTTCCTATCTAAAACTAACAGCCTAATCCAAAAGTATGTAAAGAAAAAGCATGTCGAACTATGACACAGTCGATCCAGCTTCCTTTGAAATTCGTGTGCACCTATACATACACGAAAATACATGTTGTTCAGATTGTGTTTAGTTGTAAAATCAACAAAAATTCAAATTTTATGACTAGCTACAGAATCCCACGATTCTGTAGCTGGTCATTTTTTGTAAACAGAATCGTATTATATCAATTCCATCATAACAAAAATAGATACGATAAGCAAACAAATCGTTTATGCTAATTCAAAACAAACAAAATCATTCTAAAATCATTGTTGAAATATCATACCTTGGTTTCAGGGATACGATTCGATCATGCTATTTTTGAATTAACAACAACATTGGCCATTTCCACATTTTTGAAAACCACAGAGCCTGTAGTCTTCTTCCTTTTATCATTAGCTACCAATCTGTCATTTTATTTGGTTAACACAGTTACTTGGTCCTCCAAAGACTTAATTTGGGATTGGAGCAGAGGGACATCTGTATAATATCGATCGAGCCAAGAGTTGTATTCATTGCACTGTGGTTGATCATGTCGTGTAGTTACAGGTGAGGAATCTCTTAAATTACCAGCAGTTTCATTGTCGAGCTTGATCCCGGGGAAATTAGGGTCATTTCTAAGGCACGGTGGTAGATTTGACACGTAGTCAAAGGGATTGACTGAATAGAGGCCGTGTGAGTATGGATACTCCTCGGTTAGAAACTGCTCGATTTCAGAATCTGAATCTTCACTCAATACAATCAGTTTTTGGTCTGAATTTTGTTTAGGTTTATTACGAGTGCACCTTGATACCCAGCGTGCATCCTTCTTCCCTTTGCAATTGACATCATTGTTACCCGTTCCCTTTTTCCTTCCAGGCCTCTTAACAGGCTTAGCACTGTCTTTTAGACATGAGTCAGGCAGGGTATCGGGTAGGTTATCGTTTGGGTAGGCCGAGGGTTCAACAGAGGGTAAGAGCGTAGGAGGGGGTATGACAGGCCAAACAAGAGTTTTGGTGACCACGGTTTTGTCCACTTGACCAATTTCAAGACTGGCAAAGCCATTCCTCAACAAAAAAGCTTCCCAACAGTCGCCACTCAACCTCAAATGATGGATTATAACAATTTTAATTAGACAGTGGTGGAAGAGGCTGGAGTCGGCCTTCTCCCTCTTGAAACGTTTATCCATTTTATACAAACTGCGAAGGAGGAAATGTGGCATATTCAAAGGAAAATCTATAAAAATCATGAGTAGTCGGAGGTGGTATAGGAAAAATAGACCGTATCTACCCTCGCATGTAATAAACTGCTTGATAATTGCCAACAAATCATGCCACCTAGACTTAAGAGCAGTGATTGGCATACCTTTGTCACAACTATTGATTTTCCTTGAGGTAAACAGGAGCGGCCATGGCACTTCATCAACCTTAGAATTTTTAAACTGTTTTTTCCCTTTGGCTGGCAAACCAGTGGCTGAGCTGAGGAAATCCTCATTCAATTCGAGTTGGATGTTCCCAACTTTGGCCCTGCATCCATCGAATGTAAGTGAAAATTGTTGAGCGACTGCGAGGTTGAAACCCTCGAACTTCTCAATAAAAACCCTCCACCCATTCCTCTCGAGGTCCTCTCAGGCGTTATCAAATAACAGCAAAGCTTGAATGTCGTTGGTTTCGATTCACACTACAGGATCCATAGCAGATAGCACACAGTCAACAGGGTAATAGGTGAGGGGTTTGTCAAGGTAGACGCAGAACCATTTTCCCGCAGGTTTTCCCAAAACAAACAAAGGCAGCCCGCAATGCACGACAGAGCGTTAATGCTTATTCGTGCGAGGGTGGTGGAGTAAATTGAAACCATGCAAAACTATCATGTTTTCATGTACAATCGATGGTGCCTTGGTAAAAGTTTCATTCAAATCACAATCCAAAGCAATGTAAACGAAATGTCAAATGGATTATCACATAATCATTGAAAACCATAAAATACATAACCAAAATTTGATCTGAATGTTTAAATAAACGATGGAATTTGTATGATTTAAAAGAAACCAATATATTGATCATTACACCAAGGATTTGATCCAAAATTAATGTGTTCAATACAACCATTGCACCAAGGATTTGATCAAAGACACCAAAATATCATATAACCACTGCTAAATCGAAACTAAATTGACAATGGTCAAATGCAAAGTGAGTGGAGGTTTGGTGTTTTGATAAATGTGTGACCATTAGTGAGTTGGAGGTAAAAGAATTATGACTACATAAACAAAAAGATTTATAACAATCCAAAAGATCATTTTAATGCAATCAATGTGACTTTCAACTGTAGGTTTTCACACTTGCAGTCGTGAAAATGAAAACGAAAAGCAGGTGTGCGAAAGTGAAAGATAATAGTGTCGTTTTATTTTTTAAATTGTTGCGATGAGTATTGAAGGTTCAAAAACCTTTGTGTAGGCAGCTTGTAAGGAAAAGATAGGAATGAAAATGGCTGCCAACAACTCCCTAGATCTAAGAAAACCTTGGGGATTTCCTAGCCCTCTGTGTGCAAATTCCTATAACCACAACCCTAGTATGTCCAAGATACTAAGTAAAAATCCTTGTATTAATGCCAAATCTACCGTAACATAATATTTCTTCATTTTGTTTCTCCCCCATCTCAAAACCCAAAAATATCACCCTTTATTCCTTATCCACCTCCTTTCTTGACTCCCTCGGACCCGAAATCCTAGAAAGGCCAAAACTATGATAAAATACTCTCTTGGCACCTCCCCTGATCTGGATTTTATGAGCAGAACGAAATGAATACAGATTATTAAAATATTCTTAACACATAATAATAGAGATACGGTAAAATTGGTTTTCTATTCAATAAGGAAATAAGCTGAAACTGTAAAATGTAGCGGAAAACAAGCTTGTTGGAATGGTGGCGGCTTATCTCTGAGAAGAGATGTGACGGTTGCGCTTATTCGCAAGAAGATGAATACAATGAGGCTCTGAAGGCATTTTTAAAATAAACAGGAATGTCAAAAACCCTAGACATCCAAAAACCTAACCCTAGGAGATGAAACGCCAAAAGTCATGTGGGCCCTGTTTGGGTAAGTCAGTACATCAACTTCCTGGGGTTGTGACTTTTGCATACGATCTTAGTTTTAGGCGCACGATATCCTGTTAGAAAGGTATCGTTGAGGAGATTAATTTTGGGAGCTCAATTAGAGTCTTTGTATATCTTTGAGAATATCGATCCCAAAAAACCTTCATTTAGGCCCTCAAAATGGCCCCGAAAGTTAAAAACTATTAAAAATAGTAAATTGCCAAAATTGCCAGAAAACTGTTTTGAGCGAGTTGGAAAAGGTGGGTGGCCACTAATATCCACCTGGATCAATCCTCCATCCTTAGTAAGCAGTGGTATCCATTGTGTTTATTTCCCCCATTAGATGAGAAAATTTCTGTTGAATTTGGCCCTGGGTGAGCCACTTGCCTTGGTGCAGGAGCTGCCCTGCTTTGACGACTCGATAAAGCTGGAACCTTTGCTATCGATTTCCCTTGATTTGTGTGTCCACAATCTGATCACTAGATTCTTTTTGCATGCATTCAGGGTTGAGATCTATTGGTGTCAAATGCTTTGCTATCTCGGAGGTGTCCAATAATGGTGGGAAATATGGCCAAAGGAGAGCCACGTTGAAGACTCGGTGTATGCCAAGGAAAGGGGGAATGTTGAGCTCAAAATCATTGTCACCCACATCCTTGGTGATGGTGTACGTACCATAGCGGAGTGGGTGAAGCTTTCGATGGGGCCCTGTAAGGCATTCTTTCTGCAAGTGCAACCAAACTTTGTCTCCCACCTGAAACTTATGTGGCACCCGATGTTGATCATGGAATTGCTTGTACTTGGCATGAGACTTCTGTAGAATATCTTGAACCTATTGACAAATGTGTTGGATCTGCTCAATGAACCAGGTGGCTTTTTCAGCTTCTGGTGGAGTAGTGGACGAGTCGATCGAGGTGGTCACTAGGGGAAGTGCAACATCCATGGGGCCCAATGGTTGGAATCCCAACCCCACCTGAAAGGGGATGTGGCCAATTGAGCTATGCAGGGCTCGGATGTAGATATGTTGGAGATAGGGAAGACTCTCATCCCATTTGCAGGGTTGTTTTTAATTGTACATGCATAGGATATGTACGATCATCCGATTGACGACCTCAATTTGGCCATCTGTATGGGGGTGGAAGACAGTGAATTTGGTGAGCTTAGTATCCAGCAGTGACCAGCGGCTCGACCAGAATGTGTCAAGGAACCGATTGTCATGGTCTGAGATAATGGTTTGTGGGATCCCAAAATGTACCCATACTCGTTCAAAGAAGATCTTGGTAGTGGATTCTGTTGTGATGTTCTTCTTGCAGGCGGCTAGAACTACCATTTTGGAAAAGAGATCAACAACCACAAAACCACAGTCATTTCCCCTCTTGGTGGACGAGAGGCCAGACATGTAGTCCATTGAGATGCATTCCCATGGGCTGTCAGGAGTAGGCAGAGGGGTGTACAGGCCCTGTTTCTTAGTGGTCGGTTTGGCAATGACGCAGGTAGTGTAGGACCTGATATACTTTCCGATATCTTGTCGAAGTTTCGAACAATAGAAATGTTTCTACAACACTGCAACTATCTTTTTGACACCAAAGTGTCATGCCGCACGACTATAGTGAGATTCCCAAATCATCTTCGCACTCTCACTTGATGGAACAAAAAGATGGCCCAAACGACACAACCACCCATATTGAAGATGAAAATTAGCGACCACTGAGTTGGTGCCCAACATTTGGTAGGTGGTGGAGAAATCAAGGTATGTCTCATAGAGGTGGGGCCATTCAGAGGTCTCATGGCCACAAGAGTCTAGCACCATGGTGAATGACGCGACTGGAGGTCGGCTGAGGAAATCAGCAACTCGGTTTGTACTTCATGTTTTATACATGATGTTGAGGTGGAACTACTATAAGTATGTGGACCACTTCCAATGGAGGTCATTCTGCAATTTTCCTTGGGTCTGCATGAACTATAGTGGCTTGTGATCAGTGTGGATAATTTTCTCCTTCCCAACAATATAATGTCTCCACTAGTGGCAATCTTTCACAATGGAGTACATTTATTTTTCCTAAGCAAGGTATTTACAGACAACATCTAATAGTGTCTCACTATGATATTCCATGGGGTGGCCGTGTTGAGTGAGAAAGATGCCCACAGCATAGTCTAAAGCATCTTTCTCGATATCAAAGGGATGTTGCAGGTCTGGTAATGAAAGTATTGGGGATGAGAAAAAACACTTCTTCAAGTCATCGAAGGTTTGTTGTTGCGATAGACCCCACACAAATGTTTCCTTACCGCCACCCTTGGTTACTTGGTTGAGGGCCCATGCAATATGAGAGAATCCCACCACGAACCTGTGATAGAAATTAGCAAGGCCCAAGAAGCTCTGAAGTTCAGTGAGTGTGTTTGGGGCTGTCCAGTCACAGATGACCTGGATCTTGGATGGATCCACATGCACACCATGTCGATCAACAATGTAGCCTAAGTAATGGACCCTGTTAAGAACCAAACATTAATATAGCATAGAAAAACCTCAGGAAAAGTACTCAACGCCTTGAAAAAGAGATAATTTCAGATAATAAGCCTCTTCGAGGGGGAAACCTCCTTTTACCCCACTTAAATGTTCAAGTACAAGATGA
>ML779512.1:516365-532199 GCA_009831015.1 Picea engelmannii | reverse complement strand
ATGGGATGCATTTTCACTTTCAAGTGTCTTCTCTGTTACGAAATTTTTCAATACTTCCATGATCTCCTCTTTTAAACCATCCATCTTTGCCTCCAACTTAGCTTCCATCTCTTGTAGTTCATCTTTTGTTACTATCTTCTTTTTTAAATCATTTATATCCCTACGCATTTATTCACCTTCATCAAGAGTCCAAGTAGGATTTTCTGGAGGTTTAGTTGGTGTAGAAGTTCCCTTTTTGGGTGGCATGTTGGCCAAGTATCACTTTTGAACCTTGATTTTGAGGTGGTTCTGCTAGATAATATTTATTCTATTGTATCTCCCAAGTTTCAGCCCTTATAGGTATGAAACTTTCTTTTATGTAGTTCTCTGATATTTCTTCTTTGCAATGCCACAGGTCTAATCAAAATTGGATGTGCCAAGTGGAATTTACAGTAACTTCCCCACAACTTGCTGATTTTTGGCCTTTCCAGGAGATCTCACTTGTATAGCGTGCCCCGCACACAATAATTGATATAAAATTTTGAAACTCACACAAAACATACTATAGACTTTCCATGATCCAATGAAACTAGTCCCACTCAATTTGGATACTCTAGCAATAAGTTATGATTGTTTTACCTGGAACACCTTCTTCAGACTAGTCAATAGGACTAGTCAGATACCCTATCTTACACAAGGTGTATCTACAAATTTAAGATGACCCAGAAGCTAAAATTTTTACCACAGATACCTTACTAATTTTTGTAAATGGCCTCTGGAGTTCAGGGTCTGAAACATTACAGAAAATATTTTATAGTGAAAATTCCACAATGACTCATTTCAAGATGATTCCAGAACCCTATCTTGTACAGGATGTATCTCCGAAAGTATAAGGCCTCAGGAGTTGAATTTCGAACTAGACGTACCTTTATCCATCTACTAAATATCCTCCAAGTCATTCCTTTTGAAACATTGTAGAAAAAAAAGTTATAGCAAAAATTCCACGGTGTCTCAGATGTAGCAGTGAAACCCCAAGACCTCTAGCTCTGATACCATATGTTAAGAACCAAACATTAATATAGCATAGAAAAACCTCAGGAAAAGTACTCAATGCCTTGAAAAAGAGATAATTTTAGATAGTAAGCCTCTTCAAGGGGGAAACCTCCTTTTACCCCACTTAAATGTTCAAGTACAAGATGATTCAAAATGAAAATGTCTCCTTGGTCTATATAGGAGACTAGGAGGTATAATTACAACTAATGGCCTAAATCCGACATAAATAAAATAACGTTACTAATATAATATGCCCTTACTAAGGGATAATGAGCCAATATTAGGGCTTAATAGACCCTGTCCATGTCAAAGGAGAATTTTTCCAAGTTTTCATATAGTTTGTGTTGTCGCAGGGTGTGCAGAACCTGTTGAATATGTTGCAAGTGTTTTTCCCAAGTCTTGTTGTAGATGCGGATGTCATCCAGATACACCACTACAAAATTATTGGTGAAAGTGCATAGGATATCATCCATCATCCTCATAAAAGTTGCTAGAGCATTTTTCAAACCAAAGGGCATGACCAGCCATTCAAAAAGACCTTCTTTTGACTTGAAGGCGGTCTTCCATACATCTGTTTGTTCTATTGGGACCTGGTGGTATCCAGACTTCAGATCAATATTACTGAAGTATTTGGCCCCCATGAGCTGATCAAGGAGGTTGTCAATTCAGGGAATTGGGTACCAATTTTAGACAGTAGTTTTATTTAGGGCCCGGTAATCAATGCAAAGTCGCCAGGTCATGTCTTTCTTTTGCACCAACACGATTGGGCTCCCACAAGACGATGATCTCAGAGGTATGTTCCCCTTGTGGAGTAGTTCTTGGATCTACCTCTTGATATCCTAATTTTCTAACAGAGAGCAGTGGTAGACCGGCCCATTGGGTAGCGGTGTGCCTGGGGTCAGATCGATGGGATGCTTGACCTGGTAGTGCAGAGGTATCCCGATAGGAGAGGAGAAGATATCTGAGTATTCTTCCATGACCTTATCCACTTACTTTTGTTGTGTGGAGAGATCGGTTGCGGAGGCCCTAGACGTGGATGCAATATTTCGCTCACACTGAGAGCGAATCATGAAGAAGACAAATTTATCAGTCTGAGAAGTGACCTTCCTGCATTGCTTGGTAGAGATCAAGGAAATAACACTAGGAGAGACTGCCTTGGGTATCCTGTACAATTTCCTATTCAAAGTAATAATAACACTACGAGGCCTAGACTCATATACAACATGATGTTTCCATAAATAAGGTTGGCCCAAAAGAAAATTAAAAAATTCGAGAGGAGAAACATCACACAATACCTCATCTTTGAAGGGATTGATACCAGACACTGGTCAACATTGTTGGCTGACGCGAAGATCGCTTCCTTGGTGTAGGGTTATGGGTGTGGCGTTGTCGGCAGGAACAACCGCTTGATAACCTTTGTTGAGATGAGGTTCTTCTAGCTACTTCTATCAATGATGAAGTGTAGTGGGGTGCCTTTTACCCACATCTATGAATGGAAGAGGCGCTCGCCTTCTTCTGGCTCATCTGGTTCATCAGGCTAGAGCTTGGTGGCAGCAACGGTGGCATTGGGTTACACGTCAATGATCTGTCTTCCCCTTTTTGGTTCTGACTCAGAGTCAGAACCCACATCTAATTCAGAGGCTTTCACTTCAGCCACCAGTGACTTCTTTAAGCGGAAGTCAATAGTGTTATGCCATGGGATCTTGTGGAAGTCGCACCACTTCCCGGTATATTTCTTTGCCTTTCCAGTGTCCTTCTTTGCTTGCATCTTGGATTGGTTTTCATGATATTGTCCATCTTTTCTCTGTCCTTTGTTCTATGGTTTGGGGCTGCCCCTTCCTGGCTTTTGCTGTGAGGGGTTCCCAGGCCCAAATTGCCGCATCTTTTGTTTGAGCTTCTGCTCGATTTTGACGACATATCGGTAGGTCACGCCCAAGGATGAAATGTCCAGAAATTTCATTTCAGTCTGGATGTATATATGCAGAGCATTTTGATACTTGAGAACTAGATGTCGCTCTGAATCTTTGATAGCCAGCTTGGTGCGCAAGGTATGGAAGATATTTGTGAACTCTGGCACTGCTTGGTCTCTTTCTTTCCGTAGTGTGGTCCATTTGGTATACAAGTCATCATAACTTCCGACAAGGTAGTATTGTTCCTTAATAGCATCCCTGAAGGATTCCCAGGTGGTCGTGACTATAAATAATGAGGGTTCCTCTGTTTATTTTTTCTCACAGAAAGTTTCCCACCAATCTTTGACATGGGGAGCAACTTTGAGGAGTGCAAAAGTAATATTTTCTCTATTAGAGAAGTTATGGACAGAAAAATACCCTTCTAGTAGATTCAACCACTTGTCTACCACATATGCGTCTATATGACCTTCAAATATAGGAATATCAAAGTTGATTTGTGCCTTGAAGGGGGAGGCACCTCCGTTCAAGGAAGATGCATCGCCTATTGGTATCCGCCCAAGGATTTGCGCGAAACTATCCATCATTTGTGTGAGGGATTCCTCAAGAAACATTTTGAAAGGATATCTTGTCCCATCATCTTTATTTTATCCTGCCATGAGAGTTTGTTTGGGTGTGCGAGAGATTTTATCCTCAAGAGAAACAAGCTTGAGACCCAATTCTTTGTATCCTGACCTCATTGGGGACATGCATTAAGACGACACGGAGAAGACCGCTCGGATACCACTGATCTAGATTTTTATGAGTTGAAAGAAATGAATACATATCATTAAAATATGATTTACACAGAATAATGGAGATACAGTAAAACTGGTTTTCTATTCAATAAGGAAATAAGTTGAAACTGTAAAATGCAGCAGAAAACAAGCTTGCTGGAATGGTGGCGGCTTATCTATGAGAAGAGATGTGACGGTTGCACTCATTCACAACAAGATAATTACAAAGAGGCTTTGAAGGAATTTTTACAATAAATAGGAATGTCAAAAATACTAGACATCCAAAAACCTAACCCTAGGAGATGAAGTGCCAAAAGTCATGTGGGCCCTGTTTGGGTAAGTTAGTACATCAACTTCCTGGGGTCGTAACTTTTTCAAACGATCTTCGTTTTAGGCGCATGATAGCCCATTGGAAAGGTATCATCGAGAATATTAATTTTGGGGGCTTATTCAAATCCTTCAGCTATCTTTGAAAATATGTATCCCGAAAAACCTTCATTTAGGCCCTCAAAATGGCCCCGGAAGTTAAAAATTGCTAAAAATAATAAATTGTCAAAATTGCCAGAAAATTGTTTTGTATGAGTTGGACAAGGTGGTTGGACACCGATATCCACATAGATCATCCCCCCATTCAATAAGCTGACATGCTATCAATTCCCTTGAATAAAGAATAACTATCGGCATGTCACAAAATCTAAGTTTCATTAAATCCAATCAACTTAATAAAATCATATTTCACTTCTTCTTATTTTTAAATATAATAAATCCATAAATAAAATATAATAATCTAATGAATTAACATCAAAATTCTATAAATTTTATTTCACTAGAAACATCAACAAACAACAAACACAAACTATACAAAATAATATTATAATAACTAATGTATACGCTAATAATACTAGCGTACACATGCAAGGTATATATTCGTAGTTGGTGCATACATAGCACATGCATGTACTAATGATAACAACTAGCACATCTAGTGCATAATTCATATATGCTCATGATCAAGTCGATAGTACAACAAATCTTGTAATGCATTAACCAATCATTTATACTAACAAAATAACAATAATTCATTAGTCATGACAATTCAAAACAAATGAAACATTTACCTAGATTATGATAATTGAATTAAGAATTTAATATAAAAAAGAAAAGGGAATAAGTTAGGCACTAAAGTTACATGACTAAAGCCCAACAACACTCTCAAATAATCTGAACATCCTGCCTCCCTAACCTACTTCCATCTTCCAGATCCTATCCCTCCTCTGTTGAACTATACTGGAGTGTCACCTATATTGACCTAACTCCATATAAAACCTATAAGTGAAAGTTTCAACTACCTTGACCAAGATTCCCCAGTAGGTAACTGATAGTCCCCATCACACATCTAGGGGAGTGTTGCTTAACACATCCCTCTCATGACTCTAGGTTTTAGAGGATAAACGGTGGGAAATGCCTCCACCACTCCTAATAGAACTAGAGTCAACACCCTATCATGTACCATACTATGGCATTTTGTTTTGAGATCTTTGTCATTGATTATCCAATTTCGACATCCATGTCACCTGGAAAGCCTGCACTTGCCCAAATATCAAAGCAATGCATTTGAACCAATATAAAAATAACATAATGATGCTTCTTCTCATATCATTTCTCATTCGATTTCTACGACATCAACCACTTAATATTGTACTTCTCTGGCTATCACATAGCCCAATCAACCTATAGGTTAGTTTACAACATAAGCTCATGCATAACCATATACTATTGACATGTGATTGCCTTTAAAACATATCATTAAACCCAATATCCACATAGCAGGATCCTTCAATTAAAACTTGCATGCTAGAGGTAAATCACGTAACATCAATCATTAACAACAAAACAATAATCATTCATAGTATTAACATAAACGTACATCCACATGTCCATAATTTGAAGTGTCAATGTTTAATAGTGTTCCACAGATAACAAGCAATGAAAATACAATTAGGCCATAAAACAATCAGATGACCAGGTCAAAATGGGGAATAAAAGTCACTCAATAGATGGTAGACTTCATGGGAAATATAAAAGGGACTTTGCAATAGTCCAATATTTGAACATATGACCTCTTCCTACATGCTATGTTGACTTCCTTCGACAAACCTTCACGGAGTTCAATTTCAACAAGCATTTTAATAATAATCTGGTCAATTTTATCTTTAAAATCCTCTTCCAACTCCATGAAATTTCCCAAACCATTTCCTAGTGTTTTCATCACTTCTCTACTCCACAATGTCATTGGGAGTCTAGGAAAAAAATCTCAAGCATGCTTAATGAAAAGTGGTCCAAGGTGAGCATCAAATCCTAGTTTCCATTTTCTCAAAAGTAATGTAGATGGACTCTAGAACCACCTTTTCTTGAATATGAGCTCTTCATATTTTATTCTTCTAAATTTGAAAGATATACATCCCCTCAACAACATCTAGTATTTTGGAACATAACTTAGAATATCCATCCAATTTACCTCTAACCACCTGTATAAGGAATGTCCCGAAACTTGCTTTCCCATGAAATTCCCTGCAAGGGCCTTGTTCATTATACCTTGGATAGCTTCCATACTATACATATTCTCCTAGAAGCAATCTAAATTTATCCTTTTTTGGCCTTATGCACTGAATCTTCTTTCCTCCCTTTCTTCCTATTTATTTTTCTCCACTATATGTAGGTCTATTTCCTCTCTATTTTGATTCAATAATTTCTTGAAATCTCTTGCCTTTTATTACCTTAAGCTCACTCCCTTTCCCTCTAACTACATTTAGGATTCAAAATTCCTCATTAGCAAGCCACACCATACTACTTAACTCTCAATGTTCCTCCAATATTTGATGTTCCTTGGCCTTCAAATTTGGGGACAAAAAACTCATTTTCATGAAAGATCTACTAGATCCTCATTATTTCCTAGTTTAACTTCACACTGAGCGCATTTATGAATTTGGTAGGTATTTTCATTTTCCATGTGAACAAACTTATTATTGATGTACTCTTCACATTCATTAGCTAGTATTATCCCATCATACTGCATCTTTGGGCCATTAGGGTCTTTTTTTGAAGTCAAGAATGGATCACCAATTAGAGCTTGACCATTTGTTAGGTTCTCCCTGAATACCCTATAGCCTTGCCAAAATTCTATCATCTCTCCATAAGTATTGAAACTATCCCTAAGATATATTTCATCTGGATCCTCATAATTAACTTGCTCCTCCTCTATGATTTCTCCCACCCTAACACCTTGTTCTTTACTCTATCATATCCATTGATCGTATACCTCTAATTAAGGTCTTATCAAAACTCTTCATGGTTGTTCCTTTTATATCCTATATGATAGTATCAATATGTTTCATCTTCTCCATTACTAACTATCCAAGGGTCCTCCCCTATTATAATATTTTGGCCATTTCCTATTTTCCAAGAAAGCTACTAACCTAAGAGGGGGAAATACATGGATAGATTTTTCCATATAATATAAGCCCCTACCATAGGTTTTACCCTATATCTTATCCAATGTTCGAATGAAAGGTGATATTAACACTTTTATTTGATTGCATGCCACCATAAACCTAGATGTTGTATGATCCTCTAAAGGCTCTTCACAACAAACATTTTTCCAAAATGACAAATATTCTTTAATCCCCAACTCCCTATGGATTTTGGTTTGGAAATCTTTTTCCATTTTACTAGAGGGATGCCTTCTTTGTCTTTCATTCGACCCTTCCAAAGAAAATGAAATCATATTTTATTTATATTTTCTAAAATACCAATAGGAATATAGGCTTATGAATGCCACTATATTGGTATAGCATCTAACACATGTTTCTCTAAAGTTAATCTAAAACCTAAAGATAATGTAATATCCCCAAGGACGAGCCCTGTTGCAATCATGTTTATGAGTTGTAAATCATGTTTTATAGGTTGGTGAGACAAGTTAATATAAGTTGGTAAGGCTTATGATTTTATTAGGCTGGAGAGCCTAAGTGTTAAGGCGAGGAGCCTGTTTTTGTATATGTAATTATGCAGAACATTAATGGAATATTCAGGTTTTTAGGCCCGTGGTCGAAGAGGCAAGCTGTCAGGCCTGTGAGCAGCTCTTTCTAGGTGAAGGAATCTATTGGGAAGGGGTTTTGTCCCAGAGAGAGTCCAACACCATCTATGGAGCTCTGAGACTTCTTGATCCGTCCTGTTGCCGAGACCCAGAGAGGGAGGTGAAGCACTGATGGACTATTCTTATGAAGGTGTATACTCTCGGGTGGAATAGGAATGTGGGGAATGAGATTTTGTGAGTAGTGGGCGTAAGAAGGCATCCTAGGAAGAATCCTTCCAGTTATTTTGTGCAGTTATCCTATAACCTCAGCCTAGTCTAGGATTCCCTTGCCTTGGGTGGATCTTGGTCCTAGCTCGGGGGTGACCCACTACTGAGAGTGATGAACAGTGGGGTCTAAGTTTGGGAGGTTTGTGGAATGTCTGCACGTGGTTGGTGGAATTACTACATTTTCAAAGATAAGTATATGCATGTGTTTAAATTCATCTTTTAAATGCATGTCTGTGATGCTTGCAATATTATCATGTATTCTGTTGCGATGATGTTTACTGTTCATTGAATTATTTTGTATGTTAGCAGTAATTGTATGTTTACTCTGTTAATCCATTTAATTTCATTTAAATGCATATTATATAAGTATGAGAATGTTTCTACGTAGTAGGGTTTTCCTGACCATGGGGTTGACAGCCAGGGACGTTACAGTATGGTATCAGAGCCAGAGTTTCTATGTTGATCCTGGATGGGCCGGATAAGTGTTATTTGGACCCAAGGTATCGAGTGAAATTGTGTTGGAGGAACAAATTTCTAACCTTAGAGCATTCCTGAGCGCCAAGGAGTTACTTGGATGTGTTAAGAAGCTAAGGAGGAGTAGCAATAGAATAAAACTGTAGCCGACGTGGTATTTGACCACGGAGAGAGAGCACTCAACACTTGGAGTATGGGAGCCATAGGATCTATCCGGAAGGAGAGACCTTTATGACCATTAGATCTAGAGAAGGTGTCAGAAGGATATCCGAGAAGCCTTTTGGGAGTTCTATTGTCAGGAAAAGTGGGGAGCGCTGAGACACAGAACCCCGAAACCCGAAACCCCAAAAACCTGAGAAGATCTACGTCATAGATCTGGGAGGAGGGCTCGATTGTTAGATCTTGTGGAGTCACGCACGAGTTAGTCATGAAAACCCTTTGGATTTCACGAAGTCGGAAGATGGGAAGTGAGGAGAGGCAAACACCTCTGAAACTCAAAACCCTGAAAACCTGAGGAGATCTACACTGTAGATCTGGGAAAAGACCTTGACTGTTGGATCAAGCAGTTTTTTCGATTGTAATTTTGGGAGTTCGGATGTCAGGAGAAATGGGATGTGCTGAGGCACCAACTCCCGAAGCCCAAAATTGTGAAATCTCGAAGAGCCAAAGTAGTGAGTTGGGCCAACGTCACTTGGATGGATGCGGACACATGGGAGATGTGCCACGTACCAGTGGGCCTAGAAGGAAAGTAGACATAGTGGGGTCGGATGGTGTCACCTAAGGTAGTGTGGACCTTCTTAAGCGCACCACATGTCACTTCCTTAGTACTATGTGGGCCCGAGAGGTAAAGTAGATCATAATTTCAAATGTCAGGAGTTGGAGAGGGAAGCAAGTGTGGGAGCCTACAAGTCCAAAACCCTGAAATCCTGAAATCCTGAAGTTTCAAAAACTTCGAAGATGGAAATACCACGATGGATTTCAACCATGGGATGATGGGTAGACGTGGACTGTTGATCCACCCGATGTCGTGAGTTAGGTAACCAAAACTCAAGATATAGTGGTCTAGCGTTTGGTCACAGCCCGTGATCACATGGCTGGGGACTAAGAAAGAGGGGGCTATCGCCCGAAAGTTACAGAGCCGAGCAGAGCTCAAAAGATTCATGAAGTTGAAACGTTTTCTTAAAATCGGGTTGGTTTTGAATGTGTGGAATTTGTTAAGGAAAGATGGCCTAACAAATTCTAGTTGTCTGCACATTGTGATTGCAGAAGTTGATGAGGGACAAAACCGGTCAAAGTTGTCGCCAAGTGCAAAGAAATGGAAGAGGTGCGTATTTCCTCCAGTTCAAAGAATGAAAGAAAATGAATGGATGTCAACTTGGGAGTTGAAGGATCGACCTCCAATGGGCACGGAAAGGAGATGGATAAGGAAGGGCATATGATGAAAATCATTGAAAGATTGCATAAAGATGCCCAGGCTCACATAGATGATAACTGAAAGCTCATGAAAGCCAGGGATCAATAGGGTGAATTCAACTTGAAGTTGATGCGGAGCCTGGATAGGATTGAAAAGAAATTGGGAAAAGAGAGTGACTCAATCCAAACAGGGATTCCCAGGACCCCTGAAAGGAAAATAAGATCGAGGAGTGTTAGCGGACATTGTCGTCGCTCCCCAAATAATTCTAGTAAAGAAACACACGGTAGTTCAAGCCCATCTCCTGCCAAAAAGCATAGGAGGTCTGGAGTGGATGAACTGAAAGGAAAAATGAATAAGATTAAGCCTCCCACGTTTGATGGAGAACACCAGAAGGAATAAGATGTCGAGACATGGCTGCTAGGCATGAGGAAGTACTTCCAATTGCAGAATTATTCCTCTCATGCCGAAGGAAGAATTGTGATGTATCAACTAAAAGGAAAAGCATCCATGTGGTGGGATCAACTGGTGCAGGTGAAGCACATTAGAGAGAAATATATCACTTGGAAGGAATTCAAGAGGTATTTCGAGAAGAAATATTTGACTAAAATATATTATGACAGAAATATGAAGGAGTTCTTCAAACTCAAGCTGGGCAGCATGACCATTGATGAATACGAGCAAATATTTTTGGAACTACTAAAGTATGTTTCGTTCATCAAGGAGGAGACTGTCAAGATTCAGAGGTATCTAAGTGGAATACCACCTTATATTGGTGACAAGATTTAGTATGATGATCCTAAGAATACGGAAGAAACGATAAGAAGAGTGAAATGCTTATATGAACAACAAAGAGAAAATCCTACCTTTCAGAAGGCTTGGGACGTCCAGAGGAAGTTCAAGAAAGAGCAGAGGCAGAAAGGAAACAAACCTCCCTTTTTCAGAAATAGTCCTCAAAGACAACCATCATTTAGAGAGCTGAGAATGGATGAATTAGGGGGAACAAAGGCCAAGACAGATGCCCATTCAGTGTTGGGGCTGTAAAGAGAACCACAAGTACATAGATTGTCCCCATAAAAATGGAAAAGAGAGAGTTGTCCATAATGTTCAGCAAGCTGAAATAGTGGAGGACATGGGCAGTACAATGCCAAGAATCTATGCGGCCCAGGACAACAAGCAAGATGAATTTCAATTGCACATGATTTAAGTAGAAGGTATGATTAGCAACCATGCATTTACTATTTTAATTGATTCAGGGGCTAGCCATAGTTATATAGATCCTAGAGTGGTGGAAAGTTTTCATTTATCAAAAAGAAAACATGAAAAGTCTTGGTTAGTGCAGTTGGCTACAGGAACCAAGAGGAAAGTCACTGAGTTGGTTAAGTCCTGTCTTGTGGACATGAAGGGATTGAACACGAAGTCTTAATTGAATATTCTACCTTTAGGCTCTTATGAATGTTTAATTGGGATGGACTAGTTGGACCAGCACCATGCCCTCCTGGACTGTCGTAACCAGGCATTTACTTACCTAGATGAGGAGGGGAATCGGAAAATAGTTGAAGGAATTCCCAGAGTTGTAGTTGTCAAAGAAATTTCAGCATTACAACTGAAGAAATGCTACAGGAAAGGTTGTCAATTGTTTGCATCCCATATGGAGTAAGCATCTAAGGATGAGGTCTCAAATATTGGAGACCATGCGGTACTAAAAGAGTTTGAATATGTATTTCAGGAGGTACCCAGACTACCTCCGAAGAGAGATATTGATTTCTCTATAAATATGATGCCTGGAGCAGCTCCAGTGTCGAAAGCTCCTTATAGAATGAGTACGCTAGAGCTTAAAGAGTTGCAATTGCAGCTTGAAGAGATTTTGAAAAAGAGGTACATTCACCCAAGTGTGTCACATTGGGGTGCCCCGGTTCTATTCGTGAAGAAGAAGGACAGAACATTGAGGCTATGCATTGATTTCATATAGTTAAACAAAGTAACTGTTAAGAACAAGTACCCTCTACCGAGGATTGATGACCTCTTCGATCAATTGAAGGATGCGAAGATATTTTAGAAGATAGATCTCAGATAGGGATATCACCAGGTAAGAATAAAGGATGAAGACATCAGCAAGACCGCCTTTAGAACAAGGTATGGTCATTACAAGTTCACAGTGGTGTCGTTTGGACTGTCAAACACACCTACTGTTTTTATGTGCTTGATGAATGGGGTATTCAGGGACTATCTAGACAAGTTAGTCATAGTCTTCCTGAATGACATTCTGGTGTATTCCAAGTTAGAGGAAGAGCATGATCAACACCTGAGAATGGTGCTGCAAGTGCTAAGAGAGCACCAGTTGTATGCCAAGTTGAGCAAATGCTCATTTTATCATGAACATATCCATTACTTGGGGCATATTATTTCAAAATAAGGGATCATCATGGATCCTGAGAAGGCTGAGGCCATCAGAGAATGGACAGCGCCAAGGAATGTGGCAGAAGTTAGATACTTTATGGGTCTAGTGGGCTATTACAGAAGGTTTATCGCAGGGTTCTCAAAGATAGCCTACCCTATCACTTCCTTGTAAAGGAATGAGAAGAAGTTTTTGTGGATAGAGGATTGTGAGAGAAGATTCCAACAATTGAAGAAATTATTAACCAGTGCTCTAGTCCTAAGGATTGCAGACCCAAATGAAGATTTTGTGGTATGCACTGATGCATGCAAAGAAGGACTGGGAGGAGTCCTCAGTCAGAATGGATTCATAATTTGTTATGAATCCAGAAAGTTGAAAGAGCATGAAAGGAACTACACAACTCATGATTTGGAGTTGGTAGCAATAGTTCATGTGCTAAATAAATGGAGACATTACCTCATGGGGAGGAGATTTGAATTGAGAACAGGCCACAACGGTCTGAAATACTTGTTTGACTAGCCCACCCTAAATGCTAGGTTGAGTAACTGACTGGAGTTTCTGTGTGAATATGACTTTGATATCAAGCATATCAAAGGGAAGGAAAATAAGGTGGTTGATGCACTCAATAGAAAGGTGCACAAATTACATGCTACAACCATTAGCATGTACCGAACTGATATAAAGGGAAGAATTTTGGAAGCTGCAAATGCATATTTGCAATACAGGGGGCTGGTAGCAAAGCTACAACAAGGTGAGAGGCCACAAAAAGTGGAAAATTATAAACTGGAAACCGATGGAACACTTATGTACAAAAACAAAATTTATGTACCTAATTTCCAGGACTTGAAACGTATGATTTTGCATGAAATGCATAATGTCCCTTATGCAGGGCACCCTGGATATCAGAAAACTATGGCAGCAGTCAAGAGCCATTATTTCTGGCCAGGTATGAAGAAAGAGATTGCAGAATACATAGACAGATGTATGGAATGCCAAAAGGTCAAAGTTGAGCACAGACACCCAGCAGGGTTGTTGCAACCTTTACCCATTCCTGAGTGGAAGTGGGAAGGAGTAACGATGGATTTCATCGCCGGATTGCCCAGAATAGGAAAGCAACATGTTTCCATTATTATGGTGGTGGACAAGATTACAAAATCTTCCCATTTCATTATGTTAAAGACCACTCATAAGGTAGTAGATGTTGCTGATATTTTTATGAAGGAAGTGGCACGATTGTAGGGAATTCCCAAGATAATTGTGTCCGACAGAGACCCGAAATTTACCTCGAATGTTTGGAAGGGATTGTCCAAAGGGTTCGGAACAAATCTGAATTTCAGTACAGCCTACCATCCTAAGCCGGATGGGTAGATAGAGCAGGTCAATCGAGTAATAGAAGACATATTGAGAATGTATGTGATGGACAAACCATCGAAATGGGAAGACTACCTACACTTGTTAGAATTCGCCTACAATAATGGGTATCAAGCATCATTTAAGATGAGCCCATTTGAAGTGCTTTATGGCAGAAAGTGAAATACTCCAATAAGCTGGTATAATCCTGCTGACAGAGCAGTAGTTGGGCCAGAGTTGCTCAAGGAAATGGAAGAGCAAATGCTAAAAATTAAGCAGAATTTGAAAGCTGCCCAAGACAAGAAAAAAATTTATGCTGATAAAAACAGAACCCACAGGGAGTTTAAAGTGGGTGACCATGTTTTCCTAAAAGTAAAAGGTAACAAAAGTTCCTTGAAGCTGGGAAACTGTGCCAAGTTGGCAACTAGATTTTATGGGCCATTTGAAATCCTAGAAAGGATTGGGCCAGTTTCATATATGCTTGCATTACTTGCATCCATGACTGTACATAATGTGTTTCATGTTTCATTGCTTAAGAAATATATACATGATGCTAATCATGTTATAGATTAGAAAGTGATTCAGGTGGAGCAAGAAGGTGTCCTGCAAGTGCATCCCGTGCGCATATTGGACAGGAAAAGAAAACAGCTCCAGAATCGAGATATAGGGTTTGTAAAGGTCCAGTGTGTTAGAAAAATAGGATCGTTCAACAATAAAATAAAACAAATGTGGAAACAAAAACACAGAAGATACACAATACAATAGAGACACAGATTTACGTGGTTCACCCAGTGTGGGCTACATCCACCAGAGAAATTGCCAGGTCCTTTCTTTATTATTATCCATCATATGAAGGGATACAACCTACAACAAACTCATTGTAACTTCCTCTTCTTTCTCTCATATTCTCCTATCTCATAATACAATATTCACAATCAACCATAGCCGCAATACATTTCCCTCATAAAAGAGGGTTTCCTTCTAGGGCAAAAAACACTAACATAATCTCTATCATTAGATCTGCGACCTTATAATGAACGGTCCAGATTTATAAGAAATTACAATATACATTTACAAGGAAATTTTTCCTTCAGGGGCTTCACCCCCGAACCCCCGCTTGCCCCCAGACACCCCAGCCGGGGAGATAGCCCCCCTGGACCCCGCAGAGGGGGTAACCCCCCCTCTGCACTCCCTCGCGTGGAAGAGTGTACATACTTATGGGGTGTAAATACTTCATGGGGTATAAAAACGACTGAAAGAAAGGACCTATGAATTAGGAGGATAATCGGGCTCCACAACCAACAATCTCCCACTTGGAGATTGATATCAGAAACTCCACCACTCCTGTATATGCTGGACTCTAAACCTTCTTGGACCTAGCAAATTTCTCATCTTCGTCTTCATTCTTGAAGACCAACTGAAACTGAGCAGGAACTCAGTTTCTCCCTGGTTACTCCCTTTGTTAACATGTCTGTAGGAAACTGGCTAGTGTGTATCTTTTCCAACTTCAAATGTCCATCTTCCAAGGTGGATCGTATGAAGTGGAACCTCAACTGTATATGCTTATTCTTTGAATCGAAGGCTGAGTTCTTTGCAAGGTGAATGGCACTCTGACTGTCACAGTACAACCTGATGTTCTCTTGCTTCTTTCCCAATTCCTCCATAAACCTCTGTAACCAAATCATCTCTTTACTAGCCTCTGTAGCAGCAACATACTCTACCTCTGTTGTTGAAAGTGCAACAACCTTTTGCAGTTTCAAAATCCAACTTACTGTTGTTCCACCTATAGTAAAAACATACCCTGTGGTGCTTCTCCTGCTGTCTTTATCACCTGCCATATTTGAATCAACATATCCCTGTAGAAAAGTGTCTGAACCTCCAAAACATAATGCATGAGTAGTATTACCTCTCAAATACCTGAGAATCCACTTTACTGCCTCTCAATTTTCTTTACCTGGATTGTTCATATACTTTCTCACAACTCCCACTGCATGTGCAATATCTGGTCTTGTGCAAACCATTGCATACATCAAGCTGCCAACTGTTGATGAATAAGGGACCCTGGACATGTATTCTATCTCCTCCTGTTTCTTGGGACACATTTCCTTAGTTAATTTGAAATGGCT
>ML779512.1:473367-513120 GCA_009831015.1 Picea engelmannii | reverse complement strand
ACAAGACTTAAAATAGTCCTAATTGAAGTCATTTTAACAACAGGAGAAAATATTTCATCAAAATCTATACCTTTCTTTTGTGCAAACCCCTTTACAACAAGTCTAGCCTTGTACCACTTTTTTCCTCCATCTTCTTCCTTCAAACTGTAAAACCGTTTATTCTGCAATGCTCTTTTTCCCGCAGGAAACTGAACCAAGTCCCAAGTCTGGTTATTTGCCAAGGAATCCATTTCCTCTTTCATGACTTTCTCCCACTTCTTTTTGGTGTCTATCTGCATTGCCTCTTCATAACATTCTAGTTCACCAGAATCAGTCAACAATAAATAATACAATGAAGGAGAGTACCCCCCCTCTGCACTCCCCCGCGTGGAAGAGTGTACATACTTCTGGGGTGTAAATACTTCATGGGGCATAAACACAGCTGAAAGAAAGGACCTCTGAATTAGGAGGACAATCAGGCTCCACAAACAACATAGTGGACCTGGTATGGTCCTGAGGATGCGACATGGGAGAATGAGGATGATATGCAGGTAGAATACCCGCATCTTTTTGAATATTTTGGAAATCTTGCTGATACTATGTGAAAGTTGCACTGAGGATAGTGCAAAAATAAGGGGAGGGCATTATAATATCCCCAAGGACAAGCCCTATTGTAATCATGTTTATGAGTTGTAAATAATTTTTTATAGGCTGGTGAGCCAAGTTAATATAAGCTAGTAAGGCTTATGATTTTATTAGGCTGGAGAGCCTAAGTGTTAAGGCCAAGAGCTTGTTTTTGTATATGTAATTATGCAGAACATTAATAAAAATATGAACATTGCTACGTGTAGACCGACCATGATGAATGAGTGATAGGGGACTAAGATTCCACAGAGTGGGTAAGGGTTTGGGGGCTGGACGGTTGGAAAGAGAGACTAAGTGTTGAGCCTAGGGGCTTAAGTCCTTGGGAATAATATTTTAATATTATTCCAAAAGCCATGTGAAATATATGTTTTGTCCTAAGTTCCTAGGAGAGGGAACGCATGCTGATGGAGCACATGCAGCTTTATGGGCAACATGTGTCAACCCAGGCACATGCATTTTAACCCAAATATTGAGCCGTGGAGGGGGTTCAATCCCCATTCATCCATCCATCTGACTAAACCGAGAAAGATCTGTGTCTGAGTTCTATAAGCCCTTCGCAGATCTGAAACCCAAAGCCAATGATATTTTCCTTGAGAAACTGATACCATTGTATCCGAACTGTTTAGTCAGTGTTCAACCTCTTCCTGAATTGCTTGTCACACATCCTGCAAATGAGTGTTACCTGAACCGTGTTGTGTTTTAGTGGCCTATTATCATTTCCTGTTTGCACTCCCTATTTTTCCTGTTGCTGCTGTCACCCGTGAGCTAACCAAAAGTTGTTGTTGTTGTCGTTATCCTAAACTTGTGGGAATTGAAGTGGAAACTAGTGGAAGATTCGGGTTGTTAGGCCCGTGGTTGAAGAGGCAGGTTGTCAAGCCTGTGAGCAACTCTTTTCAGGTGAAGGAGTCTGTTGGGAAGGGGTTTTCTCCCAGAGAGAGTTTTTCACCATATATGAAGCTCTGAGACTTCTTGATCTAGCCTGTTGCCGATACCCAAAGAGGGAGGTGAAGCACTGATGGACTGTGCTTGTGAAGGTGTATACTCTCGGGCGGAATAGGCATGTGGGGAATGAGAGTCTATGTGTAGTGGTTGTAAGAAGGAATCCTAGGAAGAGTACTTCCGGATATTCTGTGCAGTTTTCCTATAACCTCAGCCTAGTCTAGGATTCCCTTGCCTTGGGTGGAGCTTGGTCCTAGCTCGGGGGTGACCCACTGCTCAGAGTGATGAGCAGTGGGGTCTAAGGCTGGGAGTTTCATGGAAGGTCTGCACGTGGTTGGTGGAATTGCTATAGTTTCAAAGATAAGTATATGCATGTGTTTAAATTCATCTTTTAAATGCATGTCTGTGATGCTTGCAATATTATCATGTATTCCATTGCGATGATGTTTACTGTTGAATGAATTATTTTGTACGTTAGTAGTAATTGTATGTTTACTCTACTAATCCATTTAATTTCATTTAAATTCATATTATATAAGTATGATAATGTTTCCACGTAGTAGTGTTTTCCCAATCGTGGGGTTGACAGTCAAGGACGTTACATGGCCATATCTATAGACATTAGGATCCATGGAATTTTATTTGGGATCTATGTATTGCATTGAGATAAATGTCATTGCATTGGGATCTATGTATTTCATTGAGACAAATGTCATTGCATTGGGATCTATGTATTGCATTGAGATAAATTTCATTGCATTGGGATCTATGACAGTCCATCGGGCCATGACAAGGGTGCCATGTCATCACACATGCCACATGGACCATTTATATGCATCATCCTTGATCTTTTGGACGTTGCATGCATGCTCATCCATTCTTTTCTCCCCTTGGACCACACATGGGGGTATTTAATGCATTGGAGAGGGTGATTACACATTACAAAGGTGACTACACATGGTGACTTGGACCCTATGATGATGTGGAACCATCACTTGATGTTCTCTTGAGGAGCACTCACCTTGATAAGCCCACATGTGCCTCTTGAGATGACATTATTGCTTGGATTACTCACACATGTGGAGGTGATGTCATCCCTTTTTTAGGACGTTTTTACACTTTTAGACCATTCCCTGATTCGAGGATGTTGGTGCTATTGGACCATTTTTTACTTGCTTTTGGACCATTTCCTTGGACATTGTCACCATTTTTTAGGGGTGCACCTATCCTAGATTCTCTTTTGTCAACACATGTAACTTACTCATTATATTTTACCTCTTCTAGACGGTCATTTCACCTTTTGAGAATATTATGGGATGTATTTTATTTTTTATTGTATTTTCCCATGGTTTTCACCGGGATAATGGTTTTGAGCTAGAATATTGTTTTGCATTGTATTTGAGGAAGAGATTTACCTATAAAAGGAAGACTCCTCCATATCAAATCATCATAGATTAATGAGAAACTTAGCTTAAAGAGTTCTTCAAATATCAATTTATTTTATTTTGTGAATGTCTACCTATTTTTCAAGGTTTAGATAAGCACTCTTGAAGGTTTGTTGGAAGAAAAAGGCTACTACAAGGCCAAAGAATGGTGAAATGCTCCACCTGGAAGGGTTCTCAAGGTAATTTCTCTAACCTTCACCCTTTTATCATTGAAGTCATGGTTCATGCATTAAGGTAGGAATTCTTGTGTCTCTATAATTTTTCTTTCCCAACTTTTTATTTAACCTTCAAGTACCAGGAAACAGTTGTTCATGGACCGATCCTCCCATCCAACCTTGAAGGGAACCTTCTAAGACTAGGTATAACTTGAGGGGAAATCCTCTCGATGAATCAACACCACTTCATCTTAAACCCTAGACTTCACTTGTATTTGACATAATGAGTCCATATCCCTCCAAAGGCACTAGTCTTTCATTGTCTTCAACCACCCAAAAAACCCTAAAAACTCAAATTTTCCTTTTTTGTCTGTTTTATTTTTGTTTTTCAATCTAGGGTTTTAATATGGGTTTTAATATGTCTACCTTGGATATAAATTATTTTGAGCATCAATGGTTTATCTTTTGTGTAATTCATGATACCTTGTTCTTCATTGAATATTTTCATGGTTGGAACTTAATTTGGATTCATTTTCATCTAACCCTTGAATACTAAGGCGTCTTTGAACCTAAACTGATTTGACTTTTTGTGGATGCTTGAATGAAACTTTTGCTTGGAATGATTGCAATAAGAGCCATGTTTTCTTGCAACGTTTGGGGTAAAAAAAAATCTTGAATATATCAGGAAGGTAACATACATCTAATAAGGTCCAACAACCTAGCCTGAGGGGAAAAATGCCATCTCTTTCCCATATGTTCATGTAATGTTTCCAACTGTCAAAATCTAAATAGATAAGATACTATACAGTGTTGGTTTTACATGTCCCCTTGCAAAAAAATTAATACATAGTTATCCATTTTGTCCTTGGTAGCAAAAACAAATCCAAGGAGGTCAAGAGACCTCATCTAAGCCCTACACTTTTCCTTCATTGGTCTTTTGTCATAACTTCCCATTTAACTATCAATTTCTGCAAAATATCCAGAGGCAAGGATTGTTATTGTAATTGTCATCTCAATGCGTCGTTGGACTATCCCTTTGCTTGGTTGGCTAGCCATAATGCTTTCCTATTTTAACCCCCCTCAATCACCTATAAAAACCATACAACATTGCTTATTTATATGTTCATTATAAGGGTCGATCTTGGAGATTTATTACAGCCAAGGTTTATGAGTTTTCATTATGTGATTGATTCATACCATATGTTATATATACACTTATAATGGCACAAAGAAAGGGTTGAATTGTGACAATATATGGTTGTATGTGCACTCTGGAATATGATCTGGTGATGTTCTTCGTTGTTGATACATTTGTTTCCTATACCTTTCATTTTTTGATAATGACATCCTACATGATTCATAGCATATATATGTTGTTTAAACATTGATATTTTACTTTGTCATCCCATTGGTCATTGGTTATTGATGATGAAAAATGTTGATATTTTACTTTTGGTCATTGATTATTGATGATGATAAATGATTCATTGATGTGACACGTCAAATATTCTTGCAAGCAAGTGTCATACTCCAAGCATTTATCGTTGTCTTCAATTGTATGTCTAGATCCATTTCTTAGGAGAAGTCAACCAATTCAAACTAATCACTTTCTCTCACCCATCTTAATACAATGATAGGACATGATCTGACCACATAAGAAAACCCTCCTTAGGTTAGGAACCCTATCCTAGAAGACTAGAAGCAAGGTTGTTGAGGGTGACAATGAGCAGATTGCCTATTTGTTTCCCTAAGCTCTCCCTTGCAGGGTGGGACTTTCCCTTGGTAAGAGTTTGAGAAGTAACAAGCACTTTATATGTCAATGAATTGAACATAGACATCCACTTTGTAAATTTGTATGGGCCTTATTACAATAGAAAGGACCATTAGATGGAGATAATGAATAATGAAATGCTACCAAGGAATATGGTTTATGGGTGGAAACCTAAACCTAACCCTTAGAAGAGAAGAAAATTTGGGGTGAGGAAGCCAAATGTGACACTTTGGTGGAGTTTTTTATTAAATAATTAGAAGACAAGAACATAGTGGATGCAAAACATGGGAATCTCAGTTCCACGTGGAGAAATAGAAGAACATGAAGGGAAACAATAGATAAAAGGTTACATTTGTTTTCTTTTTTCTGAGAACATTTAGCTATAGATGACATGTATGAATCATGGGTCGGGGTGGAAGGAACATAGAATCTCTTCCCAATCCTATTGCAACTAGAACAAGTAGTTCAAAAACCACCATCGCCATTCAATTTCAACTCGTACTGGCTCAAAGATTAAAATTTAGAAATTTGTACAGAAGGACTGGGTTCATTTTGATCCTCAATATGAGATGTATGAAATGGAACCCATGATTGAAAAACTTAAAACATTAAGGGTCAATGCAAAGGAGTGGATCAGAGAAAAAAAATCTCAGAATCATAAGGACATAAATGATGTTGAAGTGAATATGGAATTGATATATGAGGAGTTAAGAAGGGGAAAATATCTAAGGAAATCAATAGGGTTATGGACAAGATGGAAGGTAAAAAAAATAGGCTCTAGGATTTCTAAAAAGCTAAGTAGAGGGGAAAAAAAAGGGAAATCTGGCTTAAAGAATAAGATGAAAATACCAAGTACTTCCACAAGTTAGCTCAAGCAAGAAATTCCCAAAACACTATGGGAGGTAATGGATAAAAATAGAACTTTTCAGAAAGGTTGTGATGAAATTGCAAGAGTGATTATGGATCATTATACCAATCCAAAGCATCACAATATCATATAAATTCTTCAAACCATGGCCTATTTATCTATGTTATAAATGAGAAACATAATGAATCTCTAAGAGACTCTATTAGTGAAGAAGAAGTGACAACGCCCATTAGTGAAGAAGAAGTGACAACGCCCATAGGCCTGATGGATGGCCAATTAAAGTCTTTAGAAGTATTTATGAATTGTTGAGAAGAGACCTTTTATAAATAGTATAGGAATCAAGATCTTGAAGTAATATTTATAGACCTCTAAACTCTACTTTTATAACAACTATTCTCAAATAGGAGAACCCACAATGATTCGATTCCTATAGGTGTGTCTCACTATGTAATTGTTGTTATAAGATTATTGCTAAGGTCATAGCCTGTAGAATAAATACCATTTATCGAATGTCATTTTGAAAGAGGAATTTGGGTTTGTGGAAGGAAGAAATATATTTTATGTGGTAGGTTGGCCTAGGAGGTGTTACATTTGATAAAGAAAAGAGAAATCACATCATGTATTCTCAAATTGGATTTATCAAAATCCCATGAGAGGGTTGATTGGAACTTTATAATATATTTGATGCTAGATATAGGACTTGACAACCACATTGTAAAATTGATTGAAGAATGTTTCTCTACAATAACTTTATATACAACTTTGATTAATGGTTCTCCTAAAAAATTATCCTAGCGAGATGGGCTTAGGATAAGGTAGCACCTTGTCACCCCTTCTCTTTTTGTTGGTAGTAGAAAGAATGAACTGGATTTTAAGAGGATTAAGGGAATAAGTTAAAACCAAAAGGAGTGTATGTAACAAGAGAACAAAATATCTCACATCTACTATTTGTAGATGATGTATTTTCTTGTGGAATGGGAACTAGTGTAAAAGGTCATACATTAAATAGTAGATGATGTATTTCCTTGTGGAATGGGAACTAGTGTAAAAGGTCATACATTGATGCTCTTAGAATGTATTGTAAAGAAATAGGAATGGAAATAAACTATGGCAAATCATCCTTGGTATTAAATCAGGTGGATGAGTGTTACACATGATTTTGGTCACTCTGGTGATGTCTCTACAAGTAATATATTCAAGCTCCCACAAGGACTTTTTGCCTGAGAAATGTGACTGTTGTCTTCTTCCAAAAACACATTTTCAAGATGAGTTCGCAGGCCGCCTATATTACAAGGTGCGAAAATCCTTCATTATCACAGGTAACCCACACTTAGGGTGCAAACTATTCACAGTCTTCTCTATAGGTAGGGTGCGAACCTGTTTCAAAGCTTGGAAAAGAGAAGAGGTCACGAAGGTTCTAGAAGGGAATCTTCTAGAAAATGAGTTGGCATTCGCATGGTTGGCATCCTACTGACTTCTCAGATTTAGTGGGATCATCCTCATCTATGTAACCATCCCTCTTTCTCCTATATATTGAAAGGTTTCTCATGGAAAAGGTTAAGCAAGATTGAATGAAGAATTGGTGAGAGAATTGTGTGAAGAACTATGTTTGGATAGAAGCTTGAGGACTCTATTTGGTCTACCAAGTTGTATTGAATCTTCTTCATCCAAATGTAGAGAAAGTGTGTGTGTTGGAACCAAGGGTCACTGAAAGGAAGCTTGTGACATCAAGGCGATCAGGTTGTATCTTCTACTTTCATTTAATATAATACAGCGGCATGTCCCTTTCTTATAAAATCACTCTTATTTTATTGCATAACTCCTTGATCATATGCATAGGTTGACATTGAATATACTTTTCTATCTTCACTTTGGTTGGTTTTTTTTGTCTTGGATCTGATTTCACAAGAGCACCGGAGCGAAGCGGGAACAACAGAGACCTAAGGAAGCGATATAAACATATGTCACTCATTCCTTCTTATCAGTGGATTCAATGACTACAACTTAGGGAAAGAGTCATGTCCTATCCTATTTTTTTCTAGATCTAGGTGGATCTAGGGAGATCTGCTAGTGTCTACACCTACCGATTTATCCGATAACAAAATTGGCGACTCCACTGGGGATACAACCCATTTTGGTGGTTTTTTGTAGGTCATTTTCTCTTGACCTACCATTTTTCATTCCCAATCAATCTCTGAGTCTTGAGGAGATCCTCACAAACTCCTTGGATCCAGAAGTTCCCTCAGAATTTCTGTCATTTTTCCAAAATTTGCTTGATTACAAACCTTCTCACACTGCACCCTTCTGTAGCCTATGAGAATCACTAAAGTTCACACCCTGGTGTTCAGTTCAGTGCGAACTTCTCACAGTCTGCCTGTGTCTAGCCTACGAGAATCCTTAATTCTCGCACTGTAACCCACTGACAGCCTGCAAACTCACTTGTAAAAAATTTGGATTAAATCTTTTGTGTCCTCAGATGCCCAGATTTGTTTGTGTGTCTAGGAAAAACTTCTATGGCCAGTGATTGAATGTTTCTTAACTTCAAATCTCGTGAATGATTAGTTTTTGTAAATCGAAAGCCCTTCTTGATCATTTTTCTCAATTTTTACCTCTTGACCTTTTCTTAACAAGGGTATAATCTTCGATTCTCAAATGTGAGTTCTTGTTTGGTCGGGAGCCTTTGATTGGATTAAAAGTTGAGATTAATTGTCCTTTTCAATCGCTTATTACTTCAAAAATTGTTACCCATGTGCTTTTGAAGAGACTGGTCTTGTCAGTTTGTTATTTTTATCTTCATTGAAAGATCGATTTGGGTGTTTGTTGTGTATTTCTTTTTCATATGTTGCTTACTTTTTCTTAGTTCCATCCATGTTGCTTGGTTTCTAATAAAAAATTAAAGAAATTTTCTTTTTTAAGCAACCTTTTATTCGAAAAATATTGGCATTCAAGTATTGAAAGACAATGAATAGGAAATTGACATTGTTCACAATTGTTTGATATTGAATTTCAGAGAAGATCATACATTGTAGTTCACATTGTTCCAGAAAACTCCTCTTTCCCTCCTATAAATAGGATTCATCGAACAAAAAATTTGTATCATTCATCCTTATTTACGCATTGTTGGGTCAGAGTCTCACACAACATCGGTTTCATTTCTGTCTCATTTTTGCGTAACAACAGCCTTTAATAATATTGCGCAACTTTAAAATTCAACTAGTAACTTTTTCTAGGGCTCTTTTACACCAACATTAGTTAGGATAGAGCTTTGGAATAGGCAGTGAAACACACTCTCCAAAGCACAAAACACACAATAGCATATTGTGATAAGGAGTGTCAAATTCCATTTGCATCATTTTTTCTTGGGAAGCCCTTCTCACACAAGGGTCAAACCTGAGGTTGCATCGAGATTGACAAAGTTACTCACCCTGCTTTGTTGATATCGGTGTAGAGATTACACATATTATGGGGGTCACTTGAAGGTATACCCAAAATGATGAGTGGAAGTATCTCAAGTTGATTTCGGGCTAGATACACTGCCCTTGCGTGTGGATCAGACTATTGATTGTTCCTTCAGGCATCATTGTTGTTGGTGGTAACCTTAGTAGCCTATCTTCTTAGGGTCTTACACAAGGTGACTATGAAGGGGTAAGTCTTCACGGTACCTGGAATCGACATTGGCCAGACTCACTCGGGCTCCTTGGAGGGTATACCCATGATTATGTGTGGGAGCTTGCTCCAAGGTGTAAGTCCATTAAGCAGGTCGTCAATGTAACTTTTCCACCCTTGCCCAGCCCCTTCTTGTCTCGTAATCATGACGTTGGATTTCATCACCAAATAGTGACTTCGGAATTGGAAGGTCTTGTTTGCTTGGTTTTTCTTCCTATATTTTACTAGCACATGTTGTTTGTTTACCCAAGCTGGCCATAGAATTTCTTTTGTAAGATTCTAACTCGAGCACAATTGACCCTCCACGTCGTTCACATAGAATGCAAGGCTTACCCCCAAAATATATGGAAGGTTCTCAACCCTTGCCTACCAACTCACCAGAGGGCTCTCCTCAACAAAGTGAAGTCCAAGACATTGCCACTCCACAAGTGGAAAGAAATAACTCTCTAGAAATGTTCTGAATTACCAATTCTCGAGAGGACTTTCGACTTCCTCCTGACTCTGAGAGACGTATTGTTCAAGTGAATTCTTCCAGAGAAATAGTTGTTCAGTCTTCTGGATTACCAACCGGACCTTTCACAGGACCTGAGGGTCAAGATCCTTTTTGGACTACTATCATTTTTAGATGGGATCTCTTTGGCTCAGGAGCAGGCATTGATATCACTGTCACACCTGAGCCACCTGAAACATATAATCCAGACACAATACCCTTTACTACTACATATTATTTTCCTAGTACAGACGCTCCGCCAATCGACCACATATTGACTATCCCCCTACAAACGGTCTATTACAAAATGGTCCCAAATACTATGAGTCCTCACACCGGGACTACAGAGGCTAGCCAAGCCCCCATTGGCATGCCGCTTTCACCTAGATTCACCCCAATGCTTCTGCCCAGATATCATGTGTTGAATGATTCTATTCCCGCTCCAACACAAATCACATCTGGAACTCCTGGCATTTCCACTCCTTCTGGGCACCATCTCATTCCCAGTTTCATCCCGACACTTCCTCGACCAATTTTCAGAGGACCTCTTCCATCCTCTATCAAAGGCACTGATCCTAGTGGCACCATCCTGTCTTTCACACCTAATTACCAGATTCCTGTTGATGGACAATTTCACCAAGGAGGCCAAACCCAATCCCCTTTTGCAGGACAAATCCCAATTGGGATGCAACCCCCGATTGGAGGGAAAACCCCACCTACCCCACCCTATGGACAAAACATACCTCTATCCTTGGCCCAGTATTGGAATTATCTTATTCAACATAATCCTCACTCGGCTGGGGGGCAACAGCCTCAAGCTAGCTCCAACATACCCCCTAGTACAATCCAACCCTATCCGAGTACATCTAATCCTGTTTGGGGCTCGAATGCTCAACCCCACGCCCCTGTTCAAGGGTACAACCCTATGAATTACTAGCCTCCACACCAACAACCGAATCTGCCAGGATCTTCGCATTATATCCAAACTGCTTATGGTCCCACTGGTCTACCAACAGGACTCCCTCCCCAAAGTCACCAATACCCACATGTGAATAGACAGTTACCCTTCTTAGCCACCCTGGACCTCCCGGATCTGTCGAGAATTTTAAATGATCCGATCCATCACTCTCCTCAATGGCCCGTCATACCAGCCAAACTACCATCCAACATCCCCAAATTCGATGGTAAACTAAGAGAGGACCCAAACAATCATGTAATGACTTTTCACCTTTGGTGCTCATCCAACTCCTTGATGGATGACTCTATTCGTTTACACCTTTTTTAGCGAACCCTCACCGGTTCTGCTGCGAAGTGGTATATAGAATTACCATGAGGCTTCTTCATCGACTTCAACACCCTTGCTATGGCTTTCCTCACCCACTACCAGCTACCGATCCGATATGAAATGGGAACCGAAATTTTGAGTTCTTTCAAACAAACCAAAGCCACTCATATTTCTGATCACATTCATGAGTGGCGATGGAGATGACGTCTCATCAAACTCGAACTTCCCGATCAGTTGTTGGCAGAGTGGTTCACAAAATCATTCATGAACGACATCGCTCGTGACATCACCATGCGTGGAGTTTTCACAGAAGAATAGGCAATCAGTCGTGCCCAATACCTAGACCTCATTTACTCACAAACAGGTACTCTTTACAACTTACTCCCTGACGCACCTTGTCCTTCTACTTATGCTACTTCAACCACTCCTACTGCTTCTCATGCAGCTGACGATGTGATTGGCACTTTCCATGCCCAACTGCATTCCGTCCAAACATCCAGAAACAACCCCAAATCCATTTCTTCTAATGTTCAAAATTCTCTATCTCCTACCCCTCCCATCGGCAAGACTTCTGAGGTAAACTCTGTTCAATCTACCTCCGCCGGAAAAAATAAATCCAAAAAATGAAAGGGTAAGAACAAGGAGGGTAGAAATAATCTGCAAACTAAGAAACCAAAACACCACCTGTTGACGATAGGGATAAGCGCAAACCCCGATACCCTTGTCTTATCTGTGGTGATGATCACTACACTAAGGATTGTCCACGACGAGCCGAGGTTACTAAGTTCCTTCAAGGGACCCCGAAACCCCCCACTCCAGCCATATTGTCACAACCCTTCCCTTCTCAACAATAGGCCCAATTGGTCATTCATGACCGACCTTCCCCCTCCAATACATCCTATGTCTTAATGTGTACAGGTGATTCAAAGAAGAATGACATCACACTTACCACTCGAGCCAAAAATTATTCTTCCTCCAAAGAGAAGGTTGATGAAATACCTCCTTCGTTGGTCCAACCATCTCCCACGAATCCACTTACCAACAGTCCTCTTCATCTCAAACGACCAAGCCTAGATGCAGTCCTTCGCCCTCCTCCAAAGGGTGTTCTTCAAAAATTGGTTTTCAATCCTCATGCACGTGCTGCCAAGAACTATAGTATTGTTGAAGATCTGGCCCAAGCACCGTCCGCGATGTCATCCCTCGAAGTCCTTAAAAGTTTTCCTATACAATGGAAGGAACTGTTGAAAGCTATTGGTGGAATTGACCCTACGGATACAAATTTAATAATTTTTGACTTGGAAGATCACATTCCAAGGTTACCCCCTCAACTCGCATTCCAAATACAAGTTATTATCTCCGACAAAAACATTTGTAGAACATTTATTGATGAGGGTGCCTCGACGTGTGTCATGTCTATTACCTGCTAGAAAGCCATCAGCTCTCCTCCTTTGACTGAATCCCACAACATGCTCAAAGCCTTCAATGGCTCTGGTTTTAAGCCTTACAGTGTCCTCCCTTCGTTGCCTATTATGTTAGAAGGGAAAACAATCAATGTTGAAGTGGAGGTCTTTGACGCTCCTCTCGATTACAACCTTCTACTTGGTCATAGCTGGATCGATTCCATGCTTGCAGTTGTGTCCACTTTTTTTTATGTCATGTGTTTCCCACATCAAGGAAAAGTACTTACCGTAGACCAATTGGCCTTCTTTCACCCTAATGCATGTACCGGCAATGTACCATTCATTGCAAAAACCCCCCCTGGATACAAGAACGTCGGTGTGGGTATTCTTAAAGATTCCTCATTGATGGGTACTTTCTCCATCCCACCACCCAATGTTCCACATCCGTTTTTCACCTCGATCAACATAATCTCCACCTCTGTTCACGGAACCCCTACATATTACGACCCATGGATGGTACCCAACCTCGGCGATCATCTTCATTATGGTGACGAAATGCCTTTGAGTCTGGTCGAATCTGCTTATCAATCCATTCAATCGGCAACCCCTTCTACCCCCTCCCTTGGTGATTTATCTCTGGATCCATTGCGTGTCATTTTTCCCACGGACGAGATGATTATGCCTGTTATGTCCATGGAAGACACCCCTTGGGATGATGAACATCATCATTCCATCCTCTTCCTGGAACAACACACCATCGAGGATTACCAATGAATCTCGACCCCGTCGACCATTGTTGTCATTTCTACTATTCCCGAGTCTACACATTATCTGTTCTACGAAGGGAAATTAAGTAATATCTCACCCACCCTCCCCCTCAACATATCCATAAAACCTGGAATTGTCGAAAATGTGCATATCAGAGCTTCGTGTCCCCATGACGAATTTGTCACCTACAAGTCTCTTTTCCAAGAACTTTGTGACGTCTTCGCATGAAGCTATGAACAAATGTCGGGTATTGATCCCGACATTGTGGTACATGAAATTAAGACATACCTAGGTGCTAAACCCTTCCGGCAACAACTTCGTCCGATCCACCCACGTAAAGCAACCGCTATCAAGCTTGAAGTTGAGAAACTTCTTAAGGCTGGCTTCATTTACCTGGTGGCTCTAACTGACTGGGTTTTCAATCTTGTTCCGATTGACAAGAAACAAGGCACAATCCTCATGTGCATTGATTATAGGGACATTAACAAAGCTTGTCCTAAAGACAACTTTCCTACCCCCTTCGTTGACCAAATCGTCGACGATTGTGCCGGAAGTGAAATCTTCTCTCTGATGGATGGTTTCTCCGGATATAATCAAATCAATATCGTACTTGCAGACTAAAACAAGACCGCTTTTATTTGTCCTTGGGGAACTTTCGCCTATCGGAAACTTCCATTCAGTTTAAAGAATGTCGGTGCAAATTTTCAATGTGCTATGTCTTACGCATTTCATGACATAAAGCACATTGTGCAGCCATATCTCGATGACTTATCCGCTCATTCCATGCATCGTGTAGATCATCCAATACACCTCCGCGCCATTTTCCTTCGATGTCAGTTTTACCATATACGCTTGAATCCCCACAAATGTGTTTTCTGCGTAGAATCCAGCCGACTTCTGGGCTCTATTGTTTCATTTCAAGGGATCAGGGTAGATCCTTTGAAGTTCGAGGTGATTCTCAATCTCCCTCCTCCTTCCTCACTTCGCCAGTTACAAAGTTTGCAAGGGAAGGCAAACTTTCTCCATCATTTCATCCTGAACTATGTTGAGCTAACTCTTGGATTTACGCGACTGCTCAAGAAAGGTTCTGAGTTCATATGGGATACCATTGCCAACAAATATTTCTAATATTTGAAACTATCTTTAACGCATACCCCATTACTCTTCCCACCTGATTACAGTTGAGATTATTTCCTATACCTCGCAGCCTCAGACTATATCATCACTATGGTTCTCGTCCAGGAGGATGACTCTCATGATGAACATGTCATTTATTACTTGAGTTGGAGTCTCATGACTACCGAAACCAAGTATTTACATGTTGAAAAACTAGCCTTGGCAGCTGTCCAAGATGTTCAACATTTCCGGCACTATATCCTTTTACGCAAAAATACGGTGGTTTCTAACTGCAACCCTATGCATCACATTCTTACACGTCAATTGCTAGGGGGAAAATACTCCAAATGGATCGTAATACTCCAGGAGTTTCACTTAGAATTCGAACGCACTAAGTCCAATAAATCATTGGTGTTTTTCGAGTTGATATGCGACCTTCCCTACTCTGAGACGAAAAATGTAGCAAAAGATTCATTACCCGTTGAATCCATTTTCCTGATCAATTTCGATGACCTTTGGTACGGAGATATCATCATATATCTCCAGACCTATACTTTCCAGCCCAATTTTTCTAGCACTGACCATCGTCGAATACGCTACCAAGCCCGTCAGTATATTATCCTCGATGCTACTCTTTATCGTCGTGGGATTGACTTCGTTTTTCGACGCTGCCTCACGTTTGACGAAGCCGAGAAAGCCCTAAATGACTGCCATTCTAGAGCCTGTGGTGGTCACATGTCTGGGTATGCTATTTCCCAGAAGATCTTAAGAGTGGGGTATTTTTGGCCTTCTATATTCAACGATTGTATAATTGTTGTCCAAAAATGCCACGCTTGCCAAACCTACAACAATAAAATACGATCACACCCTGCTCCTCTACACCCTGTGGTCTCCGTTGGTCCTTTTGCGAAATGGGGTGTCGATTTCATGACATGTCACCCTCACTCAGTCGGGGGGCATGGATACATTATTGTAGCCGTAGATTATTTTACGAAATGGGTCGAGGCGATGCCAACATTCGACAATACCGGAAGGACTACATCATTATTTATATTCAATCACATCGTTTCTCAATTTGGTGTTCCTCAAGCTATCATTACTGACCACGGTAACCACTTTAGAAACTTCATGATGTCTGAAATCACTGAAAAGTTGGGTCTTTTCCATGAAAACTCAACACCCTATTACCCACAAGCCAATGGTCAAGTTGAAGCAATAAACAAAATCCTCATTACCATGCTTCGACGAATGATAGGGATTCACAAAACGAGTTGGCACACGATGTTGTTTTCAGCATTGTGGGCTTACCAGATATCCGTTAAGTCTGCTACTGGGTTTACACCATTCCAGTTAGTCTATGGTCTAGAAGCCATCTTGTCGATATAATGTGAGATACCCTCCCTAAAACTAGTCGTCAAACTTCTCCCAAACACTTTCGTCGAAGAAGAACGTATGTTGTATCTCATGCAATTAGAAAAAACATGTCGCGATGCCACCCTAGTTATAGAATCCCAGAAGAAACGAGTCAAAGCCCAATACGAAAATCATGTCAAGCCACACATTTTCTCCAAAGGTGATCTGGTTCTCTTTTACGAACAAGATCGGGATATGCTAGGAGCCGGAAAATTTGAAGCTATGTGGCAAGGTCCTTATATTGTCAGACGAGTTTTGGAGAAAGGAGATTACGAGTTGGTGGACTATGACAGTATCCCTTTGAGTGAATCCAAAAATGGGTTGTACTTAAAGAAGTACTATGCCTAAGATCACCTGTGCATGAGTGATTGTATTGTATTGTATCATACTTTTTCTGTGTTACTTTAGTATGCTTTTTCGTTATTTGGTCTCTACCCCCGACCGCTTATCTTACGTTGTGCTTGCTTTCTAGATGTCGGAGTCTTCGCTACCCCACATTGATTTCATCGATGGAGCTAGTCGTAGTACTCAGAACCTTGCTTCTACTGCATGGGCAATTTACACACCTACAAATGAACTTATCAGTCTGCGAGGTGTGTGCCTCGGTCGTGCAACCAATAATATTGCAAAATATAGCACTTTCATTGAATTGTTGATTGATGCTATTTCGCTCGATATCCACCACCTGGTTATATGAATCGATCCGTAGATAGTATTACTACAACTAAGTAATGTCTATGCTATTCGAAGTCATACTTTATTACGGGTATATTTACGAATTCGCCTCTTGGAACGTTATTTTGTTATATCAAATATCAACACATTCCTAGATGTCTAAATGCATTGAATGATGTTTTAGCTAACTATGTGTTAGATAGACATTTGGGACATTTATAAACCAATCACACATTACATGTATAACACAACACAAAATAAACCGGTAGAAGCCATATATATGTATATAACGATCAAAAAAATTTACAAAAAGTTTATGTCCAAGGATCAAAATCTCAAAATATGAAGCCCATAGCTTCTACAAAATAGCATCATGGATGACGCTCATGATAACACACAACTTCTCGGGCTACCCTACGAAGAAGTCGACTAAGAGACTCGAACATGCCCACAGTATCACGTTGGTAACGTCTCGGGATCTCCCCAATAGCAATATCCAGGACGTCCGCAGTCAACCCCTCTAAGTTATGTTGCACTGCCTCGTAGTCTTTGGCATCCCATCTCACCACTGGAGCCGCTTCTCCTTGCCATTGAATGGGAGATGTTCCTAGAGGTCGATACGGCCCCACATATGTGTCATCAAAAAGAAATTTTTGGATTAGTTCTTGGATAAACACAAAAAACATTTCATATGATAAAATTTGCAAAAACATTTAAAAAGAAAAAAATGTGTACTTCTTACCTAAATCACCCCACTGAGCATCCTTAGGAAGGGCCAAATCCGAATCTTCTCGAAAATCCAAACCAACATATGCGTAGTCGTCGATCATCAGCATATAGGGCCTCAACCAGTCAAAAAATGAATCATTATACTTGATTATGGGCCCTGCTACAAGTCGATCCATGACGTTACACCACCTCAGCATCCTCGGATCCTATGGGGTCAGTAAACCCCAATCAACCTGTAGTCGCAACAGTGGGACCCTCTCGAGGAACAATGACACCAAAAGTGACCCGTACCCAAACTGCTTCAAGTCACCCTTTCTGTACTTCGTCTATTGTCTCTTCATATTGTAGAGAACTACATCCGACCAGTTGAAGACTCGAGGCTCTGTGCACTCTATGGCGTATTGGAAATAGATATGGAGAACCATGTGCGGAGCCGCACTCCTAGCCATGTATGCAATAGTAAACAATATGGTCTGTAGGGTCAGATATTGGACCCCCCAAATGGAAACCTTACCTTTGCTTGTCTCTGCCTCGGGAACACAATATCTGTGACAATTCTCACTCATAGGGAGTCTGCCACCTCTACCTCCGATCAAAGTAGCATGGTATCCATGCCGTGACAACCCCATTAGAAAATAGATATCCTTGATATCTAGTGTCAATGTATGGACTCCCATGTGAAATAACTATTGATCCACATCCCACATGTGGACCAGGTATTCCAATAAATTGAGTTGGGCTCTCATGCCTAAAATCCTGAAAAATTTCAAGAGCCCACAGTCCCGGAGGGTAGTGACTGTACCCGAGTCATTCCTGGCAATGGAATCATCCTCCTCATGTTCTCTTTCTCTCCATTCCAACATCGTGATGGTCAAACACCTGCAAAAGAGCCATGAGATGGGAGTCAGCAACTTGTTTTAAACTCTTGCATATTTTTTATTGAGCAAAACCAAACATTAAAATCCATGTTTCAACCCTCCCAGGTGAGACTTTGGCATAGTGTGAGATTCTCATAGGTGCCCTAAAGCCCACCTGCGAGAATCTTAGATTCTCACAGGTCCCGCAAGGCCCACCTGCGAGAATGCTTGAGCGCATGGTCCAACCCTAAAATGGACTTAAAACTCTAAAAATTGCCAATAAAAACCAAAAATAAACCATGGAAAAGTTGAAGGATCAAGAGCTTACCTCGTTGGTTGAAACCGTTCACCGAATGATCACTTGTGCCTTCCACAATCGAGCAAATAAATTTAGGGGAAAATGAGGTATGTTGGACAATTTTTTGGCAAAGTAACAATAAAATGGTAAAAAGTCCTTTTCACCCATATTTATTCACTTTTTACCATTTCTTATTTGTTTTTTATATTATTTTTATTGCTTTTCTTATAAAACCTAATGCCCTAATAGCCTTGTGAGTATGGTTTTCTGCAGATATAGCAACTTCGAAGTCCGAACAAGGGGGTACGAGTGTTTTTTCTTTTTGTCGCATATACGACTACTTTTTTAGGGGTTTTGTTGGAAAAACCTCGAGCTCAGTCTTTGTTCGTTCTCGCGCTTGAAAATATATGAGAACGTAATTGAGTATACTTTTTCTCGTCTTTTCGTACTCATCATGGTAACATGAAAATGACGAACGTAAGGGAGTATCCTTTAAGCTCTTTTCACGCTCTGTAAAAATGAAAATATTGTCGAGCGATCTTGTTCTTTTCACACTCGTTAAAGTATTTGAAAAAAACGTTTGACGGATGATAGTTTATCACTTTTTCGGTCTCGTCGAACTTATTTACGAAAAAGGAACTAGCAGAGTTCTCTTTAAGTGTTTTTCAGACTCTCAAAACATGGAAAACTCTCGATTTTTCTATCCTTGGACTCATTAAACAAACATCGAAAGACTCGTAATGGGACCGAACCACTCCTTCCTAGGGTTCGTTAAATATACTCCGAGGGACTCATCCGAAGGATGAGCTTACATCAACAAGAATATGTTATCCTCCTCAAGCTTGTGTAAAAATAAAGAGGTACTCGCCTGAAATGGTGGGGGAAATTTTTGGAAAGGGATGTGTTTTCATATTCATATTAATGGAAGTACGCGTCGCTCTTGAACATGAATTCCCCTATTCGTCATTTGAATTCAGCTTGGGAAATACATTTGTCTCTCATTTGACTTGCTACAAGGTCATATCTTGGGTCATATTTGAGTCAGTGCTACCAAGTCCTTGGTCGTGTCGTTCATATGTTCAAGAGAAGTTCAAACAAGCCCTCTATTGAGTCAGCCATCTGCAGTTGTTCATTCTTACTATGTTGGCCTTCCCTATGTCTGTTTCAACCCGTATTCATAATTTTATTCACATTCGAAATCTGTTACTCATTTCATGTCATTGATGGGGGATACATCAAGGCCCTCCTATGACGAGTCGTGTTCCATCGACTCCAACTCATTATCTGAAAATAAGACTTAGAAATCATTTAGTACCTTGGAACATGTATGCCTTAATGGAAGGTCTCTTCGCTTTCGACAGAGGTTTCACATCATTGATCCCTAATCGAGAGATTCTACCGAGTGCTCGACGTCAGCTCATTCATTCACATTTGTTCAGATTGTACTTCGGTACCTTGGGAGTCATTGACATCAAAGGTGATTTCCCTCGCACTTGTTAACGGTTTTCATCAATGACCGATAATCAAGTGGTTTCTACCATGTTTGACTTCAACACATGTAATCGCATGGATAGATTTGTACTTTCAGGTGACGAGATTGAAGACCATGGGTCTCATCTTTTTTATCTAGGTTGCGATGGAGTATGTATGATTTGTATCAGCACATAGATCCATTTTGTATGTCACATGGCTATGTCATTATTCAAGTCCTCTCACATAGATCCACAGTGTATTCCTGGTGGTTATGTAGCATTTTGATGACATGGATCCACAGTGTATGATTGGTGGCCATGACCTACATTTATGATTCCATTCATTTGTGATCTGAGCATGGGAATGTCTACCTCAAAACTGGTATTATATTTTGTAGATGCTTGGTTGTTTATAGGTTTCTGATTAGGTGCGCTCCTTGTTTCTGACACACACACGCATTTTACAAAGTATTTCGGTTGTCACAAGTTTCAGCCTCATACTTTGGGGGGCATTCTGTTACACATGATTTTGGTCACTCTGGTGATGTCTCTACAAGTGATGTATTCAGGCTCCCACAAGGACTTTTTGCCTGAGAAAAGTGACTGTTGTCTTCTTCCAAAAACACATTTTTAAGATGAATTCGCAAGCTGCCTATATTACAGGGTGTGAAAATCCTTCATTCTTGCAGGTAACCCACACTTAGGGTGTGAATTGTTCGCAGTCTGCTCTATAGGTAGGGTGCGAACCTGTTTCAAAGCTTGGAAAAGAGAAGAGGTCACGAAGGTTCTAGAAGGGAATCTTCTAGAAAATGAGTTTGCATTCTCATGGTTGGCATCCTACTGACTTCTCAGATTTAGTGGGATCATCCTCATCCATGTAACCATCCCTCATTCTCCTATATATTGAAAGGTTTCTCATGGAAAAGGTTAAGCAATATTGAATGAAGAATTGGTGAGATAATTGAGTGAAGAACTCTGTTTGGACAGAAGCTTGAGGACTCTATTTGGTCTACCAAGTTGTATTGGATCTTCTTCATGCAAATGTAGAGAAAGTGTGTGTGTTGGAACCAAGGGTCACTGAAAGGAAGCTTGTGACATCAAGGCGATCAGGTTGTATCTTCTGCTTTCATTTAATATAATACAGCGGAATGTCCCTTTCCCATAAAATCACTCTTATTTTATTACATAACTCCTTGATCATATGCATAGGTTGACATTGAATATACTTTGCTATCTTCACTTTGGTTGGTTTGTGTTGTCTTGGACCTGATTTCACAAGAGCACCAGAGCAAAGCGGGAACAACAGAGACCTAAGGAAGCAATATAAAGTTATGTCACGCAGTCCTTCTTATCAGTAGATTCAATGACTACAATTTAGGGAAAGAGTCGTGTCCTATCCTATATTTTTCTAGATCCAGGTGGATCTAGGGAGATCTGTTAGTGTCCGCACCTATCAATTTATCCGATAACAATGAGTCTAGGGTTGACAAAATTAAATCTCTCTTACCATTTTAGATTAAAATGCTTGAGGAACTAGCAAAATACTTGGGCATCAACATGAAGGAAAATTAGTTTTCCTTTTCTTTTAAGGATTGGTTATGGGTCTATGAAAAAATTGAGTGAAAAAAAAAAGATAAACAGTGATTTAAAACATGGATACATTTAAGGGGAAGGTTCACTCTCATCAAGAGTTTGATATAAGTAACATTGATTTTTGGATGTCCATGGCTTATATACCTATGGGGATATTGGATAAAATCAGCTAGGTATGTTTTAGCTATCTATGGGTGGGTAAAAGGGATAACGTGGGAATTACAATAGATCGTTCAAAAAGTATTTCAAAACCCAAAATTTTAGGGGATTGGAGGTGAAGGTTTTCCCCACATTTTCAAAAGAACTAGTAGCGAAAGGTGTACAACAAATTATGACAATATGTGATGAATAAAAAAATACATTGATCTCTTAGGCCTGGAAGGGTGGATTTGTCACCCAATTAAATCTACTATAGGAGGATATATTAGTTGGAAATAATTGATGGAAGCATACCCCCTAATAGGACATAACTTAGTGTGGTTAATTGGGAATGGACAGAAGGTACAGATTGGAAAGGATCCTTGGATATGGAGATTGGAAACTCCCAGTGTATTAAATTGACTATTGGAATGCATACATGATAAAAAACCTTCATCACTTAATATACATATATGACNCCAAAATCCTTGGTCGCTCCTATATGATCGATTAGAGAGATTGATAGGGAGCGACTTAGTTAGATCGATCAATAGGGAGCGACCCAATATAATTCCATACAGGAGCGACCAATAGGGAGCGACTGATGACCAATTATCTTTTTTCTTTGTTTAGGTTATAAGTTCATACAAGTAGAAGTATAAGTATTTGTATCTATATGCTAGTACTGGTGTGTCCCTTCCTATGCCTTCGCCTTTGGGGGCTACGGCTTGGAGGGACTATATATATATCCTTTAAGATCTATCCTTTATATCCCTTTATATTGGATTAAGCTTTATCTTTATATACAATTTATGGGGTCAGAGAAGGAAGCTTTATACGGGTTTTCTTGTCCTTTATCTAGCTAGGCTAGGGTGTGGGTTTGAGATGATGGGGATAAATATCAGTTACACTAGAATTTTATTGATAGAAATTCTATGTCAAACTATGCTAGCTGTAAAAAGAATCTATCTCTCTATCTCTATATCTATGTATGGCATCGCTCCCTATCGATCCCTAGCTAGTGCTTTCAGGAAATAATATATTTCATGGGGGTGAGATGAAGGGTTAATCTTTATATCCTTTGAGTGAGATTCAGGGGGTTGTGCTATCCTTGAATAGATATATATAAGAGAATAGATAGAATATTCTTTATATAGATCTATATATCCTTTCTTATATCCAAGTGAATCTATATATCCATGTGATCCAAGTGAATCTATATACCCAAGTATATATCTTTTTATAGATCTATATATCATTTATCATCTTGGTGGGGGAGAGAAGGATCTAATGACATAAACACATATATAACATGTGTTGATTCTTTAGGTGGTTCATCTCCCAATTCAGTAGATGGAGATTCGGGTTCAAATCCTGAAACGCACTTGTGAATTCATGCATTAGGAATGTTAATGCCTCGGGTTCTGATCCTCTTACTTTGTTGGAACGTGTTCATTGGGTTGAAAATTTGTGTTTTCATTGTTTTGGGGAATTGGTATCTCATTTGCTCATACCTTTCCATTTTTCACTCAAGTTTGGAGTCATGTTTCTACCCGTTGTTCAATTTCTGGAAGTCGTTGGACTTCCTCTTTATTGCTCAGGACCCAACCGACTATACTATCTGGTTTGGACTAGCCCTAATTACCAGGTTGTTCTTTATTTTACATAATGATTTTCACAGAACAAATGGATCAAACCATACATCCCCTACCTACAGACCAACATCCCCTACCTACAGACCCATCCCCAGATGAATGTCGGTTGAGGAAAAGTCAGTCCTCCTTTTTTGTTCTTCCCCTGAATATTTCTCCTATCCTATTTTGTGGTGTAATGCCCTCCCCCCTATCCTATTGTGTAGTGTATAAACTATGGCCATTCTGAGCCCTACATTCCTAAAGTGGCCAGTCAACCTAAGTACTTGTCCCATTTATTGAAGCTCATTGTTCGTTGAAGGCAGTCAAATGAATTGTTCGTTATCTAAAGGGTACCACTCATTTTGGAATCAAATATTGTCGTAGCTCAGATTCACTAGTCAGCGTCATCGACTCCGAGTGGGCTTGCGACAGCTATGATTGGAAGTCCACTTCTGGGTATGTGTTTCACTATAGCACTAGACCTTTGGTGTGGTCGTGCAAGAAACAAAAAGTAGTCTCCTTGTCGACTACAGAAGCAGAATATTGTGATGTTGTTCAAGTAAGTATTGAAGCAGTCTGGATTCGCCAACTTTTGGCTAAACTTGGCCTCCATGTTCAAACCTCGACTATTATCTACTGTGATAACCAAAGTGCTATACAAATTGCTGACAATCTTGTCGCCCACAGTAAGATGAATCATATCGAATTCCATGCTCACTACTTGAGACAATTGGTTCATGACCATATATTGTTTCTCTTGAATATTGTTTCATCAAATATCAAGTTGTTGATATATTCACTAAACCTTTAGTTGAATCCAGATTTATCAAGCTCTACACTTTGTTAGGGCTTCAGGACACTGCAATTATGGGAGGGTGTTCCAATGATGTAATTTCACCTCCTGAAACTCTAGAATTGTGTGTTTATTTGGGGTTGTTGGGACATCAAGCATTGATGGCTCATCACACATCTCCTAAGTTCATTCAATCGAGAGGTCAACCCTCATCTGGATATAGTCATTTGAGCGATCGACCAACACACCATACCAGTCGGTCGAGTAGTCGACGTGCCTGTTAGTTGGACAATCGACCAGCAGTGGAAGATAGTTGTATGGTGGATCACCTAGCCCGACAATTGACTACGAGTTGGAAATATAGTCAGTCAGATTAAGTCATGTCGAACTGACTTGACAGAGTAGATTGTGTGGAATCAACTCTAACTGTCGATGGCTATATGTGGAAAAGATCCTTTGAATTCTATGGGAGTCGATTAGATCTTGAGACTATAAAATGGCACCTTTTGGGTCATTATAAACATGGTAAATGTGAAGTGTGGTGCACAACCGATCATGCAGATCAAGATGTGCAATATGCATTGTAATGTTTTGATCACAATACACAGGGCTTAAATGTTGTGACGGTGTCTTTAGACACCACCTTTGTTCTTTGAAATTTTTCCCTACTTCGATTATCTGCAGTGTTTTGTTCTTTGTTTCATATCATGTTCCACCTTATTCCCCAACAACAAGGGCATCCATTTCAAATAATTGAGAAATCAATTCCTAGTTGGGAACATGCAAAGTTAAGATTAGATATACACCATATCTTTTGTCTTGGATTATACATCTACAAGCACCATTGTTTATGACTTTTTAATCTCAAAATTCTTACTATCATAGTGGTTATGTGGCTTTATTAATTTTTGGCACTTGTTTGGGCATACTTTTGGATACTATTATGACCAAATGAAGATGAAAAATTGTCCATATCAACATCCACCAAAGTGTACTATCGGGAAGCCTTTTTCAACACTAACAATGATGCTAATGCCAACATACAAATTGATGTAAAAGCATCATATAAGCAACATTGATTTGGACTGAATTCTAGGCTTAATAAACAACACAAAAACATCAATATAGATATTGATTGGACACAAGAGAGCCAATTTCAAGAGGCCATCAAGGAGAATGTATTTTTTGGATGTTATTTTGATAGCAAGCCACTAAACATGTAATATTGAAGACGGGAAATATCATGAACAACATCATGTCTTAAGGTGATGCAATATTATCAAATCAAATCCCATGGATACCATTATTAGTCTACAAGTATATAATATAGTCCAATGGTGCAATGGATCAATTCCTTGATCTTCTCTTTTGTTGAGCCATATCATCAAGGCATCTCAAACTCAAAATACTTAAGCCAGTAGATCTCATACCCCAATTCTCGATAGCCCAATATTCTCTCTCCTACCAAGCAAAATCATCAAATCATATAAAGCCTAAAATAATCCAGGAAAGCTTAATACCCTGATAACCCAACAACCCAGTCTTCTCCCATGTCAAGGAAAATCGTCAAGTCATAACAAGGTCGAAATAATTTACACACAAGCTTGATGGCTTGATGATCTAATACTCCCACTACCACCTAAGCCACACCACAATACTCTATACTCCACATGGGAATGTAACAATAGGGCCCATGCAACAACAAGGGTGAGAAATCCATGTTAGCAAGTGACATGGCATCTAAGATACAAATTCTTACACATAATTTTCTTTTCTCAAAATTTCCCTTTATCATTTCTAGTGGATAGGTTTTGAATGCTTGACCTCTTTGTGAGCTACAATACTCTCTCATGGATTTAAGCCTTGAATGCACTAAAAAATCACTAGGTTTTTTCAAATATGTGCTCCCAACAATATAATAATGGAGTCCTCTAATCTTGTAGCAAACTTCCCTTCAGTGTTGAAATTTGGTGAACATAAATTTGAAGTTTCCATCAATCTAGAACTCTAATCGAATTTTTGACAATCTGGGTCGATTCAGAAATGAAAAAAGGCCCTAAGTGCATCATTTTTCCATGCATTGGCCTTGGATCATAGTAGAACTCTACTCCTACCTGAAATTTTTGTCGGATTCTTAACAAATCTGTCACTGGAAAGAGGATCCATTTTCTACAAGATTAACGTACTCCAATAATACTAGAATTATCCCATTTGTATGAATACTAAGCCACTACTAAACTCTATCCAACCAGATTTACATTAGCATTTTCCCCATATTTTTTGAAACTACACTTTGTTACAATGGTCCAAAACGCCCCAATGTTGACACTAGCTTTGAGATCATTGTGGTGTACCCACCTCTAATCACCATGTTAGGAACCAAGTACCTACATCCAAATTTCAAAATTTCCACATACTAAACTAATCTACCAATTGTATACTAACTAGATTTCCCAACAACTCACTCCAAATCTCAAATGAAATTTAACCATATGCAAAATTAAAATCTATGCATTAACAAAAATATAAATCTACATGTGAAATTCATTCATATTCTCAACATTCACACAAAATGCATAACTACATGAGATATTTTACCATTTAAACAATTCATAACCATTCACCATACTCATCCATAATTTACACAATAGATCAATTTTTTGTTTTATCAAGTTGTACATATGGAAACTGATTATGTAGGAACAATTTTCCTGCAATGATAGGTATCAAATGTGGATATCACCCCCAATCCAAGGTATGAAACAAGGGGGAAACATGCTTATATAATGTTGCAAGACTCTAGAAAAATTAACACCTATCGCTCAGGTTCTTCAACCAATGCTTATGCATCTTCCTTTTAGCAAAGCTCCTTCATTTGCAAAGTTAATATTCTAGAAAAATTATTCATATTGATATATTTTTGGAAGACCTAGTATGGTAGTACAACGTTCAAAATCTTAACACCAAGGAAAACACTGGCAAATTTAGACAATATTAGCTCAATTATACTCCATAACCAACATAATTTTACTTTAGACATTCATTTTTAGTATATTTGGCACTCTACATCACAATCACCCATTCCTAGTGGCTACATTATTGTCTTCTTCCATGAAAAACCAAAACCAACTTTAGGGTAATAGAAGAGAAAAAGTTAGCCCAAAGGATAAAGAACAAGGAAAAAAAATGAAGATGTTTTCTATGAAGCCTTGCATGTATACAAGAGGTGTCAAATTGTTTCTCCCATGATAAGGATAAATATCGCAAGTTAAAGGAAAGAGTTCTCATCTTGAAACATGGAAACTAAAACAATCTTGTGTTTTCTCTCATCTTCTTTTAATTCCCCTCTAATTTAAACCTTTTCTTCCTTCTAGTAAGTCAACCCATGCACTTTATATTATTTTTCACTTTATCATTTTTGTACATGGTGACATCATAACATGATATCTAGGAATATAAACATATAATAATCAAGTCCAAGCTTGAGTCTTTTAACATTCAAGCATTGGTCTTGAGCTCCACACTAGGAATTTGTGAAAGGGATCATACCATGATATCTAGGAATATAAACATATAATAATCAAGTCCAAGCTTGAGGCTTTTAAAATTCGAGCATTGGTCTTGACCTCCACACTAGGAATTTGTGCAAGGGATTTACATCACGAGTTACTTTAAACTCAAACCCACATAGCTCTACACTCTAACAAAGCAACCACATCATCATATTATTTACACAATTTGATCGAATATATTCCAAGGTCAACATCGAGGTATTTCACTAGTTGTATAGTGTTGAAAATGATTCATACCATCTTTCCCAAATCTCTTCATTCCCACTAGTCTATGGTCTATCACTTGGGAGCATTGCTTCTCTCCCTTAGACAAGGTTGCAATTGCCTCAAAGGGTCATGGGCTCACCGTTGCTTTAATACCATGTTTATATCATGTTAAATTTCAAATGAGTAATCAATCATAGAATATACAAAGGCACACCTTCAACGCCCCTCCACAAGGAGGGTGGACAGTAAGAGGGTTGAAAGTGTGCATTTAGCGCTAGCCATCTCTTTTATACATATTTTCTAAGAGATGTTGCTCCCCAAATTCAATTTATGTTTATAAAATTCAAATAAATGCTTTTATAGCCATATAGTGCTCCACTCTACACATGTATAACCTCTAAACTAAATCATAGAGTTGACAAATCTTTCAAAAGATAATATGTTGTATAATGTGTCAGAGATTCTGTTTGAACCAACCATAGACATCCATGTCTGTGAATGCACCCTACATGTTTCAAATAGAGCGAGGGCCTTCGTCACATGAAAATAAACACTAATTTGTAAAGCACGATCATTGAATATCATTTAAGGAGATCCACAACGTTTGTTTATAAAGTCTGATAAATGTTTTTCACAGGAGACTGAGCCCAAAAATGCATCAGTTATAAAATATCATGCACTAAAACTTCATGGCAATTACATGATCATTATTGCATCACAACATTTGCATCAACAAGCAATTTTTAGAAACTAAAAATATCAACAGCATTTGTGTAAGGCTTATAATGTATGTTGATTCAGAATCCTTTGAACCTACCAAACTGCAAATAACTTTTTTAAACTGCATCATATAAAATATTAAAATGAACTCGAACTTCCCAAGAATAGATGATAGTGCCACGAATATCAAACGGATAACCACATAATCTCAAGCAACTTTGTCAAATAGGAGAATGTCCAACAAACTAGAGGCCATTGTAATACAAACTAGAGGCCATTGTAATACAAACTAGTTTATCAAAGTGCCCTAAAAATAAGATCCAATATAACAATGAAGGGAAAGATGTAACCTTTACAAGAAATCCACAAGGAAACATGTACACTGGTTCAATAATTCACTTTTTTTCACAAATCCGATTAAGTCTAGGTAGAACTCTAACCATGTTTAATATTACCAAAGCTAAAGAGCTAAGAACACTCGATCTTTGCTAACTAAACAACCATAGTCAATCACATTAAAACCTTGGTGAATGGATAACCTACTAACTCCTAGAATGTTGTTCCAATCCAATATATTTTTAGCTAATATATTAATGTAAAAACAAATTTCATATTCATAGCATTAAATAAACAAAATATCGATCACCATGGGAAAATATGGTAGAGATCATGATATACATAAGAAGGGAAAATTGGTACTTCGAAGAACTCTACAAACTCCAAATGAATTTAAGAGGACTTAAAATTATTTTGCATGTAGCACACTTAGGGATCAGGAGAAAGAGTATTTTCACTAAATGTAGACCGTCATGAACATCTCAATGAAGGGTTTTCTTTGGCATATCAACAACCATACAAATAAATGAACCTCCCTCTGGTGGGAATTTTAATTTTTCTCATTCTTTAAATGCATTATTTTAGGATATTGCAAAAATTCCAATAACCATGGCCTAAATTGGCAGGTAGAAACCCAAAAGAAAGCAAGCCATTCAAATATTCCAAACCTTATATGCCATGCACTTTTTGGTCTCACAGAAAATCATCATCCCATTTAGCTTGCATGTCTTGCACTTTGAACAGACTTTATTAGAAGAGACTTCTCAGTAGTTAGCCTAAGAGAAATAAAGTTGATTCATGTGCACCTATGTCCTCAAAATCAACCAGAATAGAAACAAGCACATATGGTGAGAAACCGAAGTTTTTGCCCAGCAATTTAAGATCTACCTTCACTTTTCTTTTCCCACCACTCAAAAAACTTCAGCTGGGCATCCATGCAGTCAAACTTATATAGACAAAGTGTATGGTTCGCAATTTCCTTCCCAAAAACCCAACCAAAAGCAGCTCCTGCACCAAAAGACAATGTAGCCCCTGCCAAAGCACCAGCAAAAGAACACAATGTCAGACATCATAGAATAATAAAGTTATAAACATTAATCCCCAAATAATTAAAGTGCACAATTAGAAAATACTATCATAATTTCATCGTATCTCCAAAATAAACACCATAATACGCAATGTATGATGGCAATGACCACAAAATAATACAACAAATGTACCCAATGGGCATTACTCTTTCTTTATGAAACTTCCCACCCTAAATAACATATTAGAGGCTGTCTAATTAGGGAAACTGTCTCAAACAAAGTGTCAATTCCAATGACTAAGTTACCAGTCAACTGCCCCTACCACTCCACTGTAAATGATAAAAAAAAATAGTTCATTGTCAGTAAATGAACATTATAAAATACATGCAATTAGTGGTTACTGGTTACCATTTGAAATTATAAATAAAACAGATATCAAAATTAAAGTTGAACAAATCCAACTTTAATGCTAGTATAGTATCGAAATAAACATGAATTCAAGTCAAATTACATTAATTAATTGTGAAAGAGCAAGGAATGAGTATTGGATATCTGTCATAAACCTAAAAATATTAACTAAGAATCACCAAGGCTATACACCTGCTAAAATATATGTTAGGGACCTAACCTCCCTAACTCATCATGTAGGTAGAATAATATGTTTTATATGTAATAAAGGTTGACATTAGTAAATAAGGCCTATATAATAATGTGAACAAGTCTAATGTAAGAAGACTTAATAGAAGTTTCTGCTTCTAGAAAGATCTTCCTCTAGAATATTCTTTAGAAGATAGAATTAGTATAAATATGAGTAAAAGGCATGGGAAAGTCTAGTGTTGAGAATTATTGTAATAGAGCTCTGCTCTGTTGGAGGTTGCCCCCCTGAAGAGGCAAGTGAACTTGGCTTTCTATCAATAATGGTATCATTGTTGGTGTTATTGTTCTCTATATTTTGTTATTCCGCTGGTATTTGTTGTAATATTTATGTTTCTTCTTATTATAATACATCTGGTACCTTACAAGTGGTATCGGAGCACTTTCCTCTACAAAATTTTTGGGACAATTTTTTTCTGAGTAGAGACGTATACTATCTGTTAGAAAAATAGGTGTGCTCATTTCACCATAGACAATATAGAAATATTGTCACCCAACCATAGGCCAAAGCCACCCCCGAGCACCTTAACCTTGATAGAGAGAATAATTCTGAAAGCACCCCTAGAACCAATATCCAATCAATGTAGTGTACCTCTCTCCAGAGCTAGTGCACAAGGCAGAAAGTCCAAACCATAACCAAGAGAAAGTCCAAGCCTAAAACCGAAAATACAAGTTGCAGTCGTTGCAGTTGCAGCTACTGTCCAAACTTGCGCACTTACTAAATTTCTACATTGCACACTAGATTTCTACAGTTGCGAGTTGTGTGTGTACAAATGAGCTTTTGCATCATGTATTTATACTGCTCTTTCTTAGTTGTCTGGGCCGACTTCTCTTTATGGAGGCTAAAGACTCAATATTAATTATTTTCTTTAGCCGACTTGTCTTCTAGGGTTATGTCCAAAGCTTTAGGGTTTCTTCTTGTTTTCCAAAATATCTATTCTTGTTAGGGTTACAAGTGGAGGTTAATACCTCCCACAACTACCATATAATCAACACTCCCTCCTAGCTAGGGAGGTGTTGAAAACAATGGTCTTGAGCACAAACATAACATTCAACGAGTAGCATCATCATAGCCACACAGGCTATCTCATGATCAAATCATGAGCACCATCATCACTATCAGTATCATCTGATAGCATCAAATGCATCATCTCTCAAAGCCATACTCCATCTGAGTAATCAGGCATGATGCTCAATAAGTCACTCACTCCACAGAGTGATACAAGAACCATTCTTCTAATCTGGACATATAATCTGGACATATGTCCTAGAAGAATGATTTTTCTAACAGATGCTGGAAGCCACGCCATGTGCTACAAGGACTATTCTTCTGATATAGACATACGTCCTAGAAGAATAACTGTCATGGACCATTTTTTGCCTAGAGAATGTATGTCTACCAGCACAATGACTATCCATCTAGTTGGTAATCATTTCCAACACTAGTGATGGTCTCCATGGAAATCAGAACAATGCCATCCAATAGAACACAATTGTGTCTATTAATAGTAGTAAACAACTACTATCCAGTGGAACACAACCATGCCAAGTAGCACACGACTACTTAATCAGTGACACATAGTCACAACCAGTGGAATACATCTACCACAGTGGCATACAGCTATTGTCCAAAGACATACAGTCTCCAAAGTAATAATATCATCTGATATAAAATATCATGATACAAACTGAGTCATCTGGGCCATTCTTCCACTCACATCTGTGAGATCTGGAAGAGCATCTTCCCTCGGAAGGTAAAACATCAGCCATGGTCTATCTGGACTATTCTTCTCAATCATAGAAGAATAATTGTCCCTGATTTTTTAGCCTGGACCATTCACCTAACTGGGCCATTCCTCTGGCACTAATCATAGTGCAACCTAGAGAGAATGAGTCTGCCCTAGGGAATGCATGTCCCTGATTGCTAAACCTGGACCATTCACCTAATTGGGCCATTCCTTCAACACTAATCACAGTACAACCTGGAAAGAATGAGTCTGCCCTAGGGAATGATTGTCTGGACCATTTCCTATGGAAATGAATGTCCTGCACCAACCTCCAAAACAGACCATTCTTCCAAACTTTTCACAACTGTGAACTTTGAAAGAATGAATGCCCGGATAGGCAAACCATTCTACTTGACCACTACTCAGAGTGACTTCTAAGAAGAATGATTGTCCTAGACCATTCCCCCACACTAGCCACAAGGGGAATCGTTATCTATGGTACATCAACAATCTATCGAACCATTTTCATTACGAAAATGACTGTCCGATCTATACCATTTTCTGAACTGGAAAATGCATGTCCGTCAGAAATCTCAAACCACTTTCCGAACTGGAAAGGAGCTACTCATCCTAGACCATTTTTCGAACTGAAAAATGATTGTCCATAAATTGATAACATATCAGTGCTCCCTCCCAACCTGGGAGTAATCTCTTCCTTTTTCAGTAAGGAAGTCATCTCCATGAGCCCCAGTTTCTCTCTTAAGTACGCAAACTTTTCATCTTGGATAGAGGATTTACCAAAACATTTGTTATCTGCTCATATGTGGAGATATATTGGAGAACCACTTCTTTCTTCTGGACTTCATCACGGAGAATATAATGCTTGATCTCAATGTACTTCGGTTTGTCATGGAGCCCTGGTTTTCTCTGAAGGCTTCATATAGCTCTGATGTTTACAATATATCATGGTCGAATCCAATACTTATGTTTCTAGCTAGCTCATGAAATCGTGGCAAAGCTCAAATTGAAACATATCCAAGTAGCACTTCTTCTGTCATCATGAGAGTTTTCCATGGATTAGCAATCCATCAACCCAAACTTCTGAGTAACCATTCTGATACACTATTTCTTTCATAGAAGGTTTTCACCATGCTTCTTTTGTATATGAGATACTCTGCATCAAGTTTTTTGAATCCATACAAGGTCTTCTTATATATGCATACATGGGTCTCTTTCTAGTATAAGCTTCCTTATCACTAGCTTTGTTGGGAAGAACGATCGTTTACATGTGAATTTCAATCCATGTATACTGCAATAGGTATATCTAATTTACTGGAACAAGTTGTCCTCATAGTCTTCTGGAAGAACCTCTAGTTCCGAATCTCGCAATGTTTCTATTCATAAGTCAACTTCCATTTCTCCAAGCTGGTAGTCTTATGATTCTTGGTATAATACTTGGTTGTTCTGGTTTTTCTTTCTTTCTTGGAATCTTCATGTTCTTCCTCATGTTTCTTTTTAGCTCTTAGGTCCATGGAGTCTTCTATAGATTCCATGCCCTAAATATTCCAACTTCTTCCTTTCATCACAGGATCATGGATGTAGATGGACAACCAGGGATACTTTAAGGCTTCTTTTCAAAGAGTTCTTCTAAAGTCAAATTAAACATGTGTTTCTTATCATGGATGTTATATTCAATGGGAACATGGACAGATACTTCATAATCCTCAATGGATCATATCATTTAGGATTATCTCCCTCCTAATCCTTGCTTCATACATGAATTCATGCTCTTCTTTTGGAATTATGTAATCAGCTCCCTCCGTCTAAGAGAGTCCACACTTTTTTCTACATCCATATTGCCTTTTGCAAAGTGTCACAAGCCTTTTTCTAATTTCCTCTTGATTGTTGACTTCTTTATGTTTTGACTTATTCTGGGTCTCTTCAGGTTTGATTCTGATTTTGGCTTATTTGGCAGTTGTTACTTTTATAATAGTTTCCACAGGAATTGTTACCAAGGATTGTCAACGTACTTCATCTTTTCATGTGTATTGCTTGACTTGTAGTCATCGTGACATCAATACTTATCTTCTTATTCTTCCATAAGTATTGTTTCACTTGAACATCTTATCTTCTAAGAAATAGATATGTATGATATGTACAGAAACTATGTAAATATTGTATGTACAAGAACTTTGAAGAATATTGTTACCTTGACTTAGAAGAAGAAGTTTGTTTTATCCTGCTTGGCCTTCTTTGAGGGTTCCCTTTCTTCGACAACTGATGCTTCGTTTGTTTCCTTCCTTTTCTTTAACTTGGGACAGTGGTTCCTGTAGTGACCATATTTTCGACAATCGAAGAATTGTATCTTTGACATATCCTTTTCTTGATTTGGTTTCTTCCTTAAGCAAAACTTCTTCTTATTCCTGAAATTCTTGAAATTTGTTGTGAAGTCTTGATCTTCCTATTTATCTTGGGATTTCTCTTTTTCATTAATCCTTGATTCTTCTTGTCCACAACAAGTCCAAAGTTCTTCAAATGTGGGATACTCCTTTCTTGAGTTCATGCTTGCGGCAAATGCATCCCATGTCTTGGGAAGGTCATTGAGTATTATATTTACCAGTTCCTTCTCTGAAATCTTTTCTTCAATAGCTTGTAGTTGATCTCTTAATTAAGATATTCTCACAAGGTATGATGTTATGTTGTCATCATCATTCATTTTCATGTCATCCTCATTCATTTTTATATTGTCCAATGTTTCTGACTGAGAAGAGGTTAGTTAGGGCATCATACATCTTCTTAGATGAGTCAAGATGAGGGATGTAGGGTATCATGTGGTCTTTTACAGAGTCCACTATGATACTCATAGCATTGATATCATTGTCCTTGAAATTTTCCATAACTGCAACGTTTTAAGGTTCCTTCTATTTTCCTGCTTCAACTTGTGGTTCCATGATCTTGCCTTTCAAAATATCCAATACTTTATTCTTGGAGAGGATGAGGTCAATCCTTGTCTTTCATGCTCTGAAGTTAGAAGCCCCTTCTAACTTGTTTTCTGACTTCATAGAATAAGTCATGACTGCTTTGAATTTGTCAACCTTTGACTTTGACCAAAAACTCAAACTTGACGTCTTAGCTTGCTGAGAGTGTTAGTAGGTGCACTAAGTTAGGGCGCACTAGGCTATCCAAAAATTAGGTCAATCTCTTCACTTAAGGTGCCTCAACAAGAGAGATAGGGTTCCGTTGTTGCAGCAAAAAATTTGACTGGAACTGCAACTTTAACAAAGCAAATCCTCCCAATCTATCTTCCAGCGGTTAGACTGTCCGAAGATAGTGTGGGCCCATAACCTGTTAGTAACATAGGTGTGCTCATTTCACCATAGACAATATAACAATATTGTCACCCAACCATAGGTCGAAGACCTATCTTCCAGTGGTTAGACTGTCCGAAGATAGTGTGGGCCCATAACCTGTTAGTAAAATAGGTGTGCTTGTTTCACCATAGACAATATAGCAATATTTTCACCCAACCATAGGCCGAAGCCACCCCCAAGCACCTTAACCTTGACAGAGAGAATAATTTTGGAAGCAAACCTAGAACCAATAGCCAATCAATGTAGCATACCTCTCTCCAAAGCTAGCACACAAGGTAGAAAGTCCAAACCATAACCAAGAGAAATTTTCTTCTACTACTTTGAGGCTAAAGACTCAATATTAATTATTTTCTTTAGTCGACTTGTCTTCTAGGGTTATTTCCAAAGATTTAGGGTTTCTTCTTGTTTTTCGAAATATTATATTCTTGTCAGGGTTACACGTGGAGGTCAATACCTCCCGCAGCTACCATAATATCAACACTATTGATGTCTTTAAAGCACAGAGATCTGTCGTTCAGCAGGTAAAACTATGGTTGGGGAAGACTACACACAAGAAATATAGACGGTTTCACGAGTTACTCGAAACAAACATTTCACCTTGTTGGAAACCTATGTAACCTCTGTTGTTACCCCTTCGAGTAGTGTTGCATCAAACAGCTCATGTACATGACCATCACTCCCATGTACCTTCACGTATATAGGGAGTCCCCTACGTCTCCTGAAACCAACTTTAGATCAACCTATCGATCACCTAACTGTTATAGTGGCACCAAGAAAAACACTCAGGAAGACTACTCTATGTACCTGGGTAATTGGGTAGTACAAATAAGGACACGATCGATCCTCCTTAGTTGGTTCCCTGAGATATGGGGCTGAGTACTATTGTTCGACCCTGTACGTATGTCAAAGAGCTATAGAACGGGGCAAACCCTTATCTGTGGGAACCCTGAAAACCCTAACCCTTGGGAACGAAACAAAACAAAGACAGAAGGGAACTTTTGCAATGAAACCTTGCCTCATGCATACAAGTTTCAAAATTCCTACACATTCTCTGTTAACAATTTGGGAATTCTGTCACTGCAGTATTCTTAAGGCCAAAGTATAAGTCCGCAAGAGTAAACAAACAAACAAAAAAGTATAGTGGTTCCGTCGGCACCCTTATTCAGAATCTATCCCATTAGATTTCTCTCTTTCCCTTGATTGCAGTGATACCTAGCACTTATAAGTCTTTTTTTCCATGGACCCACCCACCCTTCCTGACACCCCTTATTTGCCTCCAATCCCATTGTATTCCTCTCTCTGCCCCACCCGTTGTGGTACTCCTCACCTGTAACATTGTTTTTTGCCACGGACTTGTTGGGTATGTGTTATATTCTTTACATGTGTGTGTGTGGGCGCATCAGATATGACAACTGCATCTGACGATCCCAGATATGACAACTGTGTTTGCAGTTTTTGCTATTTTTAGCGGATTTTGCTATTTTTAGCGGTTCTGTAAATTAATCCCAGATTAAGGGATTAGGGTTTTGGTATCTACGGAATACCTAAAAACATTGTATATATTGTATGGTGAATGGTGAAATTCGATATAATGAATATAAGAAAGGTTTTCCCGGTTGAGGGTTTCCGGTATAAAATATTTGTGTACTATGTGTATGATCCATTGATTAATTTATGTCCTGCTTAAGAATCTATATGCGTTTCTTTACTTCGCAGGTTTAAAACTTACATGTGGTATCAGAGCTCATTTTTGGCTTCAGAGGGATGCCTTTGTTGTTGAGGGTTTGGCTCGGTCTTGATAGATCAATTTTATCTTGGGTCTGTGATAAACCTGTGTTTAGTGGGAGATTTTGCAGTGGAGATTCAAGTATAGAAAGAGGAATGGCGAGCTCATCTAGAATCGAGATAGAGAAGTTCAACGGTAAAAACTTTTTGCTATGGAAGCTCAAGATGGAGGACCTTCTTATAGACAAAGAATAATGGATCGTTGTGGATCTTGGTACACCATCTACTAGCACACAGGCTACTGGTACACAACCTACTAGTACACAAACTACTAGGACACCAGCTACTAGTATGTCGAAGGAATATTGGGAGAAGTTGGACAGAAGAGCAAGGAGTACTATTCGACTCTGCTTGGCAGATTTGGTGTTGTTGAATTTCTCAGGAGAATCTACAGCCAAGGAACTATGGGATAAGTTGGGGAATTTGTACCAATCAAAGTCCCTGGTAAACAAGTTCTTTCTTCGAAAGAAGTTGTATCATCTTAGGATGGAAGATGGAGATTCTGTGACAGAACATCTAAATGCCTTTAATACTCTGGTAAGTCAACTTGGCTCTATTAATATTACGATTGCAGAAGAAGATAAGTGTATTACTTTGTTATGTTCTTTTCCAGACTCTTAGGATAATCTTGTTGTAGCAATAGGTAGTACCACTCAATCTACATTGAAGTATGAGGATGTAGTTTCATCCTTGTTATCTGAAGAGATGAGGAAAAAAAGCATGGATGGTCACAGCACAAATGTTTTATTTGTAAGCGGGTGTACCCAAGACAGGAACCCTGGTAAGCCTTCGGGGTGGAGATCTAAATCTACAGGTAGATCTAAGTCTCCAGGAAAATCTTTGAGGAAATGTTGGAAGTGTGGTAAAACAGGGCATTATAAGAAAGATTGCAAGTCTAAGAAGGTTGAAAAACCAAACGGATCTGATAGTACCTCTTCCATAGAGGAAAAAACCTCCATTGAAGAAGGAGGTGATGTTTACCTAGCATCTACAAGTACACATGCAGACCGTGATGTATGGTTGATCAACTCAGGTGCGTCATACCATATGACTCCTCACAAGGAGTGGTTCTCTAAATATGAAAACTATGATGGTGGTGATGTATTCCTAGGAGATGACTCGACAACGAAAATCTTGGGACGTGGAAGGGTTAAGTTGTTGCTAAACGATGGAAGGATTAGAACTCTCCCTGGGGTTCTACACATTCCAAAACTAGCTAGGAGCCTAATATCTGTAAGCAAGTTGGGTGATGCAAGAGTGAAAATTGTATTTGAAAAGAAAACTTGCAACATGGTACGAGGAGCAATGGTGTTGATGAGGGGAGTTCACTGTGGAACTCTGTACAAGTTGTTGGGAAGCACTTATACTAATGGGTGTAACAGTTCTATTGTCCCTGAGTAGAGAAATGAAGGTGGCAAGACCAATACTGTCCCAGAAAACAAGACCATGTTGTGGCATCAAAGACTGGAGCATATTAGAGAAAAGGACCTTCAAACACTACACGATAAAGGTATGGTTGAAGGTATTTCTAATTGCACTCTAGATTTTGATTTCTGTGAACATTGCATATATGGTAAACAGAATCGAGTAAGATTCCCATCTGGTGCTACAAGAGCAAAGGGGATCTTAGAGTTGATACACAATGATGTGTTTGGACCTATTACTGTTCCATCCCTAGGTAAGTCTGTGTATTATGTTTCATTCATAGATGATTTTCCAAGGAACACATGGATTTATTTTCTTAGAAAGAAATCTAAGGTATTTGATAAATTTAAAGAGTTTAAAGCTCTGGTAGAAAATCAGACAGAGAAGAAAATAAAGGTATTGAGAACAGATAATGGTGGAGAATTCTGCGGAAATGAATTCAAAGAATTCTGTAAGAAGTGTGGTATAGCAAGGCAGAAGACTACTCCATACACTCCTCAGCAGAATGGAGTTTCAGAAAGGATGAACATGACACTGATGGAAAAAGCAAGGAGCATGCTCAGCGGTGTCGGGTTAGGACAAGAATTTTGGGCAGAGGTAGTGGGTACAACATGTTACCTGGTCAATCGATCACCTTCATCAACGTTGGATGATAAAACTCCACATGAGGTATGGTCTGGAAAGAAACCCTCTCTTCAACATGTTAGAGTGTTTGGTTGTGATGCTTATGTACATGTTCCAAAGGAAAATAGGAGTAAGCTGGATAATAAAGCTGAAAAGTGTATCTTTATTGGTTATA
>ML779512.1:459637-471741 GCA_009831015.1 Picea engelmannii | reverse complement strand
TGTAGTGGCACTCTCAACTACAGAAGTTGAATACATGGCAGCCACTCATGCAAGAAAGGAAGCAGTATGGTTACAAAGATTGTGTTCAGGTATTGGGTTGGTACAACAAGCAGTGAGATTAGATTGTGACAGTCAGAGTGCAAAATTCCTGGCAAAGAACCCAGCTTATCATTCGAAGACAAAGCATATTGATGTTCAGTATCACTTTGTGAGAGACATGGTTGAGGAAAAGAAGGTGTTGTTGGAAAATTTTGACACTTTGAAGAATGTTTCAGATTCATTGACAAATTCTGTGAGCACAGAAAAGTTCTCCTGGTGTAGATTAACAATGGTCATTGCTGCCCTGGATTGTTGACTATATAATCCCCTGGACCCCTAGATGTAAAGAAAACAACAAGTGGGAGAATGTTGGGTATGTGTTATATTATTTGCATGTGTGTGTGTGGGCACGTCAAATATGAAAACTGCATCTAACACTTTCCTAGGGGGGTCCTAGGGGGGGGCAGGTATGCCCCCCCTGGTTACATGCAGCGTTTGGCAATGGGCGGTAGCCCGGGACCAATGGGGTTCGGGGCAATGCCCCGAAATTGTTTTTTGGGCGGTTTTTGCTATTTTTAGCGATTTTGTAAATTAATCCCAGATTAAGAGATTAGGGTTTTGGTATCTACAGAATACCTAAAAACATTGTATATATTGTATGGTTAATGGTGAAATTCGATATAATGAATATAAGAAAGGTTTTCCCTGTTGAGGGTTTTCGGTATAAAATCTCTATGTACAAATTTCCCATTCATGTCATTGATGACCTTTTGGATGAATTGAGTGGTGCTAAGTACTTTACCAAACTGGATCTTTGTTTTGGCTACCACCAGATACATATGAAAGAGGAAGACACTCCCAAGACTGTCTTTCGAACTCATGAGGGTCGCTATGAGTTCTTGGTCATGACCTTTGGCTTGTGTAATGTCCCCTCCACTTTTCAAAGTCTCATGAATCGTGTCTTCTATCCTTTCCTCCGTCAATTTTTCTTATAGTTTTCTTTGATGATATTCTCATCTATATTAAAACTTGGAAATCCCATCTCATACATGTGGACCAAGTTCTACATCTACCATCTAAGCACAATTTTTTTCTCAAACAGTGTAAATGTGCTTTTGGTGCCTCTAAAGTTGAGCACCTAGGTCATATTGTTGGCAAGGATGATGTATGGGTGGATCCTAATAAAATCGAAGCTATGAAGGATTATCCTAGACCTAAAACTCTTAAAATATTGTGTGGTTTCTTGGGTTTAACGAGATATTATCACAAGTTTGTTCAGAATTATGGAAAAATTGTGGCTCCTCTCACAACTCTCCTTAAAAAGAATGCTTTCAGTTGAACTCCCGCCACTAATCAATCCTTCCATTCCTTGAAAGAGGCTATGTGCACGAGACTTCGCCAAGACTTTTGTCGTAGAATGTGATTCTTAAGGAAAAGGAAATGGGGCAGTCCAAGTGCAAGTTGGTCGACCTTTGGCTTTCACTAGCAGACAACTTTTGCAGTGCCATTTGGGAAAATCAACCTATGAATAGGAAATGTTGGTTATTCTTCATGCATAGGATCTTTGGCATCCTTATCTATTGGGGAAATTCTTCCAAATTAGAACTAATCATCGCAGCCTCAAGAATTTTTTTGGAACAAAGAATTTCATTCCTGGAGCAACAAAAATGGGTGACCAAGTTGTTTGGATATGATTATGAGATCATTTATAGTGGATGCTCTTTCAAGGAAATATGAAGAAGAAGGGTTCCTTTTTTCCCTCTCATTCATTGTAGCAGATTGGCTTCAATTCGTTCGCCGGGAATGGTTGCAAGACCCCAAACTTTCTCGCCTGATCCAACAGTTGCAATAGGATGCTCAAGATTCTCCAAGATACTCTTGGCACACTGAAGAGCTTCACTGTAAAGGTCATTTGTGTTTAAGTAATAAGTCGCACCTTAAATCCACTATGTTCTCTGAACTTCATGCTTCACCAATAGTTGGGCATGCAGGCTTTACCAAAACTTATGAATGAGTCAAACATTCTTTTTTCTGGGAAGGTATGAAACAAGACATCTCCACATTTTTGGCTAAATGTGATACATGTAAACGCAATAAGAGAGAAACAGTCAAAAACTCCAGGCACACTCCAACCGCTCCCAATTCCACCTACTATTTGGACGAATATTTCTATGGACTTCATTGTTGGCTTACCCAAATCAAGCAATAAGTTATTCATCATGGTTGTAGTAGATCTTATTTCCAAATATGTTCATTTATGTGCTCTTCAACACCCATTCACCACATCCACAGTGGCTCAATTTTTTATGGATAATATCTTCAAACTCCATGGCTGGCCTCACTCTATTGTCTTTGACCATGATACAACTTTCACCAACAATTTTTGGCAAGAATTTTTCATGTTCCAAGGAACCCAATTGCATCTCAACGTCGCCTATCATCCCCAAAAAGATGGACAAATTGAAGTTGTCAACAAGTATTTGGAAACATATTTGTGGTGTTTTGCGGTCCGACTTACCAACTCAGTGGGCTCAGTGGTTATCCCTAGTTGAATTGTGGTAAAATACATCTTACCATGTTTCCACTCGCATGACTCCCTTTCACGCAGTCTACGAGAAAAATCCATTTTCGACTCTCTCCTACCTACCAGGTGTCTCCAAGGTTCATGAGGTCGATATCACTCTTACAGTCTGCACGGCCATTCTCCATACCCTCAAAGAAAATTTGGTCATGGATCAAAATTGCATGAATCAACAAGCAGATCAGGGTCATTCAGAACATAAATTTGTTGAAGGGGACTAGGTGTTTCTTCATCTGCAACCTTATAAGAAATCTTCACTCAAAGCTTAACACTGTAAAAAACTCGCCCCAAGTTTTATGGTCCTTATATCATTCTCAAGCAAGTGGGGCCCATGGCCTAATAGTTAGCTCTTCCCAGTCACTCTACACTGCATCAGGTTTTTCATTTCTCTTGCTTAAAGAAAGTGATGGGAACTAAGTGCCAGAGTCAAACCAATCTCCCTCGATTGGATGAAGAAGGATCAATTTGGTTGCAACCACAAGAAGTCTTATACCATCGTGACCACCGTTTCTGTCAATGCGCCATCAAGGAAGTTTTAATTCAGTGGAAGGATACACCACCATATGATGCCACCTAGCAGTCGACTACCATTCTACAACAATTTCCCCATCTCAAGCCTTGAAGACGAGGTTTTTTTTCAAGGGGGATGGCATGTTAGAGACCTAACCTCCCTAACTCCTCACGTAGGTAGAATAATATGTTTTCTATGCAATAAAGGTCGACATTAGTAAATAAGGCCTATATAATAATGTGAACAAGCCTAATGTAAGAATACTTAATAGAATTTTCTACTTCTAGAAAGATCTTCCTCTAGAATGTTCTTTAGAAGATAGAATTAGTATAAATAGGAGTAGAAGGCATGGGAAAGTCTTTTCTTGAGAATTATTGTAATAGAGCTCTGCTCTACTGGAGGTTTCCCTCTCTAAGAGGCAAGTGAACTTGGATTTCTATCAATAAAGATATCATTGTTGATGTTTTTGTTCTCTATATTTTTTTGTTCCACTAGTATTTGTCATAATATTTATGTTTCTACTTATTATAATACATCTAGTACCTTACAAACTAACTCATTTAATAAGAACCTCAAAACAAACAACTAAAATTAAATGTTGATACCTTCTCCCAACTAGTGTCAAACTCTGACCAGATATTTAAGAAAATCTACACAACCCTTACAAGTTAGGAAAATAAGATTCCTTTGTCCTTATGAATATATGAATCAAGTGTTCCAACTTCCAATGTGCTGATGGGCCAGAAGATAAGAACAAGTTCCAATTCACGTCATCAAATTAATTTTTCCTATATTGGACATTTTACAAAACATAATGAGTAATCTGCAGAACAGCCGTATATCTCTTCATAAAGCCAAATTTGGTTTGTATCCATCCCTTCCCCTTAAATTACTTTGAGAATATTATGAATTGTATTGCATTCATGGGACCTTTAACTTTCCATTGCAAATATATATGTTGCACCTCATCCTCCAACATCGATTACCCATGATGGTTAAGATTTAGAAACATACAATCATGTGCCTCATCCTCCAGCATACATTAACCATGATGATCAAGATTTAGATACATATATTAATGATTGTAGCATTAATATCATTAATATTTTATCCATGTTTCAATCTAGTCAAAGACACAATATAAGCCACTCATTATAGACGTTTCTCACATAATAACAAGTTCCAATTCACATCATCAAATCATTTTTTCCTATATTGGAAATTTCACAAAACATAATGCGTAAGTTGTGAAAGAGTTTTGTATCTCTTAATTATGTATGCATTTTGCATGATGGTTTTATATACATACAATTTACCTTGAACATAAAAAGTAATTTGAGACTTTCTTCAATTGTTAAAAAACAAGTGAAAAGGTATCAAACAATCATACCATAGATTTCTGAATGGCAGCATACTTGGAACAACATGCTTACTATAGTATGGGAACCTTCTTCCCACAATGTTTTCTTGGATGCTATGTCTCTCCTCGATATATCCTCCATACATTCACCCTCACTATTGTTGATTCATTGGAATATTATGCCCCTATTAGCAATTCCTAGTTTTAACGTTTACTTGCATTGTTAGATTGTTATTGTTCAATAACCTCCAAACTTTGTTATATTTTTCATAATCATATCACCTACCAATGGCTATAATGTAAGTCAAGCAAGATCCTCTACTTTTTCCCAACCACACACAATAAGGAAATTTAAATGACAGCATCTATAATAAAGAAAAATTTAAATGAGAGAAAATAGTTAAGACAACAATGGGCATTCAACTTGAATGAATGATTACACAAATTTGAATACATAACATTTTTTTTCTATTTACAGCAAGACACTTCAAAAAAGAAGCATAAAGTGAAGACCCAAGTGGAAATTCCAATATGAGAAAGTATTATATTGGGAGTAAAGAAAGAGTTGAAGAAAACATGCAACCCTTTCCTAAAAGTAGCTATGCTAGTCTCAGTTTTGATATGCAACGTTCTTGCTCCTTTTACTACTCTTGATATACAGAAACCCTGGCACTTTGAGCTTGAATCATATTTTAATTGTTTCAGGAAGAAGCAAAGACAACAACATAAAAATAGTTGGAAACATAATATAATTTGCCGAGAGCATGCACGTTTGGAGTCTATAATGTATAGCAAAGTCAATAATAAAAATATTATATTGATGATTGTTAATTAAAAGCTTCTATTTCATTATACTCTCTGGATAATCTTCAATTGAAGACAGAATCACATGTTGGTGTCACAATTGGTTGTCTCGGGGAGGTAGGTTAGTTCTGGTTAAGTCAGTTTTAGAAAGCATACCAAAAGGTATCTTGGATAAGATAAGGAAAAAGTGTCAATTGGATTTAGCTCGGGTGGTTGGGAGAAATGATTGTTATCTTCCCCACCCGAGTTCAATTCCCGTAAGTGACATGTTGAGCTCATAATGAGTATATTTTTGTAAAGGTCTTGAGTCTTGTTGTTGATCGGCCTTGTCCATTGAAGATTCTAGGGTTTACCCTGGGTACCATCCTCGAAATCAGGGGAAGTATTCGGGGGTTTTCCCCAGGCGTTCTAACTTGGAAAAAAATATAAGGAAAAAGTTCTTCAGTTTTCTTTGACTATCAAAAAATAAATGGAAGGTATTCCCCTTCTCAAATGGTCGATGATAGCCAAACCAAAGGAGGCAGGAGGGTAGGGTCTAAAAAACCTTTGTCTTTAGTCAAGCCTTAGTAGCAAAAAGCCTCTGGAGACTTTTATTTAATAAAGGGTTGGGGGGAAAAGTGATGAAGATGAAGTATTTTGAGAACAGAGTCTCGGAGGACTGGATAAGAAGAGAGGAAGCCTTTTAAAAGAGCATCAAATGTGTGGAAAGGTCTAGTTAAAGTTTTCAATATTTTAGATAATTGGGTTGCTTCGAAAATTGGGCACGGAAACAAGTTGAAAATAGGTGAGGATCCATGGCTTGGTTGCAGTGGAAATCATAGGCTACTAGATCCACTTCTGGTAACTCTCCATGCAAAAGGAATTACAATTTTAGATGATGCTTCTAAAAATGTGGATCAGTGAGTTTGGATTCAATGTTGGAAAACATCAGAGGACTTGGAACTACAGGATGACCAGGCAGCACAGTGGACACAATATATAAATATCCTAAAGCACAATGTCATCTGCCTTAAGGAGCAAGATGATGAGTTAAAGTGGACAAGACATAAAGCTACAGGGGTGCTTACTTCTAAATTAATCCATAAATCTAAGATTGGAGAAGATCTAAGAGAAGAGAGGTTGTGGTGGTAGAGAGTGGTTTGGAAGTTAGAAAGTCCTCTAAAAACTAGAATCTTTATTTGGCTTGTTCTAGCCAATAAGATACTAACTTGGGATAATGATCATATCTTTGTAAATTGCACATTTACTAAAGCGGTCTGGAAGGAGGTGTTACAAATCTATAAACTCCAAAATCTTTGGGATATATTATCCTTGATGAAATGCTTCGAATCCTGGATAACAGATAGATCTGTTACATCTCACAATGCACTACCATGCCATGTATTATGGGGGGTGTGGTTAACCAGAAACAAGATTATAGGAAAGGAGGCACATTTAGGCTGGCTAACCCATCAAATTATACTTTCCTATGGAGAAGGTTGGAAGCCTTCTAAACATAAAATCCCAAGCACATTAAAAGAACCTAGTATTGACTTCACAAAGTCTTGGGGCTTCATTGATGGAGCTTATCAACTTTAAAAAGAAGCTCTTACTCTGCTGGAAGGACTTCTGATTAAACAAGAATTCAGGGACAATATCCCTCTGGTAGTTGTTCAAAAGCCACTTTATTGATGAATGCATATTGGTCTTACAAAGTTTGCTCTCTTTTTTGGAGTCACGGTTAGTTCTGTCTAAGTCAAAATTTTGTCTGTATTGTAGCTGATAAGAATCCAATTTGGAACTTTTTTGGAAGATGACTATATATGTCTCAAATTTCAAGTCTAGGTTGATGACATTCTGGTAACATGAAACTGTGTCGAATGGCTAGTAAATGTGTATTTTGATTTCCCTTTTGAAATATCAAATACAAAGATTTTTTTCTAGGAAAAAAAATACTCTCTGGATAATCCTATTTTGGGTTCTTCTTGACCATATGCATTCCCTTCAGACTTTGGCTTGATGGTCCTTGACCTAAAGTGTTCAAAACCTTTATACATAACAGTTTCTACATGGTTCCAAAATATAACTAGCTTTTACTCTTTCCAAAACGATGACTATATAAAGAAAATGGCATTCTCACTTCTGAGGAAGATGAGGCCATTCGTATATTGATCAACAAATTGCGCAAGTCTGCATCTAAAATTGAATCCTAAACTAAATAAGCAAAAAAATTCAAATCTTAACCAAACCCCAATTGCAGGATGTAGAGGCCTCCTATAGTCTTTCTCTTGCAATCCACAAAAAAAAATATATAGAACTATTGTTTTACATTAGCATGCAAATTAAACAGTGTCCTTTTCTAGTGCCTTAAACTCCAAGGTGAGTCTTACCCCAAACCATACCCTTAAGGCTGCTTCAACAAAGGAAATGAAGCAATGGGTGAAAAATCACTATCCAGTCAAGTTCACCATGCCTCCACTTGTAGATGAAGTCTCTTATGATGTTGTCCCAATTGATTGTCATAGAATTAATCATTGTTCTCCTTATTTTTCAGATAGGGATGGAATTGTCAAGAGGATGTCAACAAATAAGGATGGTGTAAGTTGTGCTATTGATTCTCGACTTCCAAGAGGTTTCCTCAACTTTGTTTCAAAAGGTCAATCATAATATGGATCAATGCTTCTGAAAAATTTGTGATATGTATGGTACTTGAAAAATCTGGTAGGCTAGTAAAGTTAGTGAAATTAAATTCACCATAACAGAATCAAGTGCAAGAGATCCCAAAAAAGTTATCAATAAGTCTTCTTAGGGCCTACTTTAATTCCTCAGACGAGGATAATTACCTACACCATTGGCTCATTTCCTGGAGACTCCATTCTCATTCAGCTTTGTCTGAAACTTCACCGTTGAAGAATGGTAAAATCAAGAAACAAGTACAAGGACCCAGAAAACTTCATAAGCATCAATTTGAAGCCTAGTTACCATAAATTGAAGTTACAAAAGTTATATGCATAGAAAATTATATTAAAAACACTTTATATGATTGATTAGTAAAGTCATTGAAGGGATCATTTACAATATCTTACCAAAGACAATAGATTTGATGATTACATTTTGGTAAATACTGATTTGAAGCCTAGTTACCATCAAGTAAAGTTGCAACAGAAATATGCATAGAAAATAACATTAAAAAATAAAACCCTCCAAGGGTTATATAATTGGTTAGTAATTACCTTAAAGGGATCATCTACAATATATTACCAAAGAGGATAGATTCATGAGTACATTTTGGTAAATATTGATTTGAATCTTAATTACCATCAAGTAAAGTTATAAAATAAATATGCATAGAAAATGACATTAAAAACCCTCCAAGGGTTATATGATTGGTTGGTAGTGCCCTTGAAGAGATCATCTACAATATATTACCAAAGACGGTACATTCAATAGAACATTTTGGTATGCACTGTTAATATTACTAGATGTTGAACTTAAAAGACCCCCGACCTTCCATCCTTGGAGGGATGGACACTCTAAATAAAGTAATAAGCTCAAGTAGTGGATTATGCATTGTGAATATTTAACCAACAACATCCTTTGATTGGGATTAACATTTTCCTTGTGGCAGTTCTCATGGTTCCATTATGTACTTGGAATTGAAGTTTGCTTATGATTTCAATTAACCTCAGTCAACATAGAGATATTTTACGATACTTAATGCCAAATCCTAGTAAGTTGTAATTAATAAAAAGTCTGACGAAATTCATAACTAAACTTATAGAAAGGATTTTTCATTAATAATGCCTAATGGCTATTCATAGTAGTAAAATATAGGAAAGGAAATCACAATGGAGAATTCAAATTATACAAATGATCCATAGCCAAGTATAAAAATTAATCAAGTCTCAGATAGAACACAGAGATGGCGGCAAAAGAAAAAGAAAATGGTGGTTGTATTCAAATAGATTGTAAACATTGTTGTTGTCATTCGAGGACAAATTCAAGGATGAGGGCAAATGTTGAAGATAATACAACATATTATTAAACCAGTATGGACTAAGGAGGACCTAATGCTTGCAAACTAGATTAGACGGCATATTTTGGACTTCATCCATATTTTGGACCTAAGGAACACTCTCTACCTCCCTTTTTTATTCCTCAAGTTCCCTTGACCCTAGAAAATACTCATAGAAAACCTAAGTCTTAGACCTTGTAGTATTGGCCCTATAATGTTGATAAAGCCTCCAATGGCATTGGATTCTTATGATGTCCTGTAAGTCATGTTAAACGATAATGTTGATGATGACAATATGGAATTTATTGCTACCAATCCTCACTAAAGGTAACAACATGCAATGTCAAGGATATGAGAAACCCTTGCTAAAAACTATGCTCTAAAGGATCAAGACTTTAGTTAATGAATTGGATGTGTTTCACGTACAAGAAGTTAGAGTTACTTGTACAAAAATGGATTGTGACAACATTGATCTACTCCTAGTATACTTCAGTCATCATTGGGTGAGGTATAGGCCCTTGGAGCACCTAGTTTGGATGTTTCTTGAATTTGGATGGACATCTTTTGGGCTTGGCCAACATCTATGCAACTAATGTTGCAAAAGAGAGGGCACCATTTTGGATGTGGACAATTGACAAGTTGGTTAGTTTGTGGCAAATTTAGGATGGTAGAAACCCACAAGGATAAGGAATATATATTGTGTATTTGAATGACATAATTTGGTAAGGATGCATGAAATGCACTTAAATCCATACTCAAGTTGTATGATTTAAATAAGCTTAAGCATAGTGACTATTGGGAGATTTTGTTCACTAGGTACACTTACTAGAATGTGTAAATAAGGTACTCAAAAGTTTGGACAAAGTGATGTTGTCAAAGAGAAATTCTTTCTATTTTGATTATCACAAAGATAGGGTTGTGCAGGACTTGGGAGAGGACATTCTATGAGGGACTAGCCTATTCATGTCTTAATCTCACTTGAAGAACCATATTCATCCCAAATGTGTCTCACTTAGAGAACCACAACTATATCAATTGTATTATAGATTATGCTTCCTTTCCCTTAGGGTGTGAAGGGTTGTGAAAGGAAACAAAGGTGCAAAATATTCTTCCTACACTAATCCATGAGAGAAGAATGTGCATAAATTAAATAAACATAGGTGCAATAATAAACAACACAGAAACGTATAACGATTAGACAATGATTTCCTAGGTAAAAATCTTCCGGGAGAAAAACCCCACACTCTAAAGCACACTCAATGTATTATTCAATAACTAAATGGTTACAATACATTATATAATCTATATTCTCTCAACAAGAGTGTTCAACATGAGCTCTGGGCTTATATTATGCACTCCGAGACTACACTAGCCACATAGGCATGTATGCGCCAATAGGCCAACTCCTGAGACCTATACCATGACCCATCTGACAATGGAGTATCCCAAGCCTTAAAATAGGCTTCACCATATGAAATTCCATGATCAAATACAATGGGTTACCCAATACCATGGGCCCATAAACCATGAATTGTGAACACATCATTAATTATATCAAGGTTATCCTAACTACTTTAGGACCTAGTCAATATTAACCCAACATTCCCCCCTTTAAACTTGGCTTGGGATAAATACCTACCCCTATCACATAAGTCTACATCTAGACTTTACGCCAATGAAACATTAAACTAGGTGTATGCATGCCTAAATAGGTCTTACAGCCATATGTCCATTTATATATGTGATAAAATCCAACTCCATAAAAATACTTACAATCATATGCTTGAGCATGTGATGCTATGAAAAACATCAACATGTTTCATTGTTAGCACTCCTCCTACTCCAAACACAATTATATAAATCAAGTACTTCTCAACCAAGTAATTATCCTACCATTGTACGTTATGGATATCAGAGAGTTTGTTGGCTTCCACGTGACCCTCTCCATGATGATACAATAGATATAGTCTGATATGTTCTTCATAGCTTCTAACAACGTACCACCAACAAATTCAATCTTGTTCTTAGTAGGTCGAGGCATCCAAGTGGTAGATATATCCATCTACCCACAAATCCATGCTTCTCCGTGCATTTTCCTAGCCAAAGCCACATGCTTCAAGCTCACTCTCCATTTCAAGTCTTGATGTGCTTTCCATTTCCCTGCAACAAGATTTCCTTGTGCAAGCTCCCACTCAAACCAATATTAGTTAAAAAAAACCTTGTTCCTCACACCCTGAATACATGGTGATCAGACTCTCATACCAAATGAAAGGAAGCAAATGTGCAGAATATGCTTCCTACACTAATCCATGAGAGAAGAATGTGCATAAATTAAATAAACATAGTTGCAATAATAAACAACATAGAAACATATAACCATTAGACAGTGATTTCTCAAGGAAAACCCCACACTCTAAGGCACACTCAATGTATTATTCAATAACTAAATGGTCAGAATACATTATAGAATCTATGTTCTCTCAATAAGAGTGTTCAACATGAGCTTCGGGACTACACTATGCACTCCAAGACTAATTGGTCACACTTGCTTATACAAGCCAATAGGCCAACTCCTGAGACCTATACCATGAGGCATCTTACAATGGAGTATTCCAAGCCATTAAATAAGCTTCATCATATGAAATACTAAGAGAAAATACCATGGGTTATCCAATACCATGGGCCCATAAACAATGAACTATAAACCCATCATTAATTGTATCAAGGTTATCCTAACTACTTTATGACTGAGTCAAGATTAACCCAACATGTTGGATAACTTGGTGGAAAGATGTCATTGTGTGTACTAACACAT
>ML779512.1:447018-459516 GCA_009831015.1 Picea engelmannii | reverse complement strand
GTGTGTGTGTGTGTGTGTGTGTGTGTGTGTGTGTGTGTGTGTAAAGTCAACACATCATGTTCAAAAATATGTAATGTACAAAATCAAGCTCTCTGACCCATAATCATCCAAGGTCGATGCATGTGTCTCATGGTAGCATACAATAGGATTGGCTACCTACCTCAATAGTTGAACAAAATGACACGGTACTCCTACCATGTGGCACTGTAACCATTGGGGCTCACCATCAACGCTCATCATAGGTACTGCCATGGTGAGCCCCTAAAGGTTCCTTCACACCTCGCAAACATTTTCCACAGCATTTGCCTCCTCCTCCTCCACATCTGTTTGTTGCTCCTCTCTAGCTCTAAGATGGTTCAGGGGAACCCCCACTATCCAGACTAGATCGACATCTATGTCACGATAAAAAATTGTCAATGTCATTCCATACCAAAAATATATAATATTTTCCAAAAATTCAAAAAAATCATAAAAACCAAAAAAATTAAAACACTTGTTCTTTCTTACCAACATCACCCCACTATGTTCTTGGAGGTAGTACAAGCTAAATATCATGTCAGAAGTTTGTAAGGCATAGGGATAGTCTTAGATCACCACAATTTTCTCATCCCACTAATCAAAAAAAATATTTGTTGAATGTGCTCATAGGCAACCCACCTCCAAGGTGGGCCATGCAATATATCCACCTATGCATATTGGGCTCTTTCAAACTAGTGAATGGAGTAGACATGTGGGGTTTTACCATTGGTACCCTCTCAAGGAAGAAGGAACTTAGAATTGATCCATATCCAAATTGTTTATATTTCCTCATCCTACATCTAGTCAATTGGTCCCTCGTGTTGACCACTAAACATGTACACCAATCACAAAAATTCAACCATAGACACTCTAATGTGTAATGCACATGTGCACATGAAGCCAAATGAGGCATAGTGGACCCCGCTACCTGAGTGATGGTGAATAGGATCATTTTCAGGGGAAGTTGTTGTACATTTGTTGTTTGCAACTAATTGCTACTCTTCTTGGACCCTGGTCTACAATGAGAAGAAATGTACTCATCTACCATGCCATAATATCCACCTATGCCACCTCCCTTCAAGATTATTGGCTCTCCACACATGGATAATATTTTCAGGAAATAGATGTCCTTGGCATACATGTGGACAATCTCATGCCCCATACCAAAAAATTGCTCATATGGATCCTAGAAGCCGACTAGCCTTTGAAGTAGCATGATCTAACTTCACATGTTTCGACTCTTGAAGAATTTACGGAGCCTAAAATTCTGCAATGCATCCAAAGTGGCTTGGTCCTACAATACATCCACATTGACTGCCTCGTGCTCTCATTCTTTCCACTCTAAAATCTTGATTGGCCCTACAATGTTCAAACATACAATGTTTCATTAGTGTCCAATGAGAATATTTGATCACTTTTGTCAGTTTTACCTCTTTTAGGGATTGGTTGTGACTATTCATAGGAATAGAGGCAGTTGACCATGAATTTTACACATAAAAGTCATGAATGGGGCTTTTTGGCCATGATTGTTTGGTGTCGAACCCACAGCCGCACAATTGTGGTCCAAATGGGGTTCAACACCCAACAAAAAATCAACCAAATGAAAAATTAAATAGATGGAATGGAAGAGCATGAGTTGAGGGCCTACCTGGTCTAGACAAAACATGAATCCATCATTTGAATCTCTTGTAATCTGCACTAGAAATTTGGGGGATAAAAACAATTTTTACTATGAGGTTAAAATGCACAAGATAAAAATCTCAAGCACATTTTTGGAGGAGGGTTATCTTGGAGTAACCCTATGGACTCAATTGTGGGAAGGAAGTGGTCCACCCTTATTAGCCATGATCCTCTCAAGGGGGTAGTAGGGCACACTCTCTACCTCTCTTTTTTATTCCTCAAGTTCCCCTGACCCTAGAAAATACTCATAGAAAACCTAAGTCTTAGACCTTGGAATATTGGCCCTATAATGTTGATAAAGCCTCCAATGGCATTGGATTCTTATGATGTCCTATAATTCATGTTAAACAATAATGTTGATGATGACAGTATGGAATTTATTGCTACCAATCCTCACTAAAGGTAACAACATTTACAATATCTTACCAAAGACAATAGATTTGATGATTACATTTTGGTAAATACTGATTTGAAGCCTAGTTACCATCAAGTAAAGTTGCAACAGAAATATGCATAGAAAATAACATTAAAAAATAAAACCCTCCAAGGGTTATATAATTGGTTAGTAATTCCGTTGAAGGGATCATCTACAATATATTACCAAAGAGGATAGATACATGAGTACATTTTGGTAAATATTGATTTGAAGCCTAATTACCATCGAGTAAAGTTATAAAATAAATATGCATAGAAAATGACATTAAAAACCCTCCAAGGGTTATATAATTGGTTGGTAATGCCCTTGAAGAGATCATCTACAATATCTTACCAAAGACAATAGATTCAATAGAACATTTTGGTATGCACTGTTAAGATTACTAGATGTTGAACTTAAAAAACCCTCGACCTTCCATCCTTGAAGGGATGGACACTCTAAATAAAGTAATAAGCTCAAGTAGTGGATTATGCATTGTGAATATTTAACCAACAACATCCTTTGATTGGGATTAACATTTTCCTTGTGGCAGATCTCATGGTTCCATTATGTACTTGGAATTGAAGTTTGCTTATGATTTCAATTAACCTCAGTCAACATAGAGATATTTTATGATACTTAATGCCAAAGCCTAGTAAGTTGTAATTAATAGAAAGTCCGACGAAATTGATAACTAAACTTATAGAAAGGCGTTTTCATTAATAATGCCTAATGGCTATTCATAGTAGTAAAATATAGGAGAGGAAATCACAATGGAGAATTCAAATTATACAAATGATCCATAGCCAAGTATAAAAATGTTTAATCAAGTCTTAGATAGAACACAGAGATGGCGACAAAAGAAAAAGAAAATGGTGGTTGTATTCAAATAGATCGTAAACATTGTTGTTGTCATTGGAGGACAAATTCAAGGATGAGGGCAAATGTTAAAGATAATACAATATGTTATTAAACCAGTATGGACTAAGGAGGACCTAATGCTTGCAAACTAGATTAGACGACATATTTTGGACTTCATCCAATATAATTTTAGTGTTAGAGTGCTTCAAGGTTTATAAACCATCGTTAGTTGACATAACAAAATATCCTCCATTGTCCTTAACATATATATATCCTAAATCCCAACAACATCTAACCAAATATACCGTTGTTGGAACAATGATTAAAAAACCAAAAGGCCAGAGGTCAAATCAATAATGGTCACAAAAAGGGACACAATATTCCTATTAGAAAAGTGGCTCATAAAGGTTAAGGTGGAAAAATAAATTTTGAACATGGATTCAGACAAACAACAAAGGTTAAGTTTGTATTGGCAAAGCTCAAGGATCAAATGTTACCATGTGCTTATTAAAGGTTTTGGTGAGGCTTTTATTCTAAATATTATGTACTAGGGTTTTTTCATATAGAAAACAAAATGGTGTTCTTTCTAGATCATGTATGTCCTCTATCCTGTTCTTTTAAGTGCTTCACTTTTTCATTTTATTGGTTTGGAAAAAAAATTCAGAGATGTAGAAGAATGAATTATAATTCTTATAAATCAACGAATAATGAAAGAAATATGTTGATTCCATGTCTAGAATATTTCCATGAAACCCCAACTGCTGAAACCACACCGATCACACTCCCAGTGGATGTTGTCTTGGCAGTTTGTCTCATGAGCTTCAGTTGTAGACCCAAACCAGATTTTTAACAAAACAAATGAACATAACAAAACAAAACCCTAAGACATATTGAGATCCATTGTTGCGCCAAAACCCCTGAGATAAATTGAAGAATGGAAAGCAACCTGAGGGCCATAGACGGGATCCGATTGGATGAACTCCTCCACGTCGGCATCGGTCCACCTGGGCAGAGGTTTGTCCCTGTCGAGGATCTGATTATACTTGTTTAGATACGAGAATATCTCGTTCCAAAATTGCTTCCTCACCCCCCAGAATGATGAATCCTCTTCTGAGGAATTGTTCACCTCTTCCCCCATTCTTCTCCAACCTCTACTAAGACTAATACTATTTTTCCTCCTTCACAATACTTACACCACTGCAACCATCCCCGTCCCTCTAGCTTAGCCATCTTTATAAAGGAGTAAGCTAATTTTTCTACCTTTTGGAGCCAGATGGGACGTCTTGGGCACCGGGCACCCGGCTTCAAAAGGTAGAACGCCCAGCCAATCGTCATACCCCTCCGCCGCCTAGCGCCCCGTTCCGCCCCTCCGCCCCCCAGCTCCCCGTTCCGCTCGGGCTATGTTCCGCCCCTCCGCTGCCCAATCCCGTCACTGCATTGGACGTACATTTTGTACTGCACCCCTTTAATGCTGGTGCAACTTGCTCTCCCCCGCCCATTCAATTTTTTTCAAAAACTCAAGCCCCGCGCTTACGCATTTGATTCATTGTTCCATGCTCTTGTGATTCTCATGCAGTTTGTAAAGGAGCTTGCTTCCAAAGGTGTTATAGTCACCTTTGTTACCATTCCCCACAGACGTCGGCAAGTCACTAAAGCTCAATCTCACTAAAGATTTTTAATTTTTAGTTATTATTATTATTATTTACATAGTTTTTTGTTTTTGAAGATTAACATAATTTAAAAATAAGATAATTGAATTTCCAATATAGATTAAATAAATTAAAAAGTAAAGTAAATATATATATATATATATATATATATATATATATAAACAATAAATTTAATTTTATGTTAATTATTATTAATATCATAAATAATTAAAAAATAACATTACACATTATTACAAAAGATTATTTAATTTATCTTTTAAAAATTTAATAGTTAGAATATGAAAAGAATAAAAATTTAATAGTTAGAATATGAAAAGAATAAAAATAAAATAAAGAATATTCAAAGTGTATAATTAGAGTATTGATATTTAAACAACTTTTAAAATATAAAATGATTTGTTTTCATTATCCACAATTATAAAATCACAATAAATTTGGTATAAAACATCATTACGAAAATGATGTGGTGCCTTGTTATATGATTTTTAATGAAAGTATAATGGCTTAGGGGTGACATTATTTAGACATGTAGAATATTCAGAGGTATCTTGCTTTTCTACATTCACTTTATTTACTTTGCTAATTGACTTTATTAATTCTCCTATTACTTATTCTAACTATTTATTTCATTATGTAATCACATTCTGATACTTCAATTATCTAGTTGCATCTTTATCTTCCTTGTTGTCTCTCCATCTTTTTTTTTATTGTTCAACATTTATGTATTTGGTCCCCTTTCATCCCATGTGGTTTCCTTTTACATTAATTTGTGTAGTAATACTTATGTTGATTTAAGCATAATTCTTCATTTTTCAATCTATAAGGTTTTTGCTTTCTTTTGTATGATAACGCTATTTGACTTATCCTTAAGCAATCTTATTTGCTTTTAAAGTGTCTCGTTAACTTGTCTTATGTGCATTTCTAGCAAGCTTCCTTTAAAATTTTGTTTTACCTCAGTGCTTCACAAATTTCTTACTCCTCCAAATTTCTTTGCACATACAAGTGATGCCACACCCACCTTATTTCTTCCTAACTTTTATGCTTCCTTTTTTACTTTGACACCTGATTTTCTTGTTTATACATAGAACTTTGGGTACTTCTATGTGAAATAGGTGGATTGGTGAGTATGGTGTCTTTGATATATGTGTTTCTTGGACTACCTCTCCTACCATGGAAAATGTCCTCAACTCTTGAGGCACTTTTCCTTGCATTGTAAATGTTGTTGGATTACGACATGCACTTGTAACCTAAAGGAACTCGAACTCTACCATAACCCATGACCTCTAGGTGATCTCCACCTTAAAATTGGTCAATTCAAACCAAACAAACTAACCACTAAACTCACAAGAAAATATATATTCAAATAAAAACACAAATAATAATATGAATATGTATAAATCAATTGCTATATGAGAAGAGTAAGTCTTAGCCTAAAAGTTCTACATTTTAGCCATTTTCCAGGGATTTTTTATGTTTAATTTTGCTAGAAATCTTACTAGAAATTGTTGGATTTGCATATTTGAGTGGTTAGGTCTGTATAATCAGAGTGGATTTTTCAACAGGATAAATATATTTATACATTCAAAATTACAATTTAAACAACACAAAATTAGGATTTCATTCTATGTTCCACGAGTTTTCGAAATGTGGGAACCTTGGGAACGTGGATACGAGTGTCCGGAATGAGTAGAAGTTTCCCTCAAATTTACAGGAAAAGTGAATTTGGGAGCAGAAATAATATATATTAAAAAAATATAAAAAATATTTTAAATTACAATGATATTTTAGATTACAATGTATACAGATATTGATACATTTAAAATCTTATTTCAATAAAATTGAAGGTCAATAGAGATCAATGTTTCTCCTATTACAACAACTACAATATTAAAAGTATTATTTTAATTTGTGTTAATAATTATATGAATATATTTAACACAATATTGAAACTTTAATATCCCTAAATATTCCATTAGAAAATGAGAAACAAAATTGAAAATACATATATACAATTTTAACATCTTTTTAAAATTAAACTTTACATATATAAACTTTAAACATCTTTGTAAATTTGAAGCATTATTCTTTTTTTATTGGAAAAAACAAAATAGTACTACTTTTCTAATATGAAAATACAATAAAAATCAATGATATCTACAAGAGTGGAACAAATGCTTGTTGTGGATACGCTATTGATTTATTCACTTTCATGTTTAGTTTGGGTTTGAAGGAAAACATAGATGTATTAAAAGTTTTTCATATCCACAACTATAAAGTGACTATTATTAAGTTTTTTTACTTAGTTTAGTCTTAGTTTTATAGTGGTATTTTGAATAAATATAATGAAAATATTTGTAAGAAATTACGTATTTGTAATAATGGAATAAATATATTTACATTTTAATTTAATATAATTCTAATTTAAAGCTCTTTGTTTAGGAAATCAGTTCCCAAGCTCCCATTTCTTTGATGTTGAAGCTCCCAAAAAGCTCTCAAGTTCCCAAAAGAGTTTCAAACCAATTGGGGACGTTCCCAACTAGTTCCCAAGCTCATGGAACTTCTGAAACTTTGGAAACGAGTTTCAGAAATGTCGAGAGAGGTTCCCATGCAACTATGATTTCATTAAGATTCATGTCACTGAATTCCAAAAACAAAAACAAAACGTAGAACTTTTAGATAATGCTAAAAATTACCTCCTAGTAGATCTCTAGGTCTCTAGGTGTATAGATAGATCTAGATAACGATGAAGATTACCTCTACTACATTTTTTTTTTGCTCATGAAGTTCCTTTGAAAAGGACGCAGTGAATAACGAAATGGAAATAATATTAAAAATGAATTCTACACATTAAGATTATTTATGTATCAATAGAATACAGTATAGGCTTACATGAGCCTTCTGAAATATTTTCGCTGGCTTTATTAAGATGATTTGATGTTTTTTTGGTATAAAAATAAGATCACATCTCTTTACTATCGGTAAATAATTTTTTCTCCACTATGTATATAATTTTTCGAGACAAAAAGAAAAGGTATGGCAATATTGTTTACTTTTATAAATGGGTTGAGTTATATAATTTTTTGGGAAAAAAGAAAAGAAAAGGTATGGCAATATTGTTTAAAAATGGGTTGAGTTTGATTTGTTTAACTATACCAAACTATGGCTTACTGGATACCTCTCACATAATATAATATATTAATTATAAGGGTGCATATGTAACCTATTTATAGGGGCAAAACTGTTTACAAAGATTTTGTTCATGATGGTAATCTTGTAACCACTAGCCCACGCATGGAAGAATCCAGGAAGGAATTTGCATGGTCAAGGGGATTAGGAATTGAGCATTCCCCTATAAAAACCAGAAGTTCTCGTGAGAAATTGGCAAGAGTGGCTAGCACCTCCGGTGACAGTGATATTTCTGCTATTGATAGTGGGGCACTTAGAGCGATGAAGGCCCTAGCAAGGGCCAAATAATGATCATGTTGTATTTGAATATCCGTGGGGTAGGAGGCACCCTAAAAGCAGCCTCATTTCGGCGTTTACTGGATAGAGTTCGTCCTGAGATCATTTTTTTACAAGAGACCCTTGATACGGAACAAAAAGCGAGGGATTTTGTGAATGTTTTTCGTCCTAACTAGGTTTCATGTGTCGTAAACTCTCTGGGTACCTCGAGAGGGTTACTAGTCACCTGGGATCCCTCTATTTATGATCTGAAACCTCTACTTACTTGTGGAGGTATTTTATTGTTTGGAAAAATTATTTCTACTCAATTGCAACTCTCCCTACTGAATGTCTATGGTCCTTGTGCAGACAGACGGTTATTCTGGGATATTATGGGATAATGGTGCGGTTATTCTAGGATATCGTTGCGAGGAACTGGGAAGGTAAGGATTTATCCAATTTCTTTAATAAATGGACTAAAGATAAATCGGTGGCTCCATCTCTTGCAGCGATCATCATCTGGTTTATATGGAACAAAAGGAATAGAGCAATCTTTGAAAACATACAGCCGTCTGTAAAAATTGTTTTCATTAAAGTATTGGGTCTATATAAGCAGCAGTATTCATCAATCCCAGATGCTCCTATAATAGATTGTAATATCCTTTACTTAGATGGTTATACTTTAGCTTTCTTCGATGGGGCTTCTCATAATAACAAGGCGGTGTGTGGGGCAGGGGGAGTAATCAAAACCTTTGACTCTCGTGTGTTTAGATGGACTTTAAATGGGGGTGAAGGCACCAATACAAAGGCGAAGTTGTCAGGCATATGGGCGACCCTCACCTTAGCCTCTCATCTATCTCTTCCAAAAATTCAAGCCTGTGGAGATTCCAGAGTGATTATTGATTGGTTAAATGGCAAAGAAAAACTGCAAGGATGCTCAATAGAAGGATGGAAAAATAGAATTCAAGATCTCATAAAGGGTTTCCAGGCTACTAGCTTTCACCATATCTATAGAGAATTTAATAAAGAGGCAGACCAGCTATCAAAATCCGCTCTCATAGATCCGGAGGGCAAGATTTCTTATTACCAATGGGAACATGGAGGAGCAAAAACTATGGAATATTTGTATTTGTTCTGATAATATCAAAGTCTTCTGAGATAGGAAATGAGTAATAGTATTAGTACTCATAAAGGATGCTTAAATTGTGGATGGCAAAGTTTCTTTTTGGGTTATATTATCGATAAACTTGTATGTTTCTCTTAGAATAGTTTATTGTTATATGATCAAAGCTTATTATCAGTCTATGACTGGGATTTTTGGACAAGAATGCAAGAATGTAAAAAAAATTATATCTAAATACAATTTTGAGCTAATTTTCATTTGAAAAAAAGGTGGAAATGGAATATAACAAAGTGGAAAATAATGTAGAAAGTTTTAAGTCTTAAATATAAAACAATATAAAAGAATTTAAATTAATATTATAATTAATTTAGTAAAGTAAATTTAAATTGATATTATAATTAATTTAATAAAGTAAATTATAATAAATTAAATAATGAGATGAAAAAGAAAGTTTTAAACATTTTAAATTAGTAAAATGTTTAGTTATTATTATTATAGGTATACAATTTTAATTTTTAAATATAAAAGAATTTTAAATGATCTTGAAAACCAATTAAGAATCTTTAAGGATTTTTGCTCCAATATGGGTATGATTGTTAATACTGATAAGACTAAGGTCATGTTTATTAAATTCAATAAGATCACTTATGATACCTTTGTATCTGAAAGCAACAACTTGGAGGAAGTGAATTCATACAAATATATTGGAATTGATATTCACCACAAGCTCAACTGGAATTATAGCATTGATGAAAGGATTATTGGGGGATGAAAAGCTTATTATGGGCTTGAAAACAGTTGTAAATCAACCGATCTTTGGATTTGGGACAAGAAGATACTCCTCTTTGAGACTCTCGTTACACATGTTATTCTTTATGGATGTGAAGTCTGGGGATGTAGTATCTCTGGTGAATCCTGGAGAAAGATAGAGCAAATACAAAAGAATTTTATAACCTATAATCTCAAAATTAAAGGAAATACGCCATATCCCATCCTCCTCTTAGAAACAAGCCTCTCCCCCATTGAGATAATGACTATGACTAGATACCTAATGTATAAGAACAAGTTAAACAACATGGAAGACAAGAGGCTTCCTAAAATTGCTTCAAAATTGAGTCATAACCACCATCGACTCAAGCGAGGATGGAATAAAGATGTCCGGTCTTGGCTAAACTATTGGGGAATCATGGAAGACACCATTTTGCAGAATAGAGATACTATTTAAAATATCATAAAATCAAAATTTAAGGAGAAAATGTGGTGTGATAAAGAGTTAGAGGGAAAAAAAAAATTATGGTATTATAAGGATGTAATAAACCCTAATCTAGAATATCAAAATTATCTATCTGTTTTGACAAGTGTAAAGAAAAAAATAAGCATTGCTAAGATAAGAACAAATTTTCACGAGCTTCATAGTGAAACTGGGCGTTGATCAATTCCTAAAATGCCATGGGATGAAAGAGTGTGTCACCTTTGTGACACTAAGAAGGTTGAAGATGAAAAGCACTTTCTCTTAGATTCTCCAACCTATACCCAGATTAGATCTCATTTTCAAAATGTTTGTCACACTACCAACCTTCCTAACCTCTTAACTCAACAAAACTATGGTGATCTTGAAAAGCTTCTCTTAATGCTTTTCGAACACATAAACAAAATTCTAAAGAATCACAAGTAATCACTTACCCTCTTAAGGTCTTATAGACCAATTCAGTCTAAGTGGACATTAATCATCATCATCATCATCATCATTATTGCTTAATGGAATCCTCTCACATAATATAATAGAATATGTTAATTTTGGAATAGGCATTCAGAAAAGTTGCTTTGATAAAAAGGGAGAGAGATGTAACACAACTGGAGTGGGCATGGAATATAACAAATTTACAAATAATATTGAAAAACTAATTATTAAATATAAAAGATTTAAAAGATATTCTAATTAATTTTACAAAATAAATTATAATAAATTAAATAAAATATATATATATATATATAATTATAATAAATTAAATAATAAAGAGGGGAAAAAAATTAATAATTTTTATATATTATGAATTAGTTAAATTTTTTGTTATTATTATTTTATTTTAGATATTTTAATTTTTAAATATTAAAAAGATTTCAAAATAGAGTAAGTATATAAACTATATATTTCTCTACTATTTTGAATGGGAATAATATTTCTCTGTCGGGAATAATACTTCTCTGCGGTGCGGTTTTGAACGCGAATACAAACACATCACTATGACAATACTTGACATCAACCCTTTGACATCAATCCTTTGATATCAAGAATGGTCTCTGACCAGGTATTTCTTGTAGAAAATCCAGGTCCTATCAGCAGTCTTCTTGGTCTGTCTTTGACCAAGCTAAGACACTAAGTTTTCTGCTGTCATAAAATTTGTTTTCTGCTGTTTTATAACAGCCAACTGTAGTTATGGTTTTGCCGATGTGTTATGGTTGTTGTCAATGATTGGGTGCCCTTGCAAGTAGTTTTATGTTAGATAAATTACATTTATACTTCCCAATAACAACAACACACCTATTCTATCTTTAAATGCTGAAATATGGACAGAATTAAGAGCTTCCTAACAGCAACTAAAATGCATGTGTAGACACAGGTATTTTTGGTCATATGACCCTGGATAAAACCCCCCCGGGGAAAACCAGTTGTGAGATATGATGTATATATGAGGTAGAGAAATAATCTAATACAGTAAGTACAATACAATAAGAACCTGGTACAATAGCAACTCCAGGATGAAGAAGCTATCAAGCTCAAACTGCCAGAAGGAGAAAAATGTGGTGCGCCCCCTCTGAAACTGCCAGATCTGCTCCAGAACTCTGCTGAGATGTCAGAATGTGAATCCCCTCCACAGGAATGGCTGTCCTGTTGCTGTGATCACTCTCCAACTGACATCTAAGAATTCTGATGGCTAGAAACTTCTCCAGGTAGCAAACAGCCTGTAAATGCCATGCGCCCTCCTCAAAGATGAAGTCTCTCCACTGAAATAAGTATGCAAGCTGCCTCAAGCTGCTGTCCAAGAAAGCTAGCGGCCTTCCCTTCCTCACCCATGTACAAAACCTCAAGTCCAAACTCCAAAAACTCCTCCTCCCAAGAGCAAAAGTCTCCCCATGAACTATGCGCCCCTCCTTTGGCCTTTTGCCCTCTTTAGGCACCAAAAGTGAAACCTAAGATCCAAGGGATGAGATCATCCCTAATCAAAGGTTGAGATCACTCAAAGTAAATGTGACCTCATAACCCACTTTTGGGTTAATTCCCTAAGTCA
>ML779512.1:426336-442763 GCA_009831015.1 Picea engelmannii | reverse complement strand
ATATATATATATATATATTATTCTTTCAGTGTTTCTTCTATGTTTTGGTTTTTTTTTTGTGATATTTTGTTAGACCAACAGATTTGAGTGATTATTTTTGTATAATCAAAGTTTTTCAGCAAGTGAATCCATTTCTGCTTTCAAAAATGGATTTTAATTTGAGTGATTATTTTTGTATAATCAGAGTTTTTCAGCATGTGAATCCATTTCTGCTTTCAAAAATGGATTTTAAATAACAGAAAATAGTGATTCAACAAAAAAAAAAATAGTAGAACAGTTAGAAAACTCCCAATTAAATTAATGGAATTCTTACACCTCCATATCTAGCAAGATCTTGTCTACTAAATTATTTAAATAATGGTTATCATTTTAGACTTGTTATAATTTTAAATAATAATGGTTATCAATTTCTAAACCAATATCTAAACATGTCCTTCTAAACCCGCAAGAGGCGGGGACTAAGTTGTCATGCAGTGCTTGTTTCTTCTACATTTTTTATGTTAGTTGAGATTCACTTCATGGTCTATGGTAATTAATTAAGTTTCTTTAAATGTGAGTCACTCTATTATGTAGCCTATTACATACATATATTTTCCTTTCACATATGTGTTATTTCTTCTACATTTCTTATGTTAGTTGAGATTCACTTCATGTTCTATGGTAATTCATTAATGAATCTAGAACAAAGTTTTTTTAAATATGAGCCACTCTATTCTGTTCATTGGAGAATAGAATGTATAATTTTATATCCCTTTGCATTTTTATGTGATTTTTATTTTAACAAGTTTTTCCTTCTGTTTTTAGCATAGACTCCTTATTTTCCAATGGATATAACAATCATCATTCATTTCAAACGCGTCAGACAACATACAATCTCCTCAAGTTTTGAGCTTGACTATCGTGTGTTATGGTTGAAGAGAGGAAGTATCACCCTCTTAAAAAAATGAAGAAGAGAAATCCCAACCATGTGCTTCCCTTGGCACGTTGTTGGTTTCTTGTTCTACCGCCTATGCATGGTTCCAAATTTGCATTGAATCTAACAAAACAAAAATATTAGTCAATAGAAATGGTGACTCCACTAGGAATAGATAATAGAGAAGTGGACTCTCAATTCTGACATTATTAATTTGCAGAATGTGTGTTGAGAGTTGAGATCCCTAGAGACTCCACTTCCACATCCATTTGATAGCTCTGTGTGTGCTTAAGTTTCACTCTTTTGGAGATTCAAATTTCAACCATTTCAAATTTAAGGTATCATTTCACCTATGCTTAGATGAAACTGGTATATATTTATACCCTCCCTTCCTTGTGTTTCCCATATTCTATGTGTTTTCAAGGAATGAGAATATACAAGGCGTGAGAGTCTTAGTTGTGCAATATAGAAAGATACAAAGGGCCTCTCACAAGAGATAAAAATAAGAATCTATGGTCCCATACCACTCATGGAATTACTAATTCATCTAAGGGTTCATCATTTGGACACTGTACCTCAAGCCCAAATCTTGATACTCCTATCACGTTAGCTCCATCAAGTAAAGATCCACAAGTGCCCATTGTTACCAATACTTTACCCTTTTGATACATCACACCCCAGCTAAGTTCTTCCCCTCCATTAATAGTTCGTCAATGCATGGCTAATCCTTCTCCACATAGATGGTTAAGAGTCGGTCTATTTAGTTTATTAATTAACATAAACCCCTACATGCAAAACATTCCAGCCAAGAACTTGCTTATATTGTTGACCAACATAGTGAATGATGATGTAACATAAGGCTCTTTGTTGACACCTTGCATGGTGCTCCATATGAAAACCTATATTCTCTAACACATTGTTCTGTGGTAAACTTGGATGTTATGGAAAATTATTTTCTAGATAAATATGTCACACCTACATATCCATATGCACTAAACCATGAAATACTTGTATTAAGACATGTACATCCTCCCCAACATGCATTGAACAAGATTCCTACCAACTCTCAACCTAATGACCCTATCATCATTGAAATATAGAAGAATGGTTTTAAGGAATGTGAGGTATTGTTTTAGGAGCAAAAATTTTACTACCCTTTAGGAATGTAACACCTTGTTTTCCCCCATGATTGTAATTATGATAAGACTTCATATAATTGTGATTTTGAATATTGTAATTATGTCGTGATTAATGAAAACACCAAGCAGTTAACTGAGAGGGAAAATCCTTGAGAGTACTAGCCATGATATCACAGGTGGAATTGATGAAGTGGACTGGTGAGGTGGAGCTGAGATGTTTCAGTGAAGAAAATAGAAATATTGTTTAACAAGCCAAATTATACTCTCAAAAAGTAAACTCACACCTACCAGCATACCCAGATCGGTATGGAGCCATGTGAGTAGTTATGGAGGTCAGATCAGTGGTTGAAGCAGTTAATAATTGTTGAAAGATTTTCCCCTTCAAGAATTTGGACTTCAGACACTAGGTTGTTTCTGACAGAAGCCACAAGAGTCCCAAGGATTGGCAGAGGAAGAGGCCAAAGGTGAAAAACATCACCAGAGAAAATAGGACAGAAGCACAGAAAGAGGGAGCACGCATCACATAAAGGAGAATACTCAGAGGAAGAGAATGTGAGTGCCAGACTCACAGGTTGATGGCATTGTGAACAAAGGTGTTCATTGGTGTAGATTGAAGAAGAGTAGAAATTAGAGAGCTTCTTTGAATAAAATAGGAAGCTCATATAAGATATTGATGATCACCCTGAAATAGAGAAACCCTGGATCCATACTGGAGCAATAGAGGGTCGCAACTTGGTACTAACTGGGCATAATTGAAACTGGTAAGGGGAGGTCACCAAGGGACTACTTAGCAGAGAAGGAGCTCCCTTGTGTAGGGGAAACCCATTTGGGAGGGTACCTGATAAAATTTTGAAAGCCTCGAGCTCAGTGGGAAGGGGGAAACTTATGTTGTTGTCAGTGGAGGAAGGAGTGTAACCTTCCTAGATCATTCTAAATTTGAAAACCAATTGAATCATTCCCTTGTGATATCATGGCTTGGAACGGGGTGGCTTACTGTAGGAAGGCACTCTGCAGTATGGCCTAAGGTTGGGAGGGAAGGCATCTTTTCTCAATCAGTTGGTTGTTGATATTTACTGAACATATAAGTGTTTCTTATCAATGTGTGTAATGCAATTTGATAATGTAAACTAGTTGTTTCTAGTTTGATTGGAAAATGTGAAAAACATGAAGGAATGGTTGAATTTTTTAGTGAAATGGAATGTGCATGTTTGTTTTCATAGTCAACTTCCTAATTCGAGAAATTAAATTCTCAATGTCCATGTAACATGTATACTCTTAGAAACCTTGCAATCTTGAGAGGAAAGATTGCAATACATGGAAACAATATTTATTTGGAAGGTGGAAAGAGTGCCCTAGGTCCCAAGAGGTCATGTAGGGATGAAAGAATATTGTATTATAAGGGAACCTTATGTTCCTGAGTGGAAATTTACAGGATATGAACGAAATATTTGTCCAAGGCTGGTAGAGGGAGTACTATGGTGTGTGGGAATGGTTTCTGTGTAGTTTGGAGAGTTTTAAATCCCTTAAATATTCCACCAGACTTGAATGGAAAGCTTGCAAGATATGCAAACTTTGTCCCAAGGAAGTGAGAAATATTTAGTTGGTATCGAGGTAGTGCTCGATCTCTTGAAGACCTGGTTAAACCCCTAACAAATCCATGAAATTGGCTAAGTCCCAATTTTGAACCTTTATATAGTAAGAAAACCATGTGTCAAATCAGGGAAGAGTGCATTCGTCGACTTGAAATGGAAAATGAATCTTAGCCTTATGCTAAAGGGTGATATATTCGAAAGTCTCGATTCATGGAGTCAAGAGAATGAGAGATCCCGACGATGATGAAGTCCGAGGACCATCGACATCCATCGAATGGTGTGATGGGAAAATCAGGACCGTTCATCAAGAGGTCGAGTCATTAAAGTGACTAAGAGTTGGAGAAATAAGATTCGACGATGATGACGATGATGGTGAGGGAGTGTCGATGAAAATGAAGACTCATGAAAGAACAAGAATCGTCGATCGACACATAGGCAAGATTTGATCTCAGCGGTAGATTGATGCAGATCCTTCCTAAGAGAGGCATAAAAGGGGGAAGTAACATTATGTTGACGAGGGTGCCAACATACCTCGAAGGGTAACCTATGTCAGTAATTAAGTGGTCGATGTGACAATGGTGGTTCTGGAGGGGTTGGAAGTCCTTAGGTATTTTCTTTAAACCATAATCGTCAGATCTGTATGCCAATAGATCATAACCATTTGTTGGAAGATGGCAGAATGAGGCCAGGAAGATGGGTCGATGATGGAATGATCACAGGGTCAAATGACACTCATTGATCGACGAAGAGGAGAGATGAGATATTAGTCGTTGATTTGTGTAGGCCCCACCTATTCACCTCAGAAGAGGGTAAAAGTGTGGACGTTATTCTTTGCATGAGTCATAGGTATCGACGTGATCAAATTTGTTAAATGTCAAAGATTGAGAGATATTGGATCTGGGAGTGAACCCACTAGAGAGTTCATTGTTTCAACTTGTTGGTTAGGGTAACTCACAACTCTCGAGGATTAGAACCCCAATGATGATGACGATTAGTCCAAAAGGATGGAGTCGTTAATATGGAAACCCTGATGGGCCAGGTTGTAGGTGCCAGGATGGATTTTAATTAAGTTATGTGTCGGATGGTGTGAATGGCAAGGTGCCATGTGGATGCCACGTGGCGGTAAGGTAGGATTTATATCTGCAAGCTTGAGAACTTAGGAAGACTATAACTTTTGGCAAAGAGCTCATTGTTGAGCATGAGTACAATCATTAGAAAGTTCTTGGTGAGCAAAATCCATCTATGGGGTAGACAGATGGATTAGAGATGAGTAGTGGGAATATGAAATTTAGACGCCCCACCATCCTAAGTAAGGGTTAGGGGGTCGAGTGTGTTACAATGAATACAAGGGATCCCAAAATATGGAGTATGTAGAAGAAACATGAGATTACCCAGAATATATTTTGGGGAAAGTCCAACACAACATGTCTTCTTCCACTCTCTCAAATGACCAAACCCCACTAAGTCTAAAATCATTCCTAAAGGAAAATATTCACTCATATTCTAATATATTGTTTACCTTAATACCACATAATCTTCCTCATATTCTCTTGGTAACAGACCCTATCTCATGATCCTATAAGATTAACTAACAATTGTGATCCCTATGAAGAGAAATTTTGGAAAATCTAAAATGCCCTATGCACCAAATTCTACTGCTAGCAATCCTTAGATGAATCCACCAACTTCCCTTAGAATCCTATAGACCCACTTTCTCTTTCTTTACCCCTTTCTCAAGAGTCTATTTTTATAGTTATGTTCTTTCTGTATCAAAATTCCATAGCCCAAACAAGCGAATCATATCAAACGAACATAGAGTTGGTACAAGGCTACAAGCTAAGAATATGGCATCCACTATGTGAGAGGAGGAGCAACTGAAACCAAAATAGGAATATGAGTTGGATGTAGGGGTGCTCTTCCCACAATATATTGTCAAGGTAGAGAATGCAATCTATACTAGATTTCAAATCAAGGAAACCAAAGGGAAGACAACAACACAAGCTTCAAGTATGTTGAAATAGAATACAATTGCAAATTCAAATCTAAAATCCACCAATCTATTTAATTTCAATGCTACACTTTGACTTATATTAAAAATGGGTTCCCTACTACCCCTTTTCAATATGGCTTAAATATGCCACCAGCTCCTATGAAGAGTGCTCCACCTTATATGACCTACAATGTTGTGTAATATATGGTTGAGACACATGAGAGATTAAATACGATGGATTCTTTGAGATAGATCAAGCAACAAGTTACTCTAGATAAGAAATTAAATAGGGGAGTTCTCACATCTCTACTATGATGCCTACATTGTCATTCTTATTAGTTTTCTTTCCAAACTTGCTCCTAATGGTAGCATGGTACCTCCTTTCTTTATCATGTTGGAAATTGTTGATTTCCTCATTCATATTTGTATCGTGAATAGTGTAGCATTGATAATATCATTCCCTTGGTAGTTATGAATTCCTTGAATATGGAATGCACTCATTCTATGAAGAGGGTAGAAATATATAATATTTTCTTCTCATGTTTCCTTGGTTGTTGGAGAAATAAAAAAAAATCCATGCTAGGATTCACTAAGCCCCTCAAGTGTACACAATGTTCTTACTTTTGGTTGTCAATATTCCTATAGCATGTGGTCAAATACTAAGAAGATAATAGATGAAAAACATTGGGGGATTATTCAATCATTATAGGACACACATGATGTTTCCTCACAAAAATACCATGATACGGGTCTTGAGAGAAAAGATGTATGCATGGTGTGTTCAAATTATAAATTCTAGCATAATATTTCAAACCATAGTAGTTGTAGACATGGGTTTGTGAACTTATGAAATAAGTGAAGAATCATAAATGTTGACTCTCATTGTCCAATAGGATAACGATCCACCCAATGCAATATGGAAGATGTATTTTTTGATGCATGCTCAAAGGTAGGATAATGTATTGGCATCATCCTCTAGGGCCCCTTAGGCAATATCCACCCATATTCATTAAGATTGCAATATGAATGCACAAATAATCTCACAGAGTATGAAACACTCATCCTAAGAATGCAACAAGCAATTGATTTGAATATTATAAACTTGCTAGTTATTTGGGACTCTAAGTTGGTAGTTAATGAAGTAAGGAGGAAGTATTAAATTAAGAATGATAGGTTAAAAGGATACACCCATGGATCATGGGACCTCATCAAAGGTTTTTAAGTATTTTTTCTTGAGTACATTTCAATATAATAGAATTCCTTAGCTAATTTGCTTCTTGTTTCAACCTTTGTTGGCTCATTCCAAACTTGTGTGTGTCTTTCTTAATGTTGGGGGGTTGAGGACCCAGGTTCGTCCAGAGTTGACTAACAAAACCCCCAAGGCATCAACATATCAATCCTCATCCAAAGACTGAAGAAGGTCTCACCCAAGACGCCATGAGGATCATAGAGACCATATGGTCTTGTGTTGATGATGATGAAGGACTAATTGCACAAAATTCCATCTCAGTTGGAATTCAGGAAATCCATTGAAAATTACTTGACAACTAACAATATTCAACAAAAACACACACATTCAATTGACAAATAAGTAACACATCACAAGACCAGAATCATTGCAACTTTATTATCTTCATTCTATCACCACAAACACACATTAAGCAATCCATACATTGACAACAACATAGCCTTGCTGTGTCTTATACATTTTCCCAACATCACATTACAAAGTGCCATGCACTTTCTTTTAGACTCTCCAAATGTGATAGACTCAAACTTACAACCAAAGACATTACAAAACATAGGCTCAAAGTGATCTCAACGACAAAAATACCCACAACTATCAAGGAACCACCAATTGAATAAAAATCTAACTCTCTTTCTGTTGTTGTTGCTCCCTTTTATATACTTCTTGGCTCTGGTGCTCTGTCACTTTCAATTCTTCCCCACTTGTTCCACTGAATTCCATTCCCACACGCTTCTATCACCTGCATGAATTCCACATCAACTCTTTGGAATAGTGGAAATCTAAACTATCTTGCCAACTCATCGTCTTTCTACTCTACGTTCCCTCGTGCTACTTGTAGTAATCATTTGGGGAAATTTCTTGAAGATTATTTTCTTGATTCTAGCATGCATGCAGTGTCTTCTTGATTTTTGGTGTGCATCACAAAACTCGGACTAGCGCACATCAACATAAATTGAACTGGTGCACATTAACAACCTGATCTGAAAATCCTTAGATGCCAAATTATTCTTTAAATACACATCTTAACATCTAACCTGATTCAAAATAATTCATGATTGTATTTGAAAGACTTGCATAACAAATGTGAATCTTTTACTTATCCAAAACTTCATGAAAATATGATAATTCGCATAATCGTGTGAGATGACACAACATAAAATAAAAGAACTACATAAGAAAACATTTGATGAGGGAGTTCATGTTAGGATCCGATCCTAACCCCTCTTCGTGGGTCATTAGTTAGTAGGATGTGTGGTCTATGTAATAAAGCCCAACATTAGTTAATAACGCCTAAAAAATAAAGGAGAATAATTCAATGTAAGAAGACCTAATAGAAGCTTCTACTTCTAGAACTATCTTCCTCTAGAATTTTCCTTAGAAGGTAGAATTAGTATAAATTAGAGTAGGAGGTATTGGATATTTATGTCTTGGATATTATTGTAATAGAGCTCTGCTCTACTGGAGGTTACCCCCTCGAAGAGGCAAGTGAACGTTGCTATACTTAATAAAGGTGCACTTTCTGGTGTTATTATGGTATTTTTCTAGTTATAATCTTGTGGTTCTATTACTGCTTGTTAAATATTTATGTTCCACATATTATTATTCATCTAGTATATTGCAAGTGGTATCAGAGCTCTTTCCTGGGAAAGACTTGTGGGGTAATTTTTGTTTCAGGGTAGAGACGTATTCCGACATCTTTAAGCTACAAAGATATGTTTTTATGCACATAACCCCATGTTCGGGGAGTCATACATGCAGGAAATACAAATGGTTTTCAAGAGCACATCTATTGGCCACCCTTTTAACCCTTGTTGGTACCCCTTCGAGTGGTAGTGCATCATACAACACCTGTATATGAATCGTCCTGGGAATCTTGAAGCTCTTTGTAGATAAGTCAATTGGTCACATGATTGCTATAGTGTCACTAAGAAGAACACTTGGGAAGATACTCTCTAGTACCTAGGTAGTTAGGTAGTATGGATAAGGCTATGGTCTAGCCTCTGTAGTTGGTGCCCTCAGATATTGGGTTGAGTACTACTGTTGGACCCTGCACATATATCAGAGAGATATAGCACAGGGAAAACCCTTGACTATAGATGCCCTACAAAACCTAACCCTTGGGGTGGACATAAGAGATCTACTACAATGCAACTTGGCACCCTACCAAATTTTTTGCTACAGAAACCCTCCCTGCCGGCATTTTTTATTATTAAGAATTTGGGAATTCAAACACTACAGAAGTATTCAGATCAAAGTATAACTCCACAGGAGTAAAAAAAAAGTTTTGGGCATCCATTAAGGCTCATGTGAGCATGCATCATCCTACTACCTGGTTGCATGCATTCCAATTCGCACAGAAAGTAGAGATCGTCCTTTAGGCTCCACCCCTGAAGGCTACATTCCCCAATCGTCCTTGCCCCGAGGCTAACCCAGCTTCGACACAAACCTTTAAGGTCCAAAAGGTATCTCCAACAGAAATGGTGGAGCGTCTCAAGCAAGGACTTTGATACTACTATGATGAAAAGTATTCACCGTGACATAAATGTAGGGAAAAAAATTTCTTCCAAATTGATGCATCAACTTCCTCTTCCTATGAAGACATACCATTAGATGGGGCTCTTGACCTAGAGGATGCTCAACAAAGTGTTCAAGTTGAAAATTCTTTTTCCTCCCTTGTGGAACCAGAGGAACCTGTCATATCTCTTCATGCCCTCTCGGGTATTTCATCCCCACAGACATTGAATCTTAAGGGCTACATCAGACATGGTTCGATTGTTGTGTTGATTGATAATGGTAGCACCCATTAATTTTATTCATCGCAGGCTTGCTGAGGAGATCCATTGCTTTGTACACCCTATTTCTAATTTTCAAATTCTCATAGCTAATGGGGGTACGATGAAGTGTGGGGGCCATTGTGAGAATGTCAAACTCCAAATGGGCGATTATCATCTGAAAACCCACATGCTTTCTATTTCCATGGGCGGTTGTGATATTTTTTGGGGTGTGGAATGGCTTCACACTCTGGAACCAATCACGATGGATTATCAGGAGTTGTATATGAGCTTCACCCAAGAGGCTCACACCTATACCCTTCAAGGTCTCCAAGCGGGCTCTCCTGAAATCATCAGCTCTCACGGGATGGAAAAACTGTTGAATAAATGCCACCATGGTGTGATTTCTCATTTGTAGGCCATCCAAGTCACCGATCAGGCCTCTCTGGTAGTCCCTCCTAGCCTACAACTAATATTGGATAAGTACCCCAAGGTCTTTGAAGTTCCAATAGAATTACCTCCTTCCAGGGGTGAGCATGATCATAGCATCCCTCTCCTGTCGGGCAATCAACCCCCCCGATATTCATCCCTACAGGTATCCATTTGCTCAAAAGAATGAAATCGAAAAGATGGTACAAGAATTACTGGAAGCAGGGGTGATTCGCCCTAGTACCATCCCATATTGTTCTCTTGTGGTGATGGTCTTAAAGAAAGAAGGTACTTGGCGCATGTGTCCAAATTATCGTGCCTTGAATAAACTGACAAGGGTAAAATCATGAAGTTGGGTAACACTTTCATGAGAATCAGGTTGCAAAAATTTTAAATGGCATGTTTTCGAACAAACTGTTAAATTTTTCGGTCGAAAACTAGTTTGGGCAAACACTTTTTTCGACCAAAACTCAAATCTAATTGCAACCCTAAAAATATAACATGTATTTTAAATATAACAACAATTTTCTGTGAAAACTAACTTTTGGCCGAAAAATACTAACTTTTGACAGAACTATTAGTTCGATCGAAAACTTGTAACTATTGCACTTTTTAGAAAATCGTCACTTCTCTTCAGATTAGTCCAACTTTTATAGGAGAAAACTCCTTCAAATATTGTGAGTTTGGTTTTGGAACTAATACCGACATTTTTAGAATTGAATGGACTTTCATTTGATACAATTCGTATTCAATTTAATTGTTTTTTAGTATTTTTAAATAATTTTATAAAAAAATATCTGTAGATTTTTTTTAGATGACATAATGATTCACTAAAATGAAAGATCAATCTCTGCAATAATACACAGTCGAAAATTATGGAAAATTTATATTACGAAACCTTTCACTGTCCTCTTCAAAAGAGTATTTTTATGTTTTACTTTTTATTCAAAATTAAAGCACATACATGGAGTCTCACTAAACGTGTTTAAAATCTGCAACTTTTCCAGATTGGTCAAATTAAAAAAAATGTAGAAATTATAATATTCATCCGTTAAATTCAAAACTATAGTCATACTTTAATAGAGTATGTTTAGATTGTTGTAGCACATTTCATTTTTCATAAACACAAGTTTAATAATGAGCACATTTGTGTCTAAACACATAACTCATTATCAGTCCCTTTATTTTTAAGGAACATACTGTCAAACAATTGCTAAATTCACATATCAAATGTCAATAAAACAAATTCAAAAAATAGTCAATAGAAAGCCAACAAAATTCATGACAAGTTTTGTTTTTATTGTAAAGTGTAATTCTAAATAGAAAAAATACTTTTGTTTACCATAAGTTGAAAAACTTCTGAAAATATATTTTATTTTCTCAAAAAACAAGGAAAATAGACACCCAGATTCATGATTTTACCCACCATCAAAGATAAGTTTCCCATTCATGTCATTGATGATATGTTGAATGAACTCCAAGGTGCCTGTGTCTTCACCAAATTAGACCTTCGCTCTGGCTATTACCAGATCTGGATGAAGGAGAAAGATATCCCGAAGACTGCTTTCTGAACTCATGAAGGACATTATGAATTCTTGGTCATGCCTTTTGGCCTTTTCAATGCCCCATCCACCTTCCAAAGTCTCATGAATAAACTGTTGAAACCTAACCTTCGACAATTTGTCCTATTTTTCTTTGATGACATCCTCATCTACAGCCACAATTAGGATAGACACCTTGTGCATGTGGACAAAGTCCTTCATTTGTTGCAGGACAACCAATTGTTTGTTAAAAATCCCAAATGTTCCTTTGGAGCCAACAAAATAGAATACTTGGGACACATTATGGGTAGAGAAGGGGTAAAAGTGGACCCCAAAAAGATACAATCTATGCAGGAGTGGCTACACCCCATGAACTTAAAGCACCTAAGGGGTTTTCTCAGTCTCATAGGGTATTACAAGAAATTTGTCCACCATTATGGGAAAATTGCTAGGCCCTTGACCGACCTTCTTAAGAAGAATGCATTTCATTGGACACATTTTGTTGAGAAATCCTTCATAGAGTTAAAGAGGGCCATGTGCACTACTCCTATCCTAGTAGCTCCTCACTTCAACAAAAATTTTGTGGTGGAATCATATTCTTATGGCACTGGTATAGGCGCAGTTCTCACACAAGATGGTCGACCTGTGGCCTTTACTAGCAAAATGTTGAGTGGATGCAATTTGGGCAGATCTACGTATGAAAAAGAAACGATGGCCATTCTCCATGTGGTGCACACATGGTGACCCTATATTTTGGGGTGTCGTTTTCAAATCAAAACATATCACCATAGTCTGAAGTATTTTTTGGAGCAACAGTTATCCTCCCTAGAACAAAACAAGTGGCTGACCAAAATTTTGGGTTATGATTATGAAATCATATATAAAAAGCGAAAAGACAACATCGTAGTCGATGCATTTTCTAGACAACATGAGGAGGATGGCTCCCTCTTTGCCTTATCCTTACCGGTCCTTGATTGGATTAAAGAAGTACACCAAGAGTGGCTAACTCACCCGACTCTCTCCGAGTTAATTCAACGCCTTCAGGAGGACCCTAATCCTCCCATCGGCTACACTTGGTAGGACAATACTCTCAAATATAAGGATCGCTTGGTTCTATCACCCTCTTCAACACTCAATCTGAAGCTCTTAAATGAGTTGCACTCATCAACTATTGTGGGTCATTCGGGCTTCCAAAATACCTATGCTTATGCCCATCATTATTTTTTCTAGGAAGGCATGAAGAAATATATCCTTCACTTTGTCACTGAATGTGAGGTGTGCCAACGTAATAAAGGTGAAACTATCAAGTCTCCAGGATCCCTACAACCCCTACCCATTCCAACTTCTATGTGGACAAACATCTCCATGGACTTTACAGTGGGCCTTCCTAAATCTAGGAATAAATCTGTCATCATGGTGGTAGTTGATCACCTCTCCAAGTGTGCTCATTTTTGTGCCTTACCCCACCCTTTCACACTGACACTTGTAGCATAGGTTTTCCTTGATCATATTTTCAAGTTACATGGCATGCCCACCTCTATTGTATATGATTGTGACCCAACTTTCACTAACACCTTTTGGCAAGAGTTATTTAAATTGTAGGGCACCCAACTGAACATGAGCACAACCTATCAGTCCCAGTCTGATGGTCAGACGAAAGTAGTCAACAAATGTTTGGAAACCTACTTGAGGTGTTTTGCTTCAGAAAAACAACACCAGTGGGTGCAAAGTCTCCTCTTTTATTGATACAATGTTGTAAGGTCAAACAACCACCCTAGTGGCTCTAAAGGATAACCTCCACATGGCCCAAAATCGCATGAAGAAACAGGTGGACCAACATTGTTCATAAAGAGTTTTTCATGAAGGTGATCAGGTGTTTCTTTGACTCTAACCTTAAAAACAATGCTGCAAGGTTGAACAACCACCCTATCGGCTCTAAAGGATAACCTCCACATGGCCCAAAATCACATGAAGCAACATGTGGACCAACATAGTTCAAAAAGAGTTTTTCAAGAAGGTGATCAAGTGTTTCTCTGAATCCAACCTTACAAACAAACATCTCTCAAAGCCCAGGGACATCACAAGTTGGCACCCAAGTTTTATGGGTCCTACCAGATTATCAAGTGTATTAGTTCAGTGGCCTACAAATTGGCCCTTCCAGCTACTTCCAAAATTCATCCGTTATTCCATGTTTCCTGTCTGAAGAAAGTGGTCGGATGGAATTGCAGGGTCCAATCTAATGATACAATGTTGTAATAGGTTATTCAAGGTCCAATCTATTGATACAATGCTACAAGGTCGAACAACCACCCTAGAGGCTCTAAAGGATAACCTCCACATGACCCAAAATCGCATGAAGCAACTGGTGGACCAACATCGTTCAGAAAGGGTTTTTCAGGAAGGTGATTAGGTGTTTCTTCGACTCCAACCTTACAAACAAACATCTCTCAAAGCCTAGGGACATCACAAGTTGGCACCCAAGTTTTATGGGTCCTACCAAATCATCAAGCGTATTGGTTCAGTGGCCTACAAATTAGCCCTTCCAGCTACTTCCAAAATCCATCTGTTGTTCCACGTTTCATGTCTGAAGAAAGTGATCGGACGGAATTGCGGGGTCCAAACCATCCTTCCAAAATTAGATGAAGGCTCCTTATGGCTCCAACCATAAGCAATCCTCAATTCCTGTGAACGTCATTTGTGTGGCTGAACTATCAAGGAAGTGTTGATAAAGTGGAAGAACACATCACCAAAGGATGCAACTTATGAACCATCAGCCATACTCTAGCAGTTTCTGCACCTTCAACCTTGAGGACAAGGATCGAAGGGCATGTTAAGATCCAATCCTAACCCCTCTTTGTGGGTCATTAGTTAGTAAGGTATGTTTTTTGTGTAATAAAGCTTGACATTAGTTAATAAAGCCTAACAAATAAAGGAGAATAAGTCAATGTAAGAAGACTTAATAGAAGCTTCAACTTCTAAAAAGATCTTCCTTTAGAAGTTTCCTCAGAAGGTAGAATTAGTATAAATAAGAGTAGGAGGTATTGGGTATTTTTGTCTTGGATATTATTGTAATAGAGCTCTGCTCTGCTGGAGGTTACCCCCTCAAAGAGGCAAGTGAACATTTATGTGTTTAATAAAGGTGCTCTTTCTGGTGTTATTCTAGTATTGTTCTAGCTATAATCTTGTGGTTCTATTACATCTTGCTAAATATTTATGTTCTGCATATTATTATTCATCTGGTATACTGCAGTTCACCTCTCCTAGGATACCTCTCCAAGCCCCCTTTCAACAGTGAGACTATTCTTCATTAATCTCAAATGTCAAAATTACAATGAAAATGGATTTACAAATCCAAATTGTATGGTGGGTTGTGGGGTCAAACCCCATCGACCACACCATATCTTATGGCATTTTGTTATATGGTTATAACATATAGCTTGTATCGTCACGGATTTTGGGCTTAGCACTTTGTATGACAATAGGATCAAGGGCTATGCCCTTGGTCCTATTATCCTACCAATTCAACCTCCAATCAAACCTAAATACAAATGGACATGTAAACTGTTAAGCCACATGGCGAGGGTGTAACGGTAGGTCGTTTGGTTGTTGGTCGAGATATCCAGGTTCAAACCTCCGGGCTCTAACAAATTTAATTCGACCTTAGCCATATTAGGCCAATGGGAGACTACCACGTGGTGGTCTCTCATTGGTCCACCTGAGCCTGTACGAACTTTACACATGTCGAGATATGATTGGTCCACCTGTACTAGTATGGTTTCCCTATCACCTTGCCAACTCAGTTGTATGGACGTGTATGGTTGTGGCACATGTCACCCTTCCAGTTGTTCCACGTGTCATACCTTTTGACCTTTTGACTTGGTTTGACCAAAACTTTTGCATACGAACTCTGTTTGAGGCCATTTTTGCGCCGTTGGAAAGATATCACCGAGCTATACACAAGAAGTTATTTTCGAGAGCATTTGAGATGATCAAATTTTGATCATTTCTAGATCCTCCTAGACCTCTTTGAGTGTTCCAGATCCTCATGGATTAGTAAGGTATAAGAGGGAATCTAGTTTAATAATTACTTTTTCATACATATTACACTCTCAAGGATCCATTTTCCTCAAACATATCCATAATGACATTAAATATTTCAACTTCAATGTGTAATTATGTCGTGTGATGAAGAGATTTCCTTCAATTACCTTCTATGAATTTTTTTCTCACCTTACATATTTCATTCACAACACATAACACACAACCATCCCAATGTCCAACTTCTTACTCAAAATCCAATCCTAATCACCATTAAGTAGAACCCAAGTCCCCTAATTAATAAATTAATAAATTCTATTACAATTGACATTTCTCAAACCCTTTGGGCTAAAAACATAAATTTATCACAATATCATTCTTTGCTCACAAATTAATCATGGTATTATTGTAATGTATTATCTATGCGTTTTTCCAATTGCAATCATATATATATAATTTGATAAAGTAAAATATACATTACAATAAACCATTTATTTGGAGTGTAATAAATATGTATATATAAATGAGTGTAATAAATATGTACATATATATAAATGTATCATTAATATATTTTTTCATTTTAAAATATTTTTTAATAAAAATATAATATTAAAATTATTAACATTTTAAAACGAAGATTAATAATTAATATTTTTTTAACCATAAAAATTGGTAACTCATTAAAGTGATTTAGACTAGAAATCACAATATCATTCTTTGTTCACATTGTAATGTATTATCTATTTATTTCTCCAATTGCAATTA